>SJYQ01095238.1:59897-129621 GCA_006410935.1 Redunca redunca
GGGTTGGGGCGGGTGGGCAGGTGTAGGCATCCCAGGGCTTCATCCTTTCTAGGATGGGCCCTGGTGGGAGCAAAACCAGCCACGGGACCCAGATGCACGCAGGCTGAGGCTTTGGGGAAGTGAGGCCCGTTTTCAGAAAGCCTGGTTCCTCAGACCCCAGTTCCTATGACAACTTCAAATAGCCGTCATCACTGAACACTGACCATGTGCCCCAAACTGCTAAGCCTTCTCTTAATCCTGACAGCCGCCATGTGCAGTAGCAAATATATTAACTCCATCTGACTGATGGGTAGATAGAGGCAGAAGCTCCCCTGACCCGGGGGTGGGGCAGGAGGACACAGCGCGTGGAGAGGGGTCTCCAAACCCTTATAATCTCAGCACAGGGCCTGGCCCCTGGAAGCCCTCAATATACGTAGCTTCTTTATTATTCTTTTATTTGTTTGTTTTATTTTTAATTGGAGATAATTGCTTTACATTAGTGAGCAGGTTTCTCCATACATCAATGTGAATCAGCCATAGGTCTGCTATTATTAGGGCTTCCTTGGTGGCTCAGACGGTAAAGAATCTGCCTGCAATGCAGGGGACCCAGGTTTGATCCCTGAGTTGCGAAGATCCCCTGGAGAAGGGAATGGATACATACTCTGTACTCCGAGATTATTGCCTGGAGAATCCCAAGGACAGAGGAGCCTGGCAGGCTACAGTCCATGGGGTCACAAAGAGTTGGACATGACTGAGTGACTGACACACACACCATTATTATTCTTGATGTTTGGTGGGTGGAGGCATTGGGTGGGGCCACCTTGCCTTTCAGCCCATTATTTTCGGGCCAAGGTCTTATCTTCTAAACTGCGGTCTCAGGGCACACGTCTTTCTCCCCGCTTCTTCAGAGTCTGCCTTCACCTCCAGGTGGCCCTTGATCTGGGGGAGATGCCTGTGGGAGCCTGTGTGTGTGTGAATGTGATGAAAAGATGTTTCTTGTTCTATGAAGAGCAGAGAAGGGGGTCCCAGAAAGGCCCTTCCTTCCCAGGACAGGGTCCTATCCTGGGTGGCTTCAGGAACACCCCCGCCCCCCCCCACCGCCACCGCCCCGTCCATTTCTGCGTTGGTCACTTGGATGGAGGTGGGCGATGTCAGGCCAACCTCTTTTCCCTTCATCAACCTTCATAGTGGTGACCAGACCAGGGGTCTGTCCTCTTTCTGGGTCCTCAGCTCTCTGCTCCCCCACCCTGGTCCCTGGCAGGGATCCCAGATTCCAGCCAGTCCAACCGCACCTTTTGATAGATAAGGGCAGGGAAGCTCAGAGAAGGGGAGCGACCTGCACAAGGTCACACAGCGAGTGATGATGCTGGGGTAGGCAACCCAAGGGGAATCTCCTAGGGCTTCCAGTTTGGGGGGTGCCTGAGAAATGAGGGGTGCCCGCCCTCTCCTCTTGCCTGGGGTGTTGTCAGCTTGAGCACTGGCCACCCGCCCCCATCCCCATCCACGCACCAGGTGGAATTGTCTTAATGCAGCAAATTGTTCATACACATGTAAGCAAATATCTCCTCAAATTATCTCTTATCACCAAATAGGCCGCGATGCTCACCGGCTGGAGGGCTGAGGTTGTCTTTCAATCCACTGATGATGAGCGGGAGGCAGGGGAGGGGGGCCGGCTGACACCAGAAATAAACCGGCTGAGCGGGGATGGTTGTCGCAAGGGGCAGAGCGAAGTTGTCAGGCGGCGAGAGCGTGTGAGGCGGCAGGACGATAATGTGGCATGACACTTCTGAAATGAGCGGCCCGTTGCCATGGTGAGCAGCCAGGAGGGACCGGCTCTCCCGAGGCTGAAATAAAACACGCTTTAAATGATGTTTGATTAGAATTTAGATCATGTAACCGAATACCTCAGTCCTTCTCGTCCCTGTGCTTTTCTTCTTTTCTTCTCAATTCTCCCCTTCTCCCCTCCATCCCCTCCCCACCCTACCCCGGGGCACATGCACACTCCTGTGCCACACTCACACAGGCACACACACACTTGCACACACACGCTCTTCTTCTCTCTCTCTCCTCTCCCCAGTTGTTCTCTGCCTTGGTTGGACCTCATTTCAGAAAAACTTGGCTCAGAGCGGATGCCAGGGGCTCCTTGGCGGGGTCGCAGCACTGGCCTCGGGGTCCTGGTTTGAGTCTCTGCTGTTGTGCTCTGATAAAGTAACGCTAAAACACTCCACAGGGTCCAAGCCTCTTCTTTGTGCCCTTTACAAAGCTCTGCCCCATGCAAGCTTGTATTTATTCTCATTGTAGCCCTTTGCCGACTTGTCATCATACCCATTTTCTGGATGGGGAAGCTGAGGCTCAAAGAGGCCAAATGTCTTATCCAAGATCACACGAGATATGAATTCAGCACTGCTACAGGCTCCTTTTGGGGCTCTGGGGAGAACCCTCCTAAACACCTTTAGGAGGAAGGGAGTGGAGCCCGCTCTCTGACCTCTGGGTCCTCGACCTTGACTGGTCCAGCTTGTTTTGAAGATCTGCGCTGCTCTTGTTCTGCCCTGTGTGAACCATCCCAGGGATGGGCAAAGCCCCGACTTGGTTCCAGAGGGCATTGGGACACACTCTGTGATTTTCTTGTCATATGCTCCTGCTCTTTTGTTTGGCAATGGATGTATGTTTTATTTGTGGTGGTTTTTCCAGGGCATTCTGCCCAGATGGGGAAGACAGCCAGTCCCGAAGACAGAGGGCACTGCTATTGATTATGGCTGGCATGTAGAGACAGGGCAGGCAGAGATGCTCTTGGTGCCCAGATTTTCTCAGAGGCCCCTGAGAAGTGATCATCATCCTAGGTGTGTGTCAGAAGGCTGCGGCTTGACCCAGTGTCCATCTTCTCCAGCAGACCAAGGTCTCCGGACTGTCTCTCTCACCCTCAGCCAGTCCATCCATGTGTTCACTTGTTCAACATCAGCTGTGTGCCAAGATGCTTACTGTGGAGCCGCCCTGACCTCCGCCTTCACAGGTGTGGCGGTTTGTGGGCCACGGGCGGGTGATCTGAAGACAGACACCTAAACACACACACACTACACACACACACACACACACACACACACACACACACACACACACACACATGAGTCTCCTTTGATGCAGAGTGTGAATGATCTGATACAGTAGGAAGCAAATCGCTCCGGGAACATCAAGGATGGGAGCCCTCCTGTGTCAGATGGGGACCCAGGAAGGCTTCTCAGAGGAGATGATAAACGAAGGAAGACAAAGGGCTTCTCGGGACTCCCCTGGTGGCCCAACCATTGAGGCTCTGCCCTCCCAAAGAAGGAGGCCTGAGTCTGATCCCAGGTCAGGGAACTAGATTCCACATGCCGCAATTAAAAGTTCACTTGCTGCAATGAGAGATCCTGCAAGCAGCAATGGGGATCTCGTGTGCTGCAATTAAGGCCCGGTGCAGCTGAAATTAAAATATATATATATTAAAAAAAAAAAAAGACAAGCGCTTCTCCAAGTTCTCAGACAGAAAGGACAGCCCAGGCAGGGAGCCCTCAATGTGCAAAGTCCAACGTACCCAGCAGAAAGGAAGTTTCCGGGGCAGATGGTGGGGGTGGGGATGGGATTGTGGATGGGGTAGGAGGGTTGGGAAGGTCGGGGTGAGAGGGTGGGTGTCTGTGTTTCTTCCATTAGACTCTAAGCTTTTGAAAGGCAGAGACTGAGCCCCTGATAACCTCCCCCCAAGATAGGGTTACCCTGAGGGTATAGAGGTGTCTTTTATTTCTTTTGTCTTCTGAAATTCAAAAGGCCTTCATTTCTTGGCATATCCTGTTTACTCTGAAAGCAGGGGCCCCTCCTTAATGTATGTGTCTGGCCTCCCTAGTGTTTGGCACAGGATCTGTTTCATATATATATTTAATAAAAAAAATTAAAGTTATTTATGTTTTTGGCTGTGCTGGGTCTTTGTCATTGCTTGGGCTTTTCTCTACCTGCACAGCCGGGGGAGGGGGGGCTACTCTCTAGTTACGATGGCTTCTCTCGCCGAGGAGCACAGGCTTCAGTAGCTGCGGCGCCCGGGCTCTGGAGCGCAGGCTCAGCAGCTGTGGTGCACAGGCTTAGCTGTTCCGTGGCATATGGGATCCTGCCAGATCAGGGATGGAACCTGTGTCTCCAGCATTGACAGGTGGATTCTTCACTACTGAGCTACCAGGGAAGCCCCTATAGTCAATTTTTGACAGCGCCCCGGAGCATGGGAGGGACCTTAGTTTCCTGACCAGGGATCAAAATATCGCCCCCTGCACTGGGAGGCAAAGTCTCACCCACTGGACCACCGGGGAAGTCCTGGACCTGATATGTAAAAATGAATCAGTGCTTATCAGGTACTTACTGTGTACCCGGCATTGTGCTAAACGTTTCACAGGTGATTCCCTCCTTTGAGCAGCGCTTGGCCAGCAACAACTCCCTGGTATTTCAAGGGCAGGAAAGAGCAAGTGGGGGGTTTGGTGAGGAGAGAAGCCATGGATCAGAGTCTGGGGCCCCAGAGGGAAGGATAGGGGGTGGAGGAGCACACAGGCCTGGATAAATTAGGCCATCAAGGTTGGGAAAAGGCAGAGGATATTTGACTGGGACTGACTGGGATGGGAAGGGGGTCGGCAGGGGCAGCAAGAGATGCAGGTTGGGGAAGCAGCCATCACCTAGAAGCAGGGGTCTTTCTCCCTTCCCCACCCCACCCATCTGGTTGCTGTCAATATCTGAATCCAGCCCTTCCTTCCAGCCCCATCACTCCTGCCCTTGTCTGGTTTATCCCCCGCTTGGACCTCTGCAGCATTTCTCACTGGCTCCTCGCCCCAGAATTCTCCTTCTGCCACCTTTTCCTCCTGGCCAGCTGTTAGCTTCCTGTAACTTAGATTTGACTGCTTCATTCCTATGCCCCAAAGCCACCGTGGCCCCGTCGTGGACCCGTGACCCAGGGTCCACAGCTCTGACTTCCAGCCTGCTCTCAAGCCCCACTGTGATGAGATCCCAGCCTGCTTCTCTGGCCTCGAGGACTCTCAACTTCTCATCTCCTGATTGGTCAGTTCTTGGTGCCTCTTACCTGCACCTGTGCTAACTCAGAGTGCCCAGCAGGAATGCCCTCTCTTGCCCTCTGGTCAAGGCTGACTCATCTCTTTCTTTGTAGGCTCAGCTCAAGTCTTTCCCACTCTGGAACCCCTTTCCTGACCACTTCTTTCAGAAAGCATGTATCTTTTTCTTTTTCTTATTTTTTGGCCATGCTTTGTGGCTTGTGGGATCTTAGTTGCCTTGCCGGAGGTTGAAGCAGGGTCCTCTGCAGTGAAAGTGCAGAGTCGTAACCACTGGACCACCAGAGAATTCTCAGAAGGCATGTATCTTAGTCAGCTTGAGCTGCCATAACAAAACATGATAGACTGGGTGGTTTAAACAATAGAAATGTATTTTGCCTAGTTCTGGGAAGTCCAAGGTCAAGGCACTGGCTCATTTGGTTCCCTGGAGGGTCCCCGTTCTCCTGGCTGCAGATGACTGCCTTCTCTCTGGGGTCTTCACGTGGTAGACAGAGAGCGGGGAAGATCTCTGGTCTCTTTCTCTTCTTCAGTTCAGTTCAGTTCAGTCGCTCAGTCGTGTCCGACTCTTTGGGACCCCATGAATCGCAGCACGCCAGGCCTCCCTGTCCATCACCAACTCCCGGAGTTCACTCAGACTCACGTCCATCGAGTCAGTGATGCCATCCAGCCATCTCATCCTCTGTCATCCCCTTCTCCTCCTGCCCCAATCCCTCCCAGCATCAGAGTCTTTTCCAATGAGTCAGCTCTTTGCATGAGGTGGCCAAAGTACTGGAGTTTCAGCTTTAGCATCATTCCTTCCAAAGAAATCGCAGGGCTGATGTCCTTCAGAATGAACTGGTTGGATCTCCTTGCAGTCCAAGGGACTCTCAAGAGTCTTCTCCAACACCACAGTTCAAAAGCATCAATTCTTCAGCGTTCAGCTTTCTTCACAGTCCAACTCTCGCATCCATACATGACCACTGAAAAAACCATAGCCTTGACTAGACGGACCTTAGTCGGCAAAGTAACGTCTCTGCTTTTCAATATGCTGTCTAGGTTGATCATAACTTTTCTTCCAAGGAGTAAGCGTCTTTTAATTTCATGGCTGCAGTCACCATCTGCAGTGATTTTGGAGCCCCCCAAAATAAAGTCTGACACTATTTCCATTGTTTCCCCATCTATTTCCCGTGAACTGATGGGACTGGATGCCATGATCTTCATTTTCTGAATGTTGAGCTTTAAGCCAACTTTTTCACTCTCCTCTTTCACTTTCATCAAGAGGCTTTTTAGTTCCTCTTCACTTTCTGCCATAAGGGTGGTGTCATCTGCATATCTGAGGTTATTGATATTTCTCTCGGCAATCTTGATTCCAGCAAGGCACTAATTCCACCACAGGGCCCCACCCTCCTGACTTTATTAAATTACCTCCCAAAGTCCTCATCTCCAAACCCCATCACATTGGGCTTCAGCATATGAATTTTGTGGGGAACATCCAGCCCACAACAGCCTGTCTGTTACAGGCAGGTCAGATTTTTCAGTGTTGTCTAATTGTTCCAGGTTATTTCCTCAACTTGACTGGAAGCTCCCTGAGGAGCAAACTGTGACTGGGAGTAACTGTGTGTTGATGTGCCTGGTAATAACATCTACCTATTTATTACAGGCTCCCCAAAAGTTTACACTCAAGTGTCCCTAGACTTCACCTTTCCTCTGTCCCCAAGGAAGTTTCTGTGTTTAGCCCTGTTTGGGCCTCAGTAGCTTGGGTGGGCATAGTGGATTGGAAAGAAAGCTGAAAGAAGCCCAGAAACCTTAGAATAACTCCCTTCAGAAAAGACAGAGTGCCCCTCCTGGCTGGAGAGGATCAAAGGATAAAAGGCAGAGGGGAGAGCAAGGAGAGGTAGGCACCTGCAGGGGCTGGTTTGGTGAGGGCTTCAGGGGAGGTTGAGGCACCTTGAATGAGCTGTGGGAGGGAGTGGGAGATGGGAGAAGATTCAAATACATGCCACTTTGTCTCATGAGTGTGTGTGCACGTGTGTGTTACATATATATATACACACATATTGGAGAAGGAAATGCCAACACACTCCAGTATTCTTGCCTGGAGAATCCCCATGGACAGAGGAGTCTGGCAGGCTACAGTCCATGGGGTTGCAAGAGTCAGACATGACTTAGCAACTAAACCACCACCACCATGCCCACATATAATGGTGGCACTAGTGGTTAAGAACCCACCTGCCAATGGAGATGTAAGAGATGCAGGTTCGATCCCTGTGTCAAGAAGACCCCCTGGAGGAGGGCATGGCAACCCACTCGAGTATTCTTGCCTGGAAAATGCCATGGACAGAGGAGTCTGGCAGGCTTCAGTCCATAGGATCACAAAGAGTTGGGACACAACTGAAGCGACTTAGCACGCACGAGGAGAGAAAGAGAGCAGAGAGGGTGGCTCTGGCCCTAACTCTGGGCCTCTAACCCTAGAGCTGTATCTTCGGATGGGGCCACCATGGTCTTTGAACTCTGTGTTGGGGGAGACCAGGAGGCTTATTAGGCTGGAACGTGATTATAGGCACCTATAGCTCAGCTCTATCTATGGGGTCAAAGGCGGCGCAGGTCCAGGCCTTTGTAGCCTTCAGATTCCAGACGACTGTGTGATTCGCTGCTTGGGAGCATGGTCGTGGGAGGTCCGAAATAGGGGGAAAGTGGCAAGTGTTCTGGAGGGTGTGCAGAGAAAGGGGCGGGGCACCTTGAGGCCAAGAAAAATTCACATGGATCACTGTCTCCCTGGGCTTCACCTGTTAGAACGCGGGGCCTCTTTGGTAAGGGGACAAACTTATAAATCAGAGTAACTTTGTGTGTGTGTGTGTCTGACTCTTTGAGACCCCATGGACTGTAGCCCGCCAAGTTCCTCTGTCCATGGGATTCTCCAGGCGAGAATACTGGAATGGGTTGCCATGGCCTCCTCCAGGGGATCTTTCTGACCCAGGGATCGAACCTGCATCTCTTGTGTCTCCTGTATTGGCAGGTGGATTCTTTACCACTAGCGCCACCTGGAAAGGCAGGGTTTGTTTTATTGCAATACAGGAGGCAAACCCAGGGCTTGGAGGTCAGGAAATCTAGGTTCATGGCCCTCCAACTGGGCTCCAAGGGTGCCTTCATTGCTCTGTGTGCCTAAGTTTCTCCACCGATAAGCTGGATGCAAGACTCATGTTGCTCATCTCGGAGGTGGCACGGAAGTGACGGTGACTGGAGAGGTCGTGTCCACTGTTCACAGAGGAGCTGGGTAAGGGGGTGGTCACAGTAATTCTGCAGTGAGATGAAGCCCGTGAGGACCCACGCAGCACAGGTTCACCCTTGGCACTGCAGCCCCGAGAGGGTGGGCGTCCAGGGTGAGACCTCCGCAGGGACAGGAAGGGGCCTAGGCGTGGCTGGGATCTGGGGAAGGACAGACCCAGAAGAGGGGTCCTGGCAGACGGAGGACTGCCATCCCTGCTTTTCAGGACCCTGTGGGAGAAAAACTTCTCCCCTCCTTCTATCAACTGAGTTGCAGCCCAGCAATGAACAGTAAGAGTAATAAAAAAACAATAGCTTGGGACTTCCCTGGTGGGCCAGTGGCTAAGACTCTAGGCTCTCAATGCAGGGGCCTGGGTTGGATCCCTGGTCAGGGATCTAAAGCCCACCTGCTGCAAACGAAGACCCAGCACAGCCAAAATAAATAGATAAAAATTAAAAATAAAAATAATAGCTCATGTCTCAAGGGCCTGTATATCAATCTCTATTTTTAAGCACTTTACCTCATTTCTGCCTCAGAACGACCCTATGGAGAGAGAACTGTTTTAATCTCTACTTTACAGATGCAGAAACCAGAGCAGTTAAGTGTGTAGGTGGTGGAGTCCTGACTCAGGCTCAGACGATCCGGGCCATGCTGTCCTGTCAGGAACTAATCCTGTATCCTTTATGCTTCAGAGCGGGACTCCTCAGCTACAAGTACCTCATTTGCCCCACATATCAAGACCAGGCAGAGATTTGAAGCCACCTCTCCAAACAGAAGACCTAGACTTGGGCACCCCGTGGCTGCTGCTCCCTTCTTCTGTACTCTTAGGCAAGTTAGCTCATCTGTAAAGTGGGTGGACATGCATTTGTTGAGTATCTCTTATGTGACATATTTTTTTTTGTTTGTTTGTTTTTTGATTGCACCGCCTGGCTTGCAGGATCTTCATGAACCTGGGCCCAAGCAGCAAAAGCACTGAGTCCTAACCACTGGACTGCTGGGGAATTCCATTTTGTGCCACATTTTATTTAAATCTGGCCACTTCATTTTGAGATTGCTCCACTTAGCAGCCGGAGAAGCTGAGTCACAGAGGGATGAAACAAATTCCCCAAAGCCACATGAAACAGGCTGACGTGGAGCTTAGTCTGTCCTATTTTGGAGTGTATGTTCTTTCTAATCAATTCCTGGGTGTGGGGGGGCTGTTAATAATTATTATGTTAAAAAGTGTTCCATGATCAACTCTGTTTAGGGAAGGCTGTTTTCAAAAAGTTAGAAGTTATTTGCTTCTCAGAGCCTTTATTACGCTGGTGTGCCTTAGGAAGCTCTAAGAGGAGAGCAGAGTTAGTATGAACTTAACTGTGAAATAGTTTGTCGGGAAGAAGCTTGGGGGAGAAGCATTCCTTGGAACTCACTTTGGGAAGAGCTGTACTTCACCCCCCCAGACTTCCCTGGTAACAACAGTGATGCCAGTAGCTGTACAATAACAGTGACACCGTGAAAGAGATCACCATCACGTTAGTTGCGTGTCAGTTGCAATGATACTTTTCTGTGCAGGATTTTTGGGAGATTTTTCTGCATCCCCCCCAGTCTAAGCACCCTGATCCCTTCCTTGAACTCAGGGCAGCTCCAGTCTGTTCCTCATGCCTGGGGCTCCTCTCTCCTCTCCTCTAAGCCTTTGCCTGAGCCAGGCCCCTTAGGTTGCTCTCCTCTTCCTCCCCTTGTTCCTGACAAAAATAAGGGAGGCTCGGAGAGGGGAAGTGTGTATGGTGAGACAGGCACCTCCCATCTCCTGCCCCTCTCCCACAGCCCACCTGCACAGGACATCCCACTTCTGAGAAGGATCCATGATGGGCTCATCCCAGGGCCAACCACGAGCTTCTCTGGCTCTGTCTCAGTCTTGTCTCAGTCTCTATTATGCACCGCTAAGCGACATCGGGACTGTCTTTTGTTATGCTGTCGTTGTTCTGTTGCCAAGTCGTGTTTGACTCTTTTGGACCCCATGGACTGCAGCACACCAGGCTTCGCTGTCCTTCACCATATTCCAGAGTTTGCTCAAACTCATGTCCATTGAGTCAGCAATGCCACCCAACCATCTCATCCTCTGTTGTCCCCTTCTCCTCCCACCTTCAATCTTTCCCAGCAGCAGAGTCTTTTCCAGTGAGTCAGCTCTTGACATCAGGTGCCCAAAGTATTGGTGCTTCAGCTTCAGCATCAATCCTTCCAATGAGTATTCAGAGTTGATTTCCTTTAGGATGGGCTGATTCGATCTCCTTGCTGTCCAAGGGACTCTCAACAGTCTTCTCCAACACCACAGTTCAAAAGCATCAATTCTTTGGCGCTCAGTCTCCTTTATGATCCAACTTTCCATCTGTACATGACTACTGGAAAAACCATAGCTTTGACTAAACGGACCTTTGTCAGCAAAGTGATGTCTCTGCTTTTTAATATGCTGTCTAGGTTTGTCATAGCTTTTGGTATGCTGTATTAAAACAGTTTTGTTAAGATATTCATATATCATAAAATTTACCTATTATCATATTCATTTTAAAGTTGTTTATTATAATAATTTTTCTATATAAAGAGCACAAATCAGCACACAGAGTGATGAATTTTTAACAAAGTAAAAACATCTGTGTAATCAGCATCTGTGTCTGAAGCAGACCATCTCCTGTCCCAAAGAACCTCCCTGGTGTATTCTCCCTTCACCCAAGGTTAACACACCTGAAGACTACCCCACAGAGGTTTGTTTAAAAAACAAAACCAAAAAACAACTCATTGGGACTTCCCGGGTGGTCCAGTGGTTAAGAATCCACCTGCCATTCAGGGGCCCCAGGTTCAATCCCTGGTCCGGAAAGATCTCACGTGCCATGGGTCAGCTAAGCCTGAGAGCCACAACTACCGAGGCCTGCTCACCTCGAGCCTGTGTACTGCAACAAGAGAAGCCACGGCAATGAGAAGCCTGCTCACTGCAATGAAGAGTCGGCCCTGCTCACTGCAACCAAAGACAGCCCACGTGCGGCCAAAAAAAAAATAAATAAACTCATCAACTTATCCCCTTCCCTTTTCTTCTTTCCTTCCTCCTTCCCTCCCTTTCTGACCCACTTCCTTTATTCCTCCACCCCTCCTTTCTTTCTTGTTGATTCTACTTCCATATAGTTTATTTGAAGTTTATAGTAAGAGGCACAGCAAGAGAGAGTGTAAAAGCCTTAACACGGAGCCCTGGGAGGTGGTGTGAGGTGAGGGGGTCAAGTTGCTGGAAGACCTGACTCTAGACTGGCCACTGCCAGCTGTGAGGCTTGGGGCTTGTGACAGAACCTCTCTGCCTTAGTTTCCTTATCTGTGAAATAGGAGTAATGACTCGGCTGACTGCAAAGGGTGAAGGGAAGATTAAACAAGTTGTCTTTACCTTGTGTGTGCCAAGTGTTTACATTCACCTGTGCCAGGAAGCCTGGGGAAAGCTCTGCTGGATGACAACATCTCTTACAAGATGAGAAGTGAGGACAGGGGATGAGAATCACGGCCATTTAATGAGCACTTGCTGTATGCTGGGGCTTTACCTCTGATCTGCCTGGCTGTCCCGCAAGAAGGGGTTATCATCTCCATTTTATTTATTTTTTAAAAAACGTTGATTAATTTAGCTGCTTCTGGTGCTGACTGTGGCATGTGTGATCCTTGTTGCAGCACACGGGCTCTTTGCCCCACCTCATGTGGGATCTTAGTCCCTGGATCAGGGATCGAACCCGCCTCCACAGCATTGGAAGCTTCTTAACCACTGGACCACCAGGGACGTCCCCATCTCTGCTTTACAGATGAGGAGATGAGGCCTGGAGAGGTAAATCCTAAAGACGTAGGTTGGTAAGTGTTGGAACTGGAGCTGGAACCCGAGGAGCCTGGCTTGAATGCCCACGTTCCCACCCTGGGAACCAGCCTTGTGTTAATGTCACCTAGCTGTGAGCTGAGCGCTGTCCTCTGTGGGGGATGTCCTTTGCCGTGGTCCCATTGTGCTCCTATCCTCCCAGGGACATAGTGCTCCTCCTCACCCCCCTCCGTGATGTGCTGGGGACATCCTAACTGGGCAGGGGCGGGGCTCTAGGGAGGGGATGGTTTCCCAGGGCAGAGCACTGGAGAGGACTGCCTGGCAGTAGGGGGTTCAGACTGCCCTGGGCAAGCGCAGTGCCCACACCTCCTGGAAGCCTCCCTCCCACCCAAGGAAGCTCTGGGGCCCCAGGGAAGGGGTGGCCTATGGGGTGGCTTTAGAGCCCACCACTCTGGGGCAACGGAGAAGAAGAGTCCGCACCCTGCAGAATCGCCTTGTAGGGCCCTGTCCTGCCCATCAGGACTCATGGGGTGGGGTCGGGGGGTACAGAGCAGAGCCAGGCAGGTCAGGCATGGGGGTGCTGGTGACTCCTCCAGCCAGGGTAGGACCGGGGTGGGGTGATGGATTCCCCACCCCTGCTGAGTGCTCAGTAAACAGCCGGTCCTGCTGTGACCCCTCCAACAGGGGGAAGGCTCCCCAGGCAGAGGAGACTAGCTCTTCAGACCAGTTCTGGGGCCCTGAGGCCTCCTTCCTGCCCATCTCCCAGAACCAGTGTGTCTTGCTGTGGCCTCGGAGCAGAGGGCAATGAGGGCACCCCCCCCACCTCTGGTGCATGCCTGGCTCCTCGGGGGGCCTGGTGGGAGTGCGGACATCACCTGCCCTTTTGCTGGCCTCAACTGTCCCTACTCTGACCTCCAAGCTCCTGGGGACCAGCCGGGACATCTGTATCCATCTCGCCCCAAACTCTGGAGATTCTGACAAATTTCCTTTCATTGCTTGCAGCCATGTTATTTAAAGTAATTAACCTTAATTTATAAATTTTTATATCAAACTGCCTTTTAACTTTTAGAACTGGCAGGAGCAGCCTTATCCCTGGGCTCCTAATAGTTCTCCATTTAATCAAAATTCATCCATCAGGTTCCAGTGTTAAATCATCTTTTAATTGGGAGTTACATTCTGGTTAATAGTTTTATAATTCGCCTCCTCTAATAGTTTTTACCACAGGGATCTCTACTCCATTTTTCCTCACTCTATTATTGAGGGCGTGCGGTTCTGCGGGGACGGCTTTGCTGGGCCCCGCCTCTCTGGCCTCTGCTGGTCGTCGCCTCTTTTGTTCTTGGTGGTCTCATTAATTCCCGAGAAGAGTTGTCTCTGCTGCGTGTTACTAGGGCAGAGCTACTCTCCTTGCTTCCTCAGCCTTCGGAGCTGTGGCCATTGCCCGCTTCTCTCCAAGAGGGAGTCACAGCAACAGAAAGGGAGAGAGGGAGAGAGATGGAGATAGAAACAGAGAGAGTGTGGAGAGCAAGGAAGGTTCTGGAAGCCCATAGGTCAGGCCTGCAGCGGACGGGGAGAAAGAAGCAGACGAGTTAGGAAGTAGATGCAGACCCAGGACTGGCTCTTCCCTGGCTCCTGCCCACCACCCATCGTCCACGTCCCCTTCCACCCGGAAGTTAATGTTGCGGGAAGGGAAGTGGCCCCCCTCCCCCTCCCTGAGACCCGGAATGGCCGGGCCCGCGGGATTCCTGGAGGAGGGCAAGGAAGGGCGGCTGTATCAGAGCTGTCCCTGAGATGCTGCTGGGCCTCCTGGCGGGGAGAGGGAGAGGGCATAGAGACTGCAGGATCAGGAAGGGGAGAGAGAGGCCGGAGAGACAGGGCAGTAGAAAAGTCAAGAGCAAGAAAAGAGGGGCTTCCCTGGCGCTCTAGTGCTTAAGACTGTGCTCCTATTGCGGGGGGCATGGGTTCGATCCCTGGTTGGGGAACTAATGTCTCACATGCCTGGCAGTGCAGCCAAAAAAAATTAAAGAATAAAAGGATTTCCCTGGTGACCCAGTGGTGAAGAGTCTGCCTGCCAGTGCAGGGGACACAGGCTCAATCCCTGGTCCAGGAAGATTCCACCTGCCGCTGGGCAACTAAGTCCATCATCTGCAAGTACTGAGTGCACCTGCCACAGCTACTGAGGCCCACGTGTCCTAGAGCCCAGGCTCCACTGCACACAGCAATGAGAAGTCTGCGCCCTGTAACTAGAGAGTAGCCCCTGCTCGCCTGTGCAACTGGAGAACGCCTGGGAACAGCAACAAAGACCCAGCGCAGCCACAAAAGACAAATAAGTAAAAAATTTTAAAAGATATTAAAAATAAAGAGCAAGAAAAGAGAGGGAAGATAAAGAGGGGAGAGAAGGGGAAAGAAAGACGACATTGGAGGGGTACAGAGAAGACGGGTCCCTCTGGTCAGGAGCCCTGACTGGTAAGCAGACAAGTTTGTGTGGACACTTGCTCACGCAAGCCTGCGTGCTAGCACAGGGCTGAAACCAGACCCGAAGGCACCTCGAGCAGGGGTGATGGTGGGCTGGGGGCCAGACCCCAAGCCTGTGGATGGGAGTCTTTGAGATGGCCTCCAGGGGAGGTGGGATGGAAGGGTTGCTCCAAGATTCCTGACCCTCAGAAACCTCATAAAAGAAGGGTTGTTGTAAGGTGCTACATGTAGGCGGTAATTTGCCATGCAGCAGTAGATAACTCGTACACATTCATGTCATCACCATCGCTGGGGGTGGAACTTGACACGGGTATGATTAAAAGCTCCCCAAGCGATACCAGTGTGCATCCCAGGTGGAGGGCCACTGCCCCGAGGCCTGTGTGTGCCCGTGAGAGTGTGCGTGTGTACCTGGTGTACCCCTGTGCCATGCGTGTGTTTACCGGGGGTGGGGTGGGCACCGTGCCACATGCATTTGTCAGTAGGCAAAAATACGAGCAGCCCCTTGTGTGTATTGGGCCTAGGTACCCGTGTCATTTCCTGGCTCAGGAAAGTCTGGAGAATGGAAGGAGCCTCAGAGGTTTTGTGGCCAGACTGACATGGGTCATCCACCACTTCCTCTCTGTGAGCCCTCTCTGAGCCTCAGTTTCCCTACTTGTGAAATGAGGACATGCAGATCCGCATTCTGCCCAGTTATTTGAGGAGGTGCTATATGCGCTGACTACATACCTCCTGGACTGGCTTTGGCAAAATATCTTGGTAGAGTTGTTGTTTAGTGGCTAGGTCATGTCTGACTCTGCAACCCCGTGGACTGTAGCCCACCAGGCTCCTCTGTCCATGGGATTCTCCAGGAAGAATACTGGAGTGGGTTGCCATTTCCTCCTCCAGGGGCTCTTCCTGACCCAGGGATTGAACCTGTGTCTCTTGTGCCTCCTGCAATGGCAAGCGGGCTCTTTTGCTGTAATGGCTCTTGGTGTAGTGAGATCTGACCTACAGTGCCATAGACGTGAAAGCAATCAAGTGTGTAGCCCCCGCTGCAGGACCTGACCCGAAGGAGGGTCTGTCCTGGGGCACATCCCTGAGGATGGGGTGGGGAAGGAGACAACATTAGTCAGGGCTGGGTTAGGGCTTGGGATTTGAGGCCATAAATAAATAGTCTTGCCCTCTAAATGCCAAGTGGCTCAGATGGGCAGGATGAGAGCAGAGGTAGGCTGGTGGTTCCAGCTGAGTCTACACCCCTCCCGTCTGCGAGTCCTTGCCTGAGACTCTTATCCTTGTTCGTCCTCAGTTTCCTCATCCCTAAAGTGGAACAGCAACCATTTCTCACCTTCTGCATGTGACATGTTGCAGCTCCACACCCAAGCCCCTGTCTGGGAGGTTGGGAAAGGAGAGAATCTGGGTGAAAGGAGCTCATCTGCGCCTCCAGCCACCTGCAAACAGAACTGATTCCCAACCCTGGCTCTTGCTGTGTGAGCTTAGGGAAGTCACTGCCCCATCTCTGGGCCTTATCATCAGTAGGTAATAATGCCTGCCTCGTGGTGGTATGGAGAAAATGGAAAAAGATGCTGCGTGGGGTGTGCTCTGCATGGTACTTGAAAGTGTTGAAAGTGTTAGTCGTTCAGTTTTGTCCAACTCTTTGGGATCCCATGGACTGGAGCCCACCAGGTTTCTCTATCCATGGGATTCTCCAGGCAAGAATGCTGGAGTGGGTTGCCATTCCCTTCTCCAGGGGATCGTCTAAGCCCAGGGATAGAAACCGGGTCTCTTGCATTGCAGGCAGATTCTTTACCGTCTGAGCCACAGGAAACAGAGATGCATGGTGCTTGGAATCCAATAAAGGGCAAACTTGCTTGTCAAAATCTCCAGCCAAACTTTTCCAGGTGTCTAAGAAAACACCATGGAAAAACACAATGTTCACTATGGAAAATGGCTTCTCATTTCTAGAAATGGGGTGGGGGGAAGAGGAAGAGGACAGGAAGGAGGGAGAGGAAAGCATTGTTTGCTGTGAACTCACCAGGTGCCCCTGCAACATGGTGCTTTGACTCCCATCCCATGTTACATTTAAAGCTGGTGACAATAGGATGATCGATCCCACTTTACAGACAGGGAACTAAGGCTCAGGAGGCCAAGGAGCATCCTTGTTCAGTGTCACGTGGCTAAGGAGTGCAGAGTCAGGTCTCTGTTTTCCTGTCCTCTTTTTCTTTCAAAAAAAAAAAAAGTTATTTGGCTGCGTTGGGTCTTAGTTGCAACACACAGGATCTTTAGCTGGGGCATGTGACCTCTCAGTTGCAGCATGTGGGATCTAGTTCCCTGACCAGGGATGGAACCTGGGCCCCCTGCAGTGGGAGTGAGGAGTCTTAGCCACTGGACCACCAGGGAAGTCACTCTGTTTTCTTGTTTTCTTTGTGACTGTCTGTGTCCCTGAAACAAGCCTCTGATCTCCAGTGGCTCTGCTAGCGGGAAAGCTTTGTAACTTACAGGGTCATCTGGGGAAGATCTCTGCGTGATGCCATCCAAGGATGGTTAAAGAAGGCGTCACAGGCCCCACAGCACATGAGTCAACCCTGACCCCTCGCCCTGACAGGAAATCTCTCACTGAGCCCATTTCACAGATGAAAGAATGAACGGATGCTCAGAGAGCCTGAGTGGGACCCCGTCATCAAGGCACTGGAGCAGCTGAGACTCTGGGCTCTGGCAGAGTGAGAGGTGCATGCAGGGGCAGAGGGAGAGGGAGAGGGCAGGGGTGGGGGCAGCAAAGCGGTGCGGAGCCGGCCCCTTGGGCTGAGGAGCCCGTGTGTGTTTATGGGGTCCGAAAAAGAGGCTGAAGACGGGCACCTCTAGTGCCCTCAGCTGCCAGAAGCAGGCTGGCATTTGTGCTGCGGTGCCGGCCATTGGATGTCCAGCTCTGGGTTGGCCGTCCATCAGCCTCCTGGTCCAGTGTGCCTACCTTCCCAGTAGGGACTGTCACTGAGCCCAGGGGTGACGGAACAGCTGAGCAGACCAAGAGGGGGGATCTGGCAGCAGAAAGGGGATCCGGGGAGAGAGGTTATTCCCTGAAATCTCAGGCCTTTTAGCACTGCCTGTCGCGGTGGGGGAGGTGTGAGGACCCTGCAGGCCTGGCAGGATGAAATGTTTATTTTCCCTAGGGGCTGAAGTCAGTGATGGAGGAAAGGAGTAGAGACGAGGCAGGAGGATTGGAAAGTCACCAAGACACAGAGCCCGGGAGACAGAAGTAGGCAGAGAAGGAGCGAGACCAGGGAGAGGCAACAGCAGCCTGTTGGCTGCCCATCCCGGTTGAGCTGGGGTGGCAAAGCCTGCATCCTTGGAGTGATGCCCAGGCCCCAGGGTCTCCGTTTCCATGGGGAAAAATCTGGACTCTTCTGCAAGGGGAGAAACCCAGCTTCCCCTTTTGGGGGATGGAGGGGTTCAGACAGGGCTTCTCCAGCCCCGGTCCCTCCTCTCCTCTCACCTGGATCCAGGCTCTGGCTCTGCGCCGGCCCCCTCCCCAACCCCTCCCACCCTCCAGCTCCTGACCTGGGAGAAGCTGCTGGTTCCTAAAACACGATTCGCAGGACTGTGGGCTGCCAGGTTCCAGGCTCCTTTTTGTCTCACAGCCGGGGACGGGGCCCTGGCAGGAGCTCAGCTCAGATTTGCGTAAATGAAGCTGGACCGCAGCTTGGAGTAGTGACACAGCCCAGAGCCCGTGGATGCCAAGTCCTGGCTGGGTTTTGGTTTTTCAATTATTCTGGGCAAGTGGGGACATGTTCAGGCCTCCTCTGACCCCCAGCACCACACAGGTGACTTTCTGCTGGGGATGTGAGTGAGGCTGAGAGGTGAAGGACAGTGGGGGGAAGGGCAGAAAGCCTCTCTCAGGGGCCTCCCGGGGGATACTTGCATTTTATATACTTGCCCTTCTGAGCCCCCGCCATCGGTAGGGCAGAAATTATGACTCCCATTTTCACACGTGAGGGAAGCCGGGCTCAGAAAGGTTAATTAAATTGCCCAAGGTCACTCAGCCAGTGATGATGGAAATCAGGATTCGAATCCAGGTCTGGTCCCAAAGTCTGGCTCTTTTCATGCTGCTGTGTGCATGGGATTGAGGCAGGGGAGGGGAGAGCCTGGATGAGGGAGAGAGGGGTACAGGCCAGGCATGGGGAGGGGTCACTGGGTGCAGTGGGGCAGGGCGTGCTGTAGACCTGGAAAACCTTCCTTGGCACCCTGGCTTTGCCCCTTTTCACCTGTGCAGGGTTGGGCGAGCCCCTTATCTCTGAGTCACACGTAGATGGAGTGGCTGTGAGGTGTCTTTTCCCTGTTTGTCAAATAAGTGAACGAAAAGGCAAGTGGAGGCAGGAAGAGGAAGACACATATTCTAACTTGGGTCTAAGGCTGGAGCGCCCCCTTTGACTGGGGACACAGTCCCTGCAGACTCCCAGCCCCTGAACATCTGTCCCTCTCAACCCACCTAAACGAGGCCTCCCGCTCCCTGCAGGCAGGCGAGCCAACTGATAGGCGGTGGATGGGGGTGCGCACCCTGGGGCCCCAGTTCTGGTGGCCCCCTCTCGGAGTAGCATCCTCTCCCCTGGAGTCACCCTGAGGACTGTTTCTGGGCTGGGTTGGTTACTCTTAATTAAACCAGTTGTTGGACTGAATGCCTCCCTTTATCCTGTCTCCTAGACCTAGTAATCCCCCACCAGTGGAGGAAGGGGATGGGAGGGCAGAGGGTTCTCAAAACCAAGCCAAGCTGCCTCTGGAGACAAGAAGGCGCCTGAGACTCAAGCCCACCCTTTAATCCCTCTTGGGAGACTGGGAAACTTACATTCCAGCCTCAGAATTCCTGGAAGCTGGCTGTGTCTGCATCCCATGAGATACAGCTGAGGCCTTTTGGCCGCCATGACCCTTGGGACCGCTTTCCCACTGGGCTTCTTTGGAGCCACTGGGGCAGAGTCAGCAAGAGTGGAGGTGACTGCATGGGGCTGAGGTGGGGGGCCAAGGACTTACCTGTGAGGCCAGAATGGAGGGCTGGATGGGACTGAGGTTTCCAGTTGCAAAGCCAGGGACACCCCTGCTTCATCCACGCACCCCTGTTCCCTTTGAAGATATTTGGGGCCAGGTGGGGGGACCCCCAAACATCCCACTTCTTTGCTCAGGCCTTCCTGGAAGTATATGGACCCAGAGACAGATGCTGGGCCCATGCATGGATGCTCAGACTTCTGGTTGACCTTTCCCTTGTGCCTTCTTCCCTCCCAGCTGAACCTGCCTCCTCCTGCCCGCCCTGTCCACTCCCCCCTCTGCCACAGTGTCAGAGGCCAGCTGGGGCAGGGAGGGAGCCAGGGTGGGGCCAGCAGAAGGTGCATAAATCATTATTGGCGAAGACCTCAGCCCTGAGCTGCCGGGTGGAGGCTGCTGCTCACGGTCAGGCCAGGGCATAAATCATAATTCCCCTACAATAGATCCTTTTGCAGCCGCCATCAGGAAAACTGTGTTGGTTTTATCGATTTTTTGACATGGGGGCCTAGGCAGCGGGCGGCTCCTGAATCATTATGAAATGAAACTGATTAGGAATTCATGGAATACTAAATAAACTTTACGAGCCCGTTGTAAGTTTTTTGATGCATGGGGAGCGGAAAATGAAAACTAATGATATAAAAATTACACAGCGTGCTGAGTATTATTATACTGCTATTGATTTGTTTCAAACTGTACATCAAAATCGAAGAGGGCTGGGGCGGCTCCTGCAGTGATGCTGGGGATGTTTGGGCTCACCAGGGCTAGAAGGCTTTTTTTTTCCCCTTTCTATTTTTATTTATTTTTTTCTATCTCTTTCCTCTAGCCTCCTTGCTCTGAAAGCCGAATCCTTTCTCCCCACCTCTAGTCTTCCAGAGAAGGCCTCCAGGGGCCACTTAGCCACCCCACCCACAGGGCAGCCTCCTTCTCAGCTTGGAATCTGGACCCTGATTCAACTTGAATTCCTAGCCTCCACTGGTCTTTCTCTCTGGAGCTGCATTTTCAGTTTGTGAGTTTCTCTTTTCCCTTCTGCCTCTCACCCCTCTTCTCTGGGGAAGGACCGTGTGCTTCAGGAAAAAGAGCTGCAGATCTGTTTCCTGTTGGCATCTTGCTGTGTGACCTTGGGTATGTCACCATGTCTCTCTGGGTATCAAAAAGACTGGACTCATTAGATCAGAGTTTCCCAAGGTAGTCTGTTGATAGCCGCATGATAGTCACCTTCAGATCTAGTCAAAAATATTAATTTCCTGGCCCCTTCCTTGGATGAACTGACTAAAGCTCAGGAGCGGGATCAGGGAAGCTGCATTTTACTAAGTATCTCTTGTGATTCCCACACGTGTTTGATACCCATCTGAAGTGACATCATCTGAGCCACTTATCCCATTCTGTTGTCAGAGGTGGCCTTAAGGCTGTGAATGTTGCCCTCTGCATTAGTCAGCTTTTGCTAGTTTGGGATGCAGTAACAAGCAATCCCCAAGTCTCAGCAGCTTACAGCAACAATAGATAATTTTTTGTTCATGGTACACGTCTGCTGTGGGTCGTTTGTGACCCAGCTCTGTATATCTTCATTCTTGGGGTCAGACTGAAAAAGCAGTCTCAATCAAAGACTTGTTATTCCAGTGGCAGAGGGCAAAGAGCAAGAAAGATGGTGGAAATATCTGATGTTTCCCAGGTGGCTCAGTGGGTAAAGAATCTGCCTCCTTGCAGGAGACACAGGAGAAGCAGGTTCAATCCTTGGATTTGAAAGATCCCCTGGAGGAGGAAATGGTAGCCTACTCCAGTGTCCTTGCCTGGAAAAATCTCATGGATAGAGAGCCTGGCTGGCTACAGTCCATGGGGTTGCAAAGAGTCAGACATGACTGAGTGACTGAGCTTGCCTCCATGCATTATCCTACCATTATCCTTTCCTAAAACTTTTGCTTGACATGTATATATCACTTCTGCTTCCATTCCATTCACCAAAAGGAGTCATATTATCAACTCCAGTGTCCATGGAGTGGAAAGTACACTTCTCCCACAGGAGGGTGGCCATCAGGGGGAGCCCCTGTAGCAATGGGTTGAAGGAGAAGACAGTGGATACCGTGATGTGCTAAACCATACCCTCCTGGACTTGGGCTTGGGTCCAGGCTGCTCCAGGATTTGGGCCAGGATCTTGTTTGGATAGACCGGGGGGTCTCAGCTCAGTGCGATTAGGAGTAATGCTGCTTTACGCAGGTGTTTACGCCCCCTCTACACAATCATGTATCTGCATGACTGTTATCCACTGACTTCTTCCTCTGCCCCTCTGAGATCCTTTCCTTCCTCTCAGTGGGGCTCTCAGTGGGTAGGGCTTAGGGCCTTTGTCTGTAACGTCTTTGTTTCACTCATTCCTGCCTTCCTGCTGGGGAGGTCTGTGAACACCCACTCTGGATCCTTAGCAGAACTGCTGTAACAATTAGACTCTTTTTATAAAATTGTCCTTTATCCTCTAAATTCATAGGGTAAATTTAAATTTGGGGTCTTGGATTTTCTTAAGGTGAATACAATGTCTGTTTCTTTTTCTTTTCTTTTTTTTTTTTAGCAAGTGTCCATTTTTGCACAAGAGATAACTCATGAAAAATACCTCTTTTGCTAACGTTATGCTTATTATATTCAATTTTATATTAGCCTGTGTCTCAGAAAGGTTGACCTCTTCCCCTGGGCATACAGTGTGTCATTCCCAGAAACAGATGACTGGGCATGCAAGAGGACATCTCCAGGAAGCCCACTGATACTTAATGTCCGGGGATCACCTGGAGGACCTACTACACTAACTTGGGTGGGTGGTACTTGTGGTAAAGAACCCACTTGCCAATGCAGGACATGCAAGACATGAGGGTTTGATCCCTGGGTCGGGAAGGTCCCCTAGAGTAGGAAATGGAACCTATTCCAGTATTCTTGTCTAGAGAATCCCATGGACAGAGGAGCCTGGCAGACTACAGTCCATAGCGTCTCAAAGAGTCGGATACAACTGAAGCAACTTAGCATGCCCTCATGGGAGATGTCAGGCATGTCCGTGGCACAAGCTTGGCCCTTGGGGACCTCAGTATCTCTCTGAGGACCCAGAAGTGCACACACACACACACATATCCCTTTTCAGAACTAGACAAACAGATCACACACTTGTCCAGAAAGCAGGCAGGAGTGAGTTTTCAGGTTTGAATTTGAATCTCAATTCTGTCCCTAACTGGCTCTGTTGCTTTGAGTAAGTGACTTGAAAAAATTGTGGGATTCAATTTCTTCCACTGCCAAAGATGGATTTGGACTCCATTGTCTGAGATTCCTTCTAGAGGATGAGGGTGGGCAGAGGTTCACATGCTGGCACAATTCCCAAGGGATGTTGTCGCCTACATTAGTCCCAATTCTTTTCAGTTTGGGGAAAGAGACTTATAGAAACCTAAAGTTGAATTGGCTTAAGCGAAAAGGAGGTTATTATTATGTTCAGTAGCTAAGTCATGTCTGACTCTCTGGGACCCCATGGGCGGGAGCAGGCCAGGCCTCCCTGTCCTTCACTTCATTGGAATTTGCTCAGACTCACGTCCATTGAATTGGTAATGCCATCCAACCATCTCATTCTCTATTGCCCCCTTCTCCTCCTGCCCTCAATCTTTCCCAGCATCAGCATCTTTTCCAATGAGTTGGCTCTTCACATCAGGGGCCTAAAATATTGGAGCTTCAGCTTCAGCATCAGTCCTTCCAATGAATATTCAGGTCTGATTTCCTTTAGGATTGACTGGTTTGATGTCCAAGGGACTCTCAAAAATCTTCTCTAGCACCACAAAAGAGGTTATTGACTATTAAAGAGGCCAAGAGAGTCTTCAGGTAACATGTAACCTGGAACTTCAGACATTACCAAATATCTGTCTTCTTCTTTCAGTTCTTTTTGCTCTCTAGGGATTTTTCTCAGGCAATGTCTTCCACTCATGGTGACAAAATGGCTGCCAGTAGCACTAGGCCCATATCCTAATGATTCAGCAAAGGAAACACGTTCTTTCCAATAGTAAGAGTAAAATTCTCGAGACTGAATTTCATCGGCCCAGCTAAGGTTACATGCCCACTCATGAACCAGTCACTCTAGCTGGGGGCAGAAGGAGGATTTAGGCCCACAGGCATCCCTGGTTCTGTCGTATAGAACATCACGGACTCACAGTGGGAGAGAGATGCAGGCTCCCAGGAAAATTCGAGGTACAGTCTCAAAAGAGATTGATTCTGGAGAGATGAAAGCCACAGAAATCCACTGAAGTCCCTGAGGTCAGGGGCAGGAGCAGTGGGGAGGGTGAAGGCAGAATAGGTGAGGCTCTTCTGGCCCTGAGTCATGTCTAGACCTTTGGAGACAGCTGGGATAAAGCCCAAGGAACGGTGTGAGGGCTCCTTCACCTGTTGGGGGAGCTTGAAGACAGCAGTGGAGCCCTGAGGCTGCCCGCCCCCCCCCCCCCACCAGGGAAGGGAAGGAGTGTCCCAGCTCCACCACCAGCATCCTCATCTCTATGTAAGCCTAGTTGATGAGTCACCAGCAGTGCTAGTCTCTAAAATCACACACCTGGGTTCACATCCTCTTTCCAGCAATGGGACTCTGAGCCAATCCCCTACTCTGTGAAGTGAGTTTCTGAGGATGGAGTGAGAAAACATGAGTGCTGACCCCAACCTGGCTCCCAGGAGCTCCTCAGGTAAGACCCCTTTGCCCCCTGGCCCTAGACGCTGAGCTTGCATACAGAGATCCTCCCAGGTTCTGAATTGATATGTCTGCTGTGTCTTCCCCTCTGGTCTTTTGGTTTTTATAAAAGTATTTTTTAATTAAAAAATTTTTTTAAACATTTAAAATTTATTTATTTTTGGCTGCACTGGGTCTTCGTTGCTGTGTGGTGGGCGGGGGCTATCTGCATTGTGGGGCATGGGCTTCTCATTACCCTGGCTTCTCTTACTGCAGAGCACTGGCTCTAGGCATGTGGGTCTCAGTAGCTGTGGGTCAAGGGCTTAGCTATCCCATCACATGTGGGATCTTCCTGGACCAGGGTTCGAACCTGTGACCCCTGCATTGGCAGGCAGAATCTTAACCTCTGAACCACTAGGGAAGTCCCTCCCCTTTGGTCTTTGATGGAGGGCAGGACCACAGCACATGTGTGGCTGTTCCCAGGTACTGGCCGTGCCTGACATGCAGTCTATATCCGTGAATGGCTGTGGGATGAATGACAGGGGCAGCTGATTCGTGACCCTCTGCACATGGGACCTGAATGCAGCTGGGCACTTCAGCCTCTCCTGTGCCCCCAGGCTCACTCTGGGCCATGGCACAGACTACCTGGCCCCATTCAAGCAGCTTCCTCCCTGTGGCCAACCACCAGGCCTCTGTGACCCTGCATCCCACCAACCCCTTCAGGATGCCCCTGTGTTGATTCCCTGAGGCTCAGAGATGGCACTTGACTTGCCCCATGTCACCCAGCCCCTGTGCAGAGCTCCTCTCACTACACCCTAGCTGCCTTGGGGGCCTAGGTTTGGTACCCTCCCATGAACCCCTGTGGGTGGAAGATATGGGGCGAGGCAGGATTGCTCTTGGCTGGCCTGCCTCCTTCTTGGAGTTTGGGGTGCTGCACACGTTGAATTTAGATGTGGCTCTGAGGAGGCTGTTCATTCATTCTGGCCCGTATCGACTGCAGAATTGAGTGCTACAAGTAAGAAGGAGTTTAGCTATTATTCTCCTACTGCTGTGATTTAATGTTTGGCTTATTCCTGGCCTGCTCCCCCACCCCCCATCAGTTTCACATTTGCATAGTGTTTTCCGACAGTTTTGTGGAACACAGTGTTTTTCTGGCAACTGTCTGCTTTGACTGTTTTGGGGGAGTTGGGAGCCCAATGAGGTGTCTTCCTTCCCACCCTTGAAGCTTTTCCTTCCACCTGTTGGGTGGGAGGGACCACGAATAACCAGACTTCCCTGGTTTTTGCCGCTTTGTGAGCCTGTAAGATTCTTGCTGCCTGGTGGCCTGTAAGTGTTTCTGAGTGTCCTGGGTGGATAGGGGTCTCAGCTCACTTGTGAATAAGTCTTCTCCCGCCCGCCGCACCTCCTGGGAAATGTCTGCCAACACCTCAAAAGCCTTGGGATGCTCAGGCTGCTCGGCAGTCAGGAGGCATGTCCTCCCCACTCTGTCTCTTGCTGCTGACTTTCATTAGAGGGGACCCCTGGCCAGGCCATGCAGGCCTCAGGGCCTATAGAATACCCAGCGGTCTTGGTCTGCTCAGAAGCAGACTCTGGGACAAGAACTCATTGGAAATCCTTTGCCGGGGAGGTGAAAGGGAGCTCCAGGAACCGATAGGATGTGGGATGCGAAAGGGTACCTCCTTGGTAGTTGAGGTTAATTCCTCCCCGGTTCCTCACCTAACATGCCCGAGCCCCTGCAGACAGCACCCCGGGGATGAGAGGGGATATGGCTGGGAGCCCTCCTCCCACGAGACGACGGCTGAGCCAGTTGGGAAAAGGCTCAGCCACACAAGAGTTTCCAGCAGAAATCTGGAGATCCTGAGCTTGGATGTGTCTCTCTCTAGCTGGCCCTAGAAGGGAGCTAGAACTGGGTGGAGGTGGGGTGGGGGGATGCGGTGACAGGGAGGCAGCCAGAAGCCTAAGAGGAGGCTGACATGTGGGCAAAGGCATCAGCAGCACAGGGACAGGAAGTGATCAGGCAGGGGCTGAATGCTCGCCTGCCCAGGAATGCCAGAGGCACAAGGCAAAGAGCCAGTGCATATTAAACACCTACTGTATACAACAAGCTCTAGCTATATGGGACTAGAACTCAAGCTCCTACAGTGCCGGGCCCCTGTTGTTTGTTTTAACTTATTTATTTTTGCCTGTGTTGGGTCTTCGTTGCTGCGGAGGCTTTTCTCCAGGGATGGTGAATGGGGGCTGCTCTCTAGTTGCAGTGCACAGGCTTCTCATTGGTGCTGGGCAGGGGCTTCAGCAGTTGTGGTTCCCGGGCTCTAGAGCACAGACCCAACAGCTGCAGAGCGCTGGTTTAGTTGGTCTGAGGCGTGTGGAATCCTCCAGGGTCAGGGGTGGAACCCGTGTCTCCTGCACTGAGAGATGGATTCCTTATGACTGCGTCACCAGGGAAGTCCTGGGTGCCTGTTTTGTTTCTGTTTGCATTTTTTTTTTTTTTTTGGTTGTGTGTTATTCTTCATGCTTACCATTGTGCTTGGCTCCTGGTCATAAAAACTAGAACAAGAGGAAACATAGCAACCATTGATGGACCATTATATAGGCATTAAGTGCCTTGTATTTATTGTAATGCATCTGATGACAATTATTCATGGGAGGTACTATTTTGCAGGTGAGGAAACTAAGGCTCAATGAGGTTTAAATGATTTGCCCGTAGTCACACCTCTAAGCAGCAAAGCCAGGATTTATATATATATTTTGACCTGCTGCTGCTCTGCAAGTGAGATCTTAGTTTCCCTGACTAGGGATCGAACCCCTGTCCCCTGAACTGGAAGCACAGAGTCTTAACCACTGAACTGCCAGGGAGGTCCTAAAGCCATGATTTGAACTCAGGTCCGTCTCCTCTGCGGCATGTCCTTGCACTGGGTGGGGCTGGGTGAGAGGAGACTTAGGCTTCAGATGTCCTTGGAAGGCCCTCCAACTTGTGAAGTTCTGTCTCGTTAGCCACCATTCCCCGCTACCCCCCACCAACCGTAAAGAAAAGGAAAAGTCCTTTGCTCCTCCTCAGGTGGCTTGTGGTGGATTACTTAGCGCTTGACACGGCGTGTCTCTGTGTCACTGTTCCCGGGCGGAATTAAATCAGGACAGGAAAATATTAATTCCGAGTTGGGGATGGAGGCCGCTCCTTTCCAATTACTCTCCACCCCATCAGGCTTATCCTGGCGCAAACAAGGAAGGAGGCTGGATTAATTGCTTTGGACTCTGCCCCACTCCAGTCCCAATTACTGGGCCGGCTTGGCTCCCAGCATTATGAAGCGCACTGCTGTGCAGGAAATTGTGTGAAATGTTAACGGATTTTCAGATGCAATAATAGAGCACAGGATTCGGGGCCAGTATTTGCCGGGCAGCCGGGCCCTCTGTGCCGCAGCTGAGGTTAAGCTATTTGGGGTTTCTTTGTGTATTAAAGGATCATCTGGTTAACTCCAAAGCCTGGGGCCACCAGGATGGTGCAGCCCCTGACCCTGTAGAGGAAGGGTGGGTTCCTGGAGGATGAGGAAGCCCACTGCGTTCATAATGATGATAATGATGGCAGCATTTTCCGAGCCTCCACACGTGCCAGGCGCTTACCTACAACATCTGTAAGCCTCATCCTTTGAAGTTCCTTTTCCCCACCTTATAAAGGAGAAAAAGGGGATACAAAGAGATTAAGTAATATTAGCACAACGTTGTTATTCTTCAGTCGCTCAGCTGTCTCCAACTCTTTGTAACCCCATGGACAGCATCACGCCTAGGCTTCCCTGTCCTTCACCATCTCCTGGAGCTTGCTCAAATTCATGTCCATTCAGTCAGTGATGCCATCCAATCATCTCATCCTCCTTTTTTCCCGTCTTCAATTTTTCCCAGAATCAGGGTCTTTTCCAATGAGTTGGTTCTTTGCTTCAGGTGGCCAAAGTATTGGAGCTTCAGTTTCAGCATCAGTCCTTCCAACAAATATTCAGGGTAGATTTCCTTTTGGATTGACTGGTTTGATCTCTTTGCAGTCCAAGGGACTCTCAAGAGTCTTCTCCAGCCCTGCAGGTCGAAAGCATCAGTTCTTCGGTGCTAAGCCTTCTTTATGGTCTAACTCTCACATCCATGCGTGACTACTGGAAAAATCACAGTGTTAGCTGGTTCCTTAGTGGCAAAGTCAAGATCTGAACCCAGGTCTGTCTCCAAGGCTACTCGCTTTTGGGGCACCACTCTGCTTCTTCCCTTCTTCTTAAGGATGCATTATAAATGCGTCTGTCCTACCACACTTGAACTTCTGGGGTACAAGGTCCTTTCTTGCTCTGTCTCTGCATCTTCAGCCATTGTCAGGGCACCTGGCACACAGCAGGTACCTGCGAAAAGGTTTATTGAGCTGCCCTGAACTTGGCCTAGCACCTGGACTCCAGGATTTATTAATATAAATATAAAGGTTTAAAGGGGGTGAGCTGCTGAGACCCAGAGAATGAGCCCCATTTGGGTTCTCTGGAGCCCACTGGAGGGAGTTGGAGGGGAGTGTGTCCCCAGCTCTAATGTGGAACTGACTCTGCCTGGAGGCTTCCCACATAGAGTTTCTGTTCATCCTTACCAAAACCTAACGAGATGGGTGGCATCACCCACATCTGAGAGCTGTGGAAATGAGGCTTAGAGAGGTGAGTATGCTCATCTGGGGATACTTTACAGCTAGTAAAGGATGGCCCCATCTACCCCAAGAGTTTGGCTTCCCTTAGTCAGTCCGTTGAGTCTGGAAAGGCCTGGGGTGTGGATTTCAAGCTCCAAGATTTTTACATCTCTTAACGTCATGGCACCTGTGGTTTAAATAAACAAAATTCTGCCTATGAGTTGAACATGCCAACCTGGGTAAAGCGGAAGTGCTCTGATGGAAGAGGGACATGGGGACCCCGTGTGTCTGCAGAGGACTCGGGGGAGGAAGACAGACTTGTTGAGAGGGGTGACTGACTTGGAGAAGGGGACAGGGGTGTGGCATTTGGAGAAGTGAGTGCCAGGTAGCTAACAAAGCTCAGACTCCCTTGGGGTGGCTGCATAGAAGGAGAACCCGACTTGAGGCATGGGGCCTCCCAGAGAAGGACCCTGGAGATGGGAGGGTGACAGAGAATGAGGGTGCAGCACGCCGAGATCATCAGTAGCTGTCCAATTCTCACCTGCCCCTTTTAGCTAAAGGAGAATTAATTATGTGCAGGGGACGCCCCCTTAATGGCCATCATTTAGTTTAATTTAAGAAACAGGCCTCTCCGCACCCGCCCCCCCACCCCCACCCCGGACAAGCCAGCGGCAACACCATCAGCAGCTGCGCTGATGAATGACCTCCTCCTGTACGTATACACGACAGCAGAGGTTCTCAGACTGGAGCCAGCCTCAATTTCTTGGAGGGCTCATCAGAAAAATCCCACATGATGCAAGGAAGATCCCACATGCCGCAACTAAGACCCAATGCCACCAAATTAATAGATAAATAATAATAATAAAAAACCCCCCGTTTGCTAGGTCCCACCCCTGGGTGGTATCTGACGGTGTGCCTTTCCCACAATTTCCCAGATGATGCTGGTGTTTTCTGGGGTCTGGGGAACACACTTTGGAAATCGCTGTAGTGGAGACAGGGTTTCAGGTCAGCACCATCCAGTCCTTGAGAACTCAAGCCCTCGCCCCCCCACCGGGGTCCTGTAATCTGGTGGGGGAGGGGTGTAGCCATCTCTGTCATGTTATTACGCCCCCCACCACAATCCCTCCAATAATGTGTAGGACAAACGCATTTTCTCAGCATCTCAGTAAAGCCCCTGCCCTGGGCATTTCTGCTTAGGACTGGAGGGAAGGATGCCAACATCTTGATTCCTTGACCCCTCCGCCTGCATGCAGTGCCCCCCCATCAAGCTGGATTCTGGGGACACCCGCTTGCTTCATCCTCAGCTCCTACCCCAGAGGGGTGCAAGGGCAGCTGGACCCTATTTTGTGGGCCCTGGGCTCCAGGCCACCAGGTGAGAGAGGTCGGGCAGTGAGTGTCTCCAGGGACCTGGCCTCGGCAGGAGGGGCCCTGCAGTTACCGGCCTAACTGGGGTCCATGGCAGCCCTCCCCACCGCCCCCAACACTCCCCAACCATTGATCCGGGTCTGCAGGCTTTGCCAGGACTACCATCCGGAGAGCCTGTTTGCACCCCTGTCAAGGCCCGCTCAGGAAACCTAATTAGCTAGTTTGGTGTTTTATATTGATAATTAGGTCCTTTAAAAGAATTCATAGGTGGTGATAATAAGCCCATTTAGAAATCTATTAAGCTTTGGGGGAGGTTGAGGGAAGCCTGGTCACGGTTTGCACACCTGCTTCCTCTTTGCTCATCTCCTCTTGTCCCCCCACTGCCCTCCAGTTCTGCATCCTTTTTTTCCCTCCTGCCCTCTTTGCCCGTCTGCACCCTCAGTTCCTCCAGCTCCTGCACATGAGAAGACCTTCAGACGGTCCCTCCACAGCAGACAGTGGTGCGCGCTGATGCACTTCCTCCTCCCGCAGCCCTCAAAGTGGGGGCCCATCATCATCTCTGGCTGACAGATGGGGAGCCTGGAATGCAAAGAGATCGGACATCCCCAGGGAAGCCATGTGCCCTTGGGCAGGTGAGCCACAGGCCTGGCTCCTCATCCCTCCCCAAGCCTCACTTCATCAGCCTGCATCGCCCTGTCCCCCAACGGCCCCAGACCTCCTTGCTCCAGGGCTCCCACCAAGCAGGGTGAGCTGGAATTTTACAGATCACTTCCCTATTTTCGCAGAGAGTTAGTGCCAGGGCTCCAGAGCTAACTGCAGAGGGGTGTGTGATGGACAATGACTTCGAATACACTTTGCTTCTCTAGCAACTCTTTTCCATTTGGATTTCTGCCCATTTGGAGGCTGAATGCCTCCCTTTCTCCCTCTTTCCTTCTTCCTTCTTTCCCTCCGCCCCCCACCCCCTTTTTTTGGTATTGAGGTGGAAGAGTCAGAGATGAAGTCAGCCAGCTTCTAGCTGAGGGGCCCCAGGGGGTCCCCCAATGCCTCCATATCTGCATGAGATACCCCAGCTCTCTCTTATCACCCTCTGCATTTTCTTCATAGCACTTATCACAACATGACATTTTCTTGAAGATTTGTGTACTTATTCATTTATTACCTATCTCTCCCCATTACAAGTGCCCTTGGGCGGGGTGGAGTTGGGGAGTGGGGTAGGTTCAAAGATGTGCCTGTATATATCTGCTTTCCTGGGGCCTGCACAGAGCCAGAATGAGCAATGTTGAATGACTAAGTGTGCTGAACCTGATCTTCAGTTCCCCATCTTTTTTTTTTTATTTTGGCTGTGCCTTTCCTTGCAGTTTGAGGGATCTTAGTTCCCCAGTCAGGGAATGAACCCAGGCCCTTGGCAGTGGAAGCACGGCATCCTAGCCAAGGGACCACCAGGGAGTTCCCATGGTCTTCAGTTTCCTCATCTCTAAAGTGGGGGTAAACTATCTTCTCTACAAGGAGCTGAAATGCCTGGCACACAGCGGGTGATCCATGAATGTCAGTGTCAACACTCCATCCGTCCCCTTTGGGATGCAAACATAACCACAACTGCAGAGATATAAAAGCCAGAGGCAGGGCCGCTGTTCTTATCCTGGCGGGCAGAGAGCTTGCCCTGGTGACCAAGCTGGGTTTGCATTGAGAACCCTCCGCTAGTTGCATGACCAGCTGGCAAGTTTTTGAATCTCTCCAAGACTGAGTTTTCTATAAAATGACGGTGGGTGGGTAATATTTATGTCTGTCTTATAGCATGCCTCTGTGTGCATGTTCAAGTCGTGTCCAATTCTTTGCGACCCCATGGACTCTAGCTCACCAGGCTCCTCTGTGCATGGATTTTCTCAGGCAAGAATACTGGAATTGCTCTTCCCGATCCAGAGATTGAACCTGTGTCTCCTGTGTCTCTTGCACTGAGGTGGATTCTTTACCATTGTGCCACCTGGGAAGTCTTCTCATAGCATAACCACCTTATTAAACGAAGCCATGAGCTCGATCATTTATTCACTGAGAGCTTGTCAAACACCTGTGTGCCAAGCAGTTGTTCTGAGTTCTGGGGGTTTAGCAGTGAGTGAGATATTCCATGCCCCGTGGGGCTTACATTCTAGTGGGAATTCATGATTCGGTGAAGCACTAAGAATGGTGCTCAGTGAGCACTGGCCTGGAGGGTAACAATGCACACAGTGGCTCGACAGTGACATGGCTTGTGGATATAGGTCCGCGCCTCCAAAGATGTACCGGTGGCTGGACATATCTCCATGCCATTGATCTCTGGCAGAATTTGGACTGGCTCCTCTTTCATGATGCTGAGATGCTTTGTGTGTGTGCGTGTGTTGGGAATTGATGGACGTGGGGGAGCCTATGGCTTTCAGTGGACAGAGGTCAGTCTCATCTTTCTCTGCCCCTCTTCATGAACCACTTATTGCCGCTCTCACTGGCACACTTTGCCTTCGCACTCTGCTTTGACTCACCCGGTTTGCTGCTCCGGGATGGCTTTCTTCCTATCCCTGCAAACTCCACTCACCCTTCAAGGTCTTCCTTCACGAAGCTGTTCCTGCACCTTCAGCTGGGAAAAATCCCTCCCTCGACTCTCCATTCTCCCCCTCTCTCACACCGGTGTCCCTCTCCTCCCCACGTCCCGTGGTCTGTTTCAGCTCTCCTGCTGGACTGTGAGCTCCTTCGTGACTAGACCCTGTTCTCTTCACTTCTGTGTCCTCTGTACCACATTGCTTTACCTGAAATAGACTCTCCACAAACATTTCTTAGGCAATTAAACAAATGTATGGCTCAGTGGATCTATATGGGATCATTAGATGTCACTTTTTCTGGGGGTGGGAGAACCAAGGCAGGGGCCTTGTATAGAGCACTAATGGCCTTTTTCTTTGGTTTGTTTTTGCATGGGCTGCTCTGCTTGTGTACAGAAGCCACGTGAATGCTGTAGCCCACCTCTCTGTGTACTCTCACATGCATCCACAGTTGTCTTGGGTGTGTACGTGTGGGGCTAGAGTGGCAGCCCAGTGCCCAGTGATGGATGAGGGGGGTGGAGGTGACTTTCCCAGGGGAAGATTAGCGCCTGGCAGCTATGATTTGTCTGGTGCCCTCCTGTCCTTTTGCTGGGCCCCACTGCAGAGCCATTCATTACAGAGGCTGCTGTCACAGGGCTGGAGGCAGGGGCTGAGCAATGTGTGTGCGTGTAGAGGGGTGGCAGGTTGGACCCCTCCTCCAGAGAGACTTTCATGCCAGAGCCCAGAGTCCTCCAGAGTTGTGAAGAAGAGGACCAAGTTGTAATTCACCTTCTGGGACATAACCCTGCCCCCAGGGGTAACACTGTATGTGATGGAATGGGGCAGGGTTTCATTCATTCATTCATTCATTTGGCAAACAATTCAAGTGCCCACCAGACATGTTCTCTCCTTTCATGGAACTCACCATTGCTGGAGGAAGGTAGGCTTGTAAACAGACAGTGCAAGGTAGGTAATAGGCTGGTTCAGACAATGCCCTTTTGCCTGGGGGGACCTCAGGGCAAGTGAGAAACCATAGGAGTTGGTGGAAAGAGCAATGAACTTGGAGACTGAAAACTTCGGCTTGAGTCTTGGCTTTATTACTTTCTAGTGTAATGGCCTTGGACAAGTCACTTCAAACCTGCTTAAACCTTGTTGTCCACATCCATGAAATGGGGCCAGTGATATGTCCTCCATCCATAAGACTGTTTTAAAAGTGAAAAAACGCTGTCTCAATGCTTTTTAAATAGGAAGGTGCTATGGAATCATTGTCTTAGGACTCTTAGAAAAATCTCGGCTTGCCCTCTTCTCTCCAGCTAACAACCTCAAACTTATAGATCACTGCTTCCTCCATCTGGATGCAGGGGTGGGGTGGGGTGGGGTGAGGCAGGGAGTGGGAGCANGGTGGGGTGGGGTGAGGCAGGGAGTGGAAGCAGGGTAGCCAGATGAGTCTCCAAGAAAAAAATAATACAACCCTCCACTTTGTATCTATCCAGCCCTCTACGGTTTACAACACAATTTTATACTCTTTCTGTTTTTTGATCCTTATAACAACCTTGCAAGCCAAGTCGAGGCAGATATTATTAACTCCCATTTTGCAGGGCAGGAAGAAGCTCAAATAGGATAAGGGGCTTATCCAAGGTCACTTAGTAGGTGGATGAGCTAGGGCTGGAATCTGGTTCTTTCTGATATTTAAGCTCTTGCACTCTTTTCCTTTTTTCTACCCCACCAGGGTTCCTCCTCTTTGATAAGACACTCCATTCATCTCTTTTCTAGTCTGAGTGAAACTGTCCCCACCCCTGGAGAGCCCCCACCTCATGAATTGATACAGCACCCTCCCTATTCCCCACATCTTCATTGTGCCAACTAATGTCCACTTTTGGAAATAATGATGTCAGGGATGAGGGGTGAGCAGAAAGGGATCTATAAGTTTGAGGTTATTAACTGGAGAGAAGAGAGCAAGCTGAGATTTTTCTAAGAGTCCTTACTCAGATCTGGCATGCCCACAGATAAATTAGTATGGTAAGGGGAGAAAGAAAAAGCAAGGAGGGAGGAAGGAAGGGAAGAGAAGAAAAGGCAAGAAAGAAAAAGAGAGAGAATGGAAGTTGGGGTGGAGAGCTTGTAAAGGAAATACAGGGAGGGGGGAAATACAAGCAAATGAGGAAGGAGACAGGAAGGAATCTGGGAGAGGTGAGGAAGGAAGGTGAGAAAAGGGGAAGGAAGGAGGCCTAAGAGGCTGGGGAGGATGTTGGGGGAGGGCCAGCTATGCTCTGGCAAGAGGTGGGAGATTGAAGGCTGAATCACAGCAGGCTGTGGAGGAGACGAATAAGTCATAAACGCTGCAGGAGCAAAGGTCAAATATAGACTGATGGCTCCATTGTTTCCCAGCCTGTGAGGAGGACCCTGTTGGGGGTTGCTGAGATGCTTAACCCTTCCCTGCCCAGGTTTTTGATGGTGAGATGCAGAGCAAGAAAAGCACCTGTGTGTCAGAGATGAAGATTGGAGAGTTGAAATTAGGGTTGGGCAGGGACCCCACAGGGTTGGGGCTGGGTGTTGGGAAAAGGGACTCAAGGGTCTTCTCTACTTCAACTCATAGGAAGGGAATAAATAAAAACATGCCAGGTCTCTTTTTCTGCTGATAAGAGTCCTCTTTTTTCATCCCTGTGGGAGGAGATTTCCTAGGGCAGAAGGAAGTTTCTGGAAAATGGTTCTTGAGTAACACCTATCCACAAGAACAATCATAAATAGTAGTATCAGTATAAAATAAATGTTTATTAAATAATAAAAGCAAAATTAATATCAATATTTATCATGAACATATTAATATATTATTATACACGCAGTGTTTGTGGTTTGCAAATAACTAACAAATATAAATCCTCTAAATCTAACAACGCTGTGTGACCAACATTATCACTGTTTGCCACAGAAGAAACTGATACTCAGACTTGTCTAAATGTGGCTGCTGCTACTAAGTCACTTCAGTCGTGTCCGACTCTGTGTGACCGCATAGATGGCAGCCCACCAGGCTCCGCCATCCCTAGGATTCTCCAGGCAAGAACACTTGAGTGGGTTGCCATTTCCTTCTCCAATGCATGAAAGTGAAAAGCGAAAGTGAAGTCGCTCAGTCATGTCCAACTCTTCGGGACCTCATGGACTGCAGCCTTCCAGGCTCCTCCATCCATGGGATTTTCCAGGCAAGAGTACTGGAGCGGGTTGCAGCCTATTTTTAAGTCCTAATCCATAGATCTTTCTGCTACTCCACAGCTTTCCTTGGGCAGTATCATACTCACTTTATAGAGGAAAAAACAGGGATTTGGGGAGATATATTTGGTTATACAGTGACTTGCCGGTTTAGAAAGCCAAATGTAGTTGGTTAGAGAAGGGAAGAGAGGGTAACGTCCATCAGTGGGACAGGACTTCAGCACCACGGACAGCCCCAGACACTGGCAACCTGGCCCCTCTAGCCTGGCAGCCCTGCCTTGTTACCTGCATTCTCTTAAGGAGCGGTCCATCATCACACCCTTTGGGCACCCCCACCCCAGGGGAGAGCTGGGGGCCAGATCGACTCCTCAAGCGCTGTAACTACCTCCCACCCACCCCCACCCCAGCACCAATGATGTATAGACTGACAAAGGACTTAATGCTGTGAATACATAAAGCGCGAGGCCTGGGCGGTGGAGGGTGACAGCTGCCCTTTAATGCTTGGCTTTTTAAAGATCATGGTAGAGTTCAGAAAGTATAGTCATGAGGTTTAATGATTTAATGGGGACGACTGGGGAGCAAAAATAGTTACTGCGCCCTGGGGAAAAGTGACTCCTCATACATATTACTTTAGCCTAATGGCCTATAACGCCCTCCCCCCGCGCCCACGGGGGGAGTCACGCTACATAGCCGCTGTAATACCGAATGGCCTGATTAAATGCATATTAAACAATACTAAATTGGGGAAAAAAAGGCAGAGGCGGTGCTAAATGTATTTATTCAGTTCTGTGGGGGGACGATGTGGCTTCTCCTCTGGGATTAGGTGGAAGAGATCCTTCTCCCTACTGTTTCTCAAAAGATGTGGTGCCCAATGGGATTTGGAGGGAGGTGAGGATCCCACTTATCTGGGAGGAACTTAAGGAGGGAGACAACTCCAAAACTGGGGGGAGATGCCAGCCATTAAGGGACTTGAATGCTAGGAGGAAGAAGGATGAGCCAGACCCTGTGTCTTGGGACCTTCGTGTGGTCCTCACTTTGGAGACTTGCCCACAGAACTGTGGTTTTATTCTAGTCAGTCATTTTTAAGAGGCTGCTTTTCTGTAGGTTCTGAGGCTACTCTGGAGCTCCTGGGCCAACTGTGATGGTCTTTTTATCTGTTAAACCCCACAACCCTCTATCCACGGCTCTAGTCACCAGTTTCTGAGATCTCTGACTAGAAGGAGAGTACAGCCTTAGTTCTTCAATGCACCTGGGTTCTATATACCCATGAAATCACATTAAAATAACTGGGAGAGGTTTTTAAAATGCCAGTGTATGTTGGGGTTATATCTCAAGAGATTCTGAATCAATTGGCCTGGGGTGTGTGTGACCCAAGTGCTGGTGTTCTTACTGATAAAAAAATCAGTAAGAACCTGGGTGATTCCAGTGTGCCTCCAAAGTTGAGAATCCCTTTAGGAGCATACCAGGGCTCGGAGATAAGCACCTGGTTCAAGTTCTTCATTTTGCAGATGAGGAGTTGAGGCTCAGAGAGGCCATGGCCTCTCCAAGATCCACAGGGCTGGGTCAGGCTCTTGACTCCCAATCCAGTGCTTTTCCTACCACACCCCTCTCTTTTTCATGGTAGCATGAACAGGGCCAGGACCAGAAGCAGGGACTAAGATGAGTTAGCATCTTGGCTCTGTAAATCTCTGCCCCAGACAAGCCAAGGCCAAACTCAGACCAGGCAGACTTAAGGCAGCATCTCCTCCCCTGTACTTCGGGAAGAGGGATTCTTTGTATGGTTACTCATCCCTGTCTGAGATGCTAATGTATGTGGGTTTTCTGATCCTAAGAACCTTCTAGACTATCTCCCTGGACCTGGGTCCCCTAGGCCCTGGCTGCCATTAAAAGCATGGGCTCTGGAGCCAAGCTGCTTGGATTTAAATCCTGGACCTGCCACTTTATTACTGTTTGTAGCTTTGTGCAAGTTAACCCCTATGATAACAGTACTGACCTCATAAGGTTGATATAAAGATTAAATGAGCTAATATACACAAAAGTACCTAGAACAGTGTCTCATTGCTATGTGTGTGTGTGTGTGCGCACATGCATATGTGTGTTCAGTCGCTCAGTGGTGTCCACCTCTTTGTGGCCCCATGGACCTGCCAGGCTTCTCTGTCCATGGAGCTTTCCAGGCAAGAATACTGGAGTGGGTGCCAGTTCGTACTCCAGATTGCTATGTAAGTGATAGCTAGTCTGGATTTAACATTTTAAATGTGCACTGCACTGTATTAAGTTGTGTGTGTATTTATCTCTGTTCTTCGAGTTCCTTAAGGATGGATTCTAAGGCCTGTACCTCAGGAATTTTGTTTACTTAGGTCTAGAATGGCCTCAGGTCCTACTCAGGATCCAGGTAAGTTTGGATATTGCCCTGCTCAAAGAGGAGGAGAAAAAAAGCCTTCTTCAACTTGGATGAGGATGGGGTAAGGAGAACAGAAACTTAGTTATGTAGAAACCCAGGCAAGCACAAGGCCCAGGGTGAAGACTCTGCCTGTCCTCTATGGATTTTTGAAACACTTGAGAGTACTTTAGGTAGTGATGAGTGTTAGACTCCAAAAAAAACCCCACTGGTAAGTGAGTATTGAATAGAAAGAAGTTCTGCTTCTGGCTGGGTGGGAATATCGTATGAGTGGACATTTGTCTTTTTCCTTGCCTACAGCCTAACTTTGTTGAGGAGCAATCTTATTTCTAGCCAGGCTGGTTTGCCTAGCCACTGTCTGGGATGAAATGGTTTGGACCCAGAAACCATCCAAGGCATGGCCTGTGGTCCATAGTGTCCTTCCCCCCCCCCAACTCCCACCAAGCACCTGCCCTTGTGTCTTGGGGAGAATGAGGCAGGAGTACAGACTTCCAAAAAGGCACCATCCTCCCAGACTAGCATCTGTACTTTCAGCTGCCTGACACAGGACTTTCTGAGAGTGGCCTTCCCAATGTCATCTCTAATGATGACCCTTTCCAAGTTTTCTGTCCTGTACAATGGCCCACTGTTCCTGATTCACATGGCTCCCTCAGATACCTCCAGCCTTGTTTCATCCCACTCTCTTCATCTGAATTGCCTTTCTCTGTTATTTCATGTCCAAATTCTGCTCATCCATCAAAGCCCAGGTTCACGTCATCACCTCTAGCAAGCATCCTGTAGTGGAATGGACTCTTTCTATATTGAGCACCAGATAGTCTTCACATTTCCTTCTCTCATTGCCCTTATTAGAAACTGCACTATACCACAGTTATCTGGGCCCCTCCTGGCTCAGTCAACCACTGGTCTAAGCTTTGAGGGTATGATGCCTTGCCTAACCAATTTATATGTACACTGCCTTGCATGTTCAGTCACTCAGTCATGTCTGACTCTTTGCGATCCCACAGACTGTAGCCCACCAGGCTCCTCTGTCCATGGGATTCTCCAGGCCAGAATACTGGAGTGGATTGCCATTTCCTCCTCCAGGGGATCTTCTCCATGCAGGGACTGAACTTGAGTCTCCTGCGTCTCCTGCATTGCCGGCAGATTCTTTACCACCAAGCCACTGGGGAACCCCCAACCAATTTGTGTGTGGCCCACTCTAAAATGTAAAACAGGATCTCTCTCAGAATTGGCATGTATTGTTGTACAAATGAATAGAAGTTGAATGTTCTTACCTATCAAGGAATTCAGGAGTTAGCCTTCCCTAGACCTGATCAGAAAGGCTTGGAAGGGGTGGAAAAACCTCCCACTTAGGGAGTAAGTGGCAGAAAGCTCTCAGCTCCAACCCTTCCCTTGGGGTCAGAGAGGGGGAAGGAAAACAGTGATTGATTCCTCTTTCTTATTCCACGAGACATGTATCCACACTGTCACACACACAGACCTTGCTACCTGCCCTCCTAGCACCTTCCTCCCTAACCTGCATTTAAAATAAATGCCTATTAAAAAAAAAGCCTCCTCTTCCCACGACTTCATGGGCCAGACCCTCCCACTCCCAGGTTCCCAATGCTCTTAGACTTTCTTGCTGCCACATTCCACCCTGAGCCATGTCTTCTAGTATTTTGCTTTCAAATTGTGTCTCCTGCCATTTGTGCCACATTTAAAATGCTAACAGTACAGAATGTCATTTACAGAACCGGGGCGTTTGCTCCGGAAAATTAATTTGACTTATTCCTTCTGCCTGTTCCTATCTCCAGGCCAATATTATGCTACTCATTCTACAAGAGTAATACTTAATGAATAGGACTATTAATAATGTCAAGGTCCGCGGGGGCCTGGCGGCTAACGGATAGGCGTAGACGGAAGGAACCCATCACCTGACTCCTGGTTTAATGTCCCATGAAAATATCAGGCACTGCAGTGTAATTATGGAGCAGGGAGAGGCGAGTGGATGACGACCCCGAGTTTCTTAAATATTTTTCAAATTAGTTGATGCTTTTCCTTTTGGGGAAGAGATGCTTCTCCCCCATCCCCACCCCCACCCACTCTATTTTTAGTTCTGGTCTAGAAGAGGAGGTGGACCTGTTTTTATTGAACACACACACACAGACCATGTATAATACAGAGATGCTAATAGCTGCTCTCAGTCCAGCATGTAGAGACACTAAGTTGGAAATAAGGAGGAGGAGGAGGGCTTAGGTTTTGATTTAGCAAGGAAAAAAAAAAAAAAGGAAAAGTGGAATCATAAAATCTGATTTACAAAGAGTACCCCTGTGGCCTTCCTTTTCTCCATTCATCTCCCCTTTTCCCAGTGCATACAGAATCACAGAGCTAGCAGTGGCTTCTAGAGAGAATGTAGTCCCCTGTTTACCTGCAGGCCCAGCCCCCCTATTCCCCACAATCCTGAATATTCAAGGAGATGGAAGAATGTACCTGTGTACAGTTTCTTCTTTGCTGGAAGGCTGATTTCTCTCAAGCCCTGGGATTTTGGTCTTGAGTTGGCCGCTTTTATGGGAATGGATCATCAGGCTTGGGCAGGAGCATGGGGGAGGTGAGGGATGGGGGAGGTCAGGACCAGGGGTGAGGGAGTTGGAGCAGGACCCTTGGGTATTAGTCTCATCTCATCGGTGGCAAGGGGATAAGAATACCTTCCATGCAAGATGGTGGGGAGGCCAGGAGATAATGGGTGTGAAAAGCCTGGGACCATGGCTAGCACATAGAGGGGACCAATCACGTTAGTCTGTTTTCCCCTGTTCACAGATGGTGTGGTCAGACTCAACTACAGCAGGAACCAAACACCTCTCCTGGGTGCAGGGTCGAACAAAGGATACACACACCTCCTGCCCCAGGGAAACCTCATATGTGGGAGCTTCCAGTGTAGTGGGGGAACCTCTGTTCCTGAGGGGCCTTAAAGTCCTATGAAGCAGTCATAATCCCTACCCTGGAGGCCCCTAATCTTATGAGAGAAACTCAGGCTCTGACCTGAGTGGCTTCTGGTTTGTTGGTGAAACCCTTGTCCTTTGAGGGGCTGCAAGTCTTAAGAAGGAATTAGAGTGCCTATTGTCTGTGTTTGGTGTGTGTAGGGGGGTACTAGTCTTATGAGGGGATTCCAGACCCCGGTCTGGGAGACATTCTAGTTCAGAGAGAGAAACCAAGCTTCTGATCAGGGTGGAGGGCTTCTAATCTGGTTAGGGAAACTGAGCCCCTACCTACCCTTGAGGAAGCTCTAGTCTGGTAGAGGAGACACGCAGCCTTTGTTCTAAGGGTGAGGGAGAGGGAGAGGACCACAGTTTGTTGGTAGAGGCAGTTCTCACTTTTAGGGAGCTCTAAATCTGGTGAGAGATGCATAAGCCTGGCATAGTAAAATCCCAGTCTGATGGGAGACAGAGTATATCTTGGAGAGATTTCAGGCTGATGAAACAGGCCTTTCTGGTGGGAGACAACAGAACTCCCAGACTGCTGAGGAAGACAGACCCCTCTTAGCTTCTACTCTGACAGGGACAGCAGGGCAAATGAAAGCAGGTAATCCCAAGAAGGGGAAGCACACACCATTCAGTTTAGCCTTGAAGAAATCACCCCAAGCCCACCAAAGGGCGGATCCTCAGGGAGGATGGGCGTGCCAGCCTAACCCTGTAAGGTCAAACTGGAAGCCTGCGGGAAAACTCTGCCTGCCAGGAAAGCTCCCTTTTCAGCACCTCGGCCAGTGACCACGTAACCGTGCGTACCCGCAGTTCTTCCCTCCGGTCCTTCTCACACCTTTGCCTTCTTCATGCCTCTCCTATCGGTCCGAAGGTCCCCGGAGTTTAACGGGCAGGCGGCTGGGGTGTGTGTCAGGAGGTGGGGCGCCTCCCTCGCGCGTCTCTCCGCCGAGTATCTGTCTCCCCCATGCGTCCGCAGCTCCTCACAGAGGCTTGGGGAATGCGCATCTGCGAGTCTCTCTCCTGCCAGAAGCTGACCCCGCGAAGAGGGGAAACACTTTCCAGACCCGTTCTCCTTCTCCAGGGTTAGGAAGAGCTGCAAGGGTTCCTCTTGGGGCCAGCGGGATAGGGAGCCTGATGGGTCTCTCTGAAGGCCCAGGGATGTGTTCCGGGGTGTTGCTGTAAAGGGGTCTTCTCGCTGTTCATGCCTTCTTGGGGGCAGTGCAGGGCTGACTAGAAAAGGACAGTCTCCTGAGCTCTGAGTGCTCTGCTCACAGAGTGGGGGAGCAGGCCTGGGTCTGTAGCTAATCTCAAATGCTCCCTGCTCCCACTCTGGAGCTGTCTGCAGGAGAGTCTAGTGCAGGAACACTGGGCTTCTTTGAGGGACCCCGAGGACTTCATCCAGGACAACTTAAGCTCAGGAGATCAGGGGACACTGCAGTTACCGTGTGCCAGCCCCTCTTCTTCCTTCTCTCTCCATCAACCAGTTTGGGGCCCTTACCATCTCCCACAGAATATGTATCCACGGCTCTTTACTTCACTTGAACCTTCACATATCCAGGTGGTCCAACCAGACCCCCATCATTCTCTCCTCATACCCCAGCCTCTCAGAAGAAAAGGGAAGGACTTGAAGTTCTTGGACACAGTACTTCATCCCCAACTCCACCCACCTCCATCCTCACAAAAAGGCAAATACGGAATCAGCCAAAAAAAAAAAGGTCAAGTAAAAAGTAATAAAGTCATGCAATTAATAATTTTCTGATAGACTCATCAGAATTCACAGCCAGGCCAAGAAAAGTGGAAAAAAAGGGGTCAGAGAGGACAAACGTGGGGGGTGCCTTCTTGTCCCTCACCCTCAGGTGAGAGTAAAGAACCTCCTGCCAAGTTCTCGTTTTCTTACTTGCTCTTTTTTTTTTTTTTATGGGGCATCCTGAGTGTAAAAAATATGACTTGCCTTTATGGTGCTCCAACAGGAATGAAGCTATAAAATTATGAACAGTTTTTATGACGGCTATTCGGGGGATGCTGTTATATTGATGGTATACAGCCTGAATCTGTCTTTTTTGCATCCCACCCTTCTTCCCTGGGTGGGGAGGGGAAGTCTGTGTAACTATTTTTCATGCATTTAATATATTAATTATCCAGTAAATGCTCCCCAGGCTGTGCTCGGGACATTGGAGAGTGACAGGTTCTCAGCGAGCCTCCAAAGGCAGCGCATCAGCCTGCAGTGTATTATGTCGGTGAGGTCAGGGTGGGGTTAATGTAACTTTTTATTTGCTGATTTTTCATAGGCGGGAGCAAAGCTGGGATAGAGAAGGGAGGGAGGGAGGAGAAGAGGGAGGAGAAGGTGCTGCGAGAGCAGAGATAATGGTGAGGCAGATCTCTCCACCCCCATTCCCCTCTGTCAATGCCAGGAGGTTTGATTAGGTGGGAAAGGAGCGGTAGGAAACCCTCTCTGGGCTGGCTCCGACACCCAACAACAGATACCCCTGGTGACGCTTCTGAGCTCTCCCCGGCTGAATCTCACACACTTGAATGCGGGCATGGCTTCACCATTTGATTCCTTCTTACTCCTTGAAACCAAAACCCAGGATCTCAGGCCTGGAAAAAACCTGTAAGGTTACATGGGCACGTCTGGCCGCCTTCCCTCTGCAACTCTCAGATGAGTGCTTATACACACATACTTGCATACCACCGTGTGGATTCGTGCAAACCACAGCTGGCTTTGTCACTCCGTTCTGCATTGTCCCTCCTGCTCTCATGCATTAAATTTTCACTCAGAGCCCTTGCCCATTCACAAAGCACAACTTCCGGAGATTAACTAAGAGGATCCAGGAATGGGTCCCACTGGTCCTATTTTCTCATCTCTATCATGATGCCGTCTGCCCTCCTGTCTAATGCTGAGGCCTTGTCCACCCTGCAAGGAAGAATAGTTATCAGATAACCAGATAGCCACTGAGTGCAGGGTGGTCCAGAGTACCCAGCGCCAAGATGCTCCCTGGGCCCGAGTGTGTTCCAGTCTTGGGAGGGTGAAGGTTGCTGCTTAGACCAAGCCGGGCCACTCTGTCCCTGGCCTCCTGCCCCTGCCCCGCCATCTGCCAGCCCCAAGAGGGCAGCACAGCTGAGTTTTTTCTGCTTTTCACTGCTCTGTGATCCTGAACACAGACTCCTGGCTCCCCAGGGGCCTTTATTTTTATTTTTTTGTGTTCATTTTTATGTAAAGATGTATACTCATTCAGAAAAGTACAGACTTAAAAAAATTGGTGTAGACACGTTTTTGTGTGTTCAGGATGGATGAAGTCTGCTCCTGCTGAACTAGGAGCGCAGACGCTGGGACTCAGGCGCTCAGTTCTGCCCAGGTGTGCTGTGCGAGGCCCCTTTTCCTTCCCTACAGGAGACAAAGGAGATGAGACTTCTGAAGCCCTGCAGACGTAGCCATCCGTGCCTCGGGAGGGCGCTGAGGCGTGTGTGCATGCGTGTATGTGTGTGTGTGTGTGTGTGTGTGTGCATGTGTCCTATCTCCCCCAGAGGAGACATGGTCACTGTTTGAGTCCTAGAAACAGAGGGTCTGCAGTTCAGGTTCTTGCTCTGCTGCGTCCTGATCTTTGACCTTGGGAGAGTTTCTTCACTGCTTTCAGACTCATTTCCACATCTCTACGTTGAGATCTATTATATTGGGAATGGGCTTTCCTGGTGGCTCAGTGCTAAAGAACCTGCCTGCCAGTGCAGGAGACCTGGGGTCGATCCCTGGGTCAGGAAGATCCCCTGGAGAAGGAAATGGCAACCCACTCCAGTATTCTGGCCTGGGAAATCCCACGGACAGAGGAGCCTGGAGGGCTTCAGTCCGTGGGGTTGCAAAGTCAGATCTGACTGAGCTACTGAGTGGGAACGAAACCTTATAGGAACATTGTAAAGAAGAAAGATGTTAGCAGATGTGAGATGCCTAGCTCTGTGCCCAGCACAGACACTATCACTATTGTTGCTGCTCATTTTATTAATTGATTCTACCCTATCCCACCCACCTTTGTTTTCTACAACTCAGCCTCTAGGAAGTTACTACCTATCCATAACTTGGCAAATTCTGCATTTTAAGTGGCTATTTCATGTTAGGTGTTTGGTCCAAGTTGTGGTGTATGGTGAATAGATGTGTGAAAGTGAAACTATTAACCGATCAGTTGTGTTCAACTTTGCGATGGTGGACTGTAGCCCACCAGGCTCCTCTGTCTGTGGGATTTCCCAGGCCAGAATACTGGAGTGGGTAGCCATTTCCTTCTCCAGAATAGATGTGTGGTGATGTCTAATTATGATCCAAACATCCAAGCAGGCTTAGTATGCACTTGCCTTTCCCATCCCTATGAAACCAGAGTAGAGAGTAGCTTTAAGGAGCCAGCATTGTTGGACTTTTCTACTGAGGGCTGGGGAGGTGGGGTTACATGGATTACCTCCTTTATTTTCTCAATGACCTTACCAGATATAAAATGTTATTAAGCCATCTCACTGGTGAAGAGGCTGAGGACCAGGGAGACTCAGTCAATGACATGCCAGCCAGAGGTCACCCAGGTGGGATAGGCACCAGGACTGGAATTCAAGGCCACCTTCCTCCAAAGCTCATGTTCTTCCCATTCCCTCTGGTTTTGAAACGATACATCAAACTAAAGCAGTGATAGCAATCTTGCAAATATATAAGTGCCTACTATCTGTCAGGCACCGGTGAGGGGCTCATAAGAACGAGATGTTGTTGCTGCCCTGGAGGAGTCTGGGAGCCACTTGGGGAGAGATAAGACATTTAGCAATAGACGTGGTGGTGGTTGGGCTTCCCTGGTGGCTCAGATGGTAAAGAATCTACCTGCAATGTGGGAGACCTGGGTTCGATCCCTGGGTTGGGAAGATCCCCTGGAGGAGGGCATGGCAACCCACTCCAGTATTCCTGTCTGGAGAATCCCCCTGGACAGAGGAGCTTGGTGGGCTACAGTCCATGGGATCAAAAGGAGTCAAACACGACTGAGTGACTAAGTACAGCACAATGGTTGCAGTACCCCTACTATTACTGTGCGGCTAACAGTACTATCCAGAGAAGGCAATGGCAGCCCACTCCAATACTCTTGCCTGGAACATCCCATGGATGGAGGAGCCTCGTAGGCTACAGTCCACGGGGTCGCTAAGAGTTGGACACGACTGAGCGACTTCACTTTCACTTTTCACTTTCATGCATTGGAGAAGGAAATGGCAACCCACTCCAGTGTTCTTGCCTGGAGAATCCCAGGGATGGGGGAACCTGGTGGGCTGCTGTCTATGGGGTTGCACAGAGTCAGACACAACTGAAACGACTTAGCAGCAGCAGCAGCAGCAACAATACTATCAGTAGCAATAGCCAGAATAGTTAATGCTTTCTCTGTGTCAAGCACTTTCCCAAGAAGCTTAGCCCATATAAGTTCACTTTATCCTCACAACCTTGTAAGACTGGTACTCTGTAGATGAGGAAACTGAGATGCTGAGAAATTAAGGTGCAGAGAATTTGCACAACCAGCATGTGGAAGATTCTGAGACAAGATGACTCCAGAGGTGAAGCTCTTAAACTCATAATCTGCTGTGTGCCACATGCCTACTTCTTTATAGCTCCCTCCCCAGTTTGAGATCTTTACTGTCATTTAGGTGTATATAAATCTGTTGGCCCTTTTAATATTTCTCTTTGTGCAAGTACTTAATGGAAGTATTTTAAGTGCCGTGCGTCCGATCATCGTGGTTCTAGGGATGGTAGTTCTGTGCTAAGTACTGCCCTATTTCATTTCCTCCACAACTTCATGAGACAGCTACTGTATTGTCTCTATTTTAAAGATGAGGAAACTGAGGTTTTGAGGAGGTTAATCAACTTTTTCAGACTCATGCAATAAGTGGGGGAACCAGGATTTCAGCCCAGCCATGAAATTAAAAGATGCTTGCTCCTTGGAAGAAAGGCTATGACAAAGCTAGACAGCATATTAAAAAGCAGAAACATTACTTTGCCAACAAATGTCCATCTAGTAAAAGCTATGGTTTTTCCAGAAGTCATGTATGGATGTGAGAGTTGGACCATAAAAAAAGCTGAGTGCCAAAGAATTGATGCTTTTGAACTGTGGTGTTGGAGAACTCTTGAGAGTCCCTTGGACTGCAAGGAGATTAAACCAGTCAACCTAAAGGAAATCAGTCCTGAATATTCTTTGGAAGGACTGATGTGGAAGCTGAAGCTCCATAACATGAGAAGCTGAAGTTCTCCTGATACGAAGAACTGACTCATTAGAAAAGACCCTGATGCTGGGAAAGATTGAAGACAGGAGGAGAAGGGGCTGACAGAGGATGAGCTGGTTGGATGGCATCACTGACTCGATGGACATGAGTTAGAGCAAGCTCCGGGAGTTGGTGATGGACAGGGAAGCCTGGCATGCTGCAGCCTATGGGGTTGCAAAGCGTCGGACATGACTGAGTGACTGAACTGAACTAAACTGAGTCTATCACCAGAGCCATTGACCCAAAGCTTTTAATAAGAGAAGCTTATGGAACCAAAGGGAGAAGCTCCCTGTTGCTTCATTGTACCCCGGCCACGTTCTACCTTCCCATCTCCCTTTCCTTCAAAGAGCTATGAGACAGAGTTTTCACACATAGTTGGACACGACTGAGCGACTGAACTGAACTGAACTGATATATATATTTATGCACGTGTGCGTCCACGGTGGCTTGGTTGGTAAAGAATCTGCCTACAATGTAGGAGATGTGGATTCAGTCCCTGGGATGGGAAGGTTCCCCTGGAGGAGGAAATGGCAACCCATTCCAGTATTCTTGCCTGGAGAATCCCATGGACAGAGGAATCTGGCGGGCTACCATCCATGGGGGCGCAAGAGTTGGACATGACGTAGCAAGTAAACCACCACCACCACATTTATGTATGTTTATATAAATGGATTTTCCCCCATATGCCATCATTCTTTTGTATTGTTCTATAGTTTGCTTTTCTCTTTTCTCATTGATGTCAATACATGTAGATCTATCTTATTCTTTTAACTTCTGCCTAATATTCGGAGAAGGCATCCCACTCCTGTACTCTTGCCTGGAAAATCCCATGGATAGAGGAGCCTGGTGGTCTGCAGTCCATGGGGTTGCTAAGAGTCGGACACGACTGAGTGGCTTCCCTTTCACTTTTCACTTTCATGCATTGGAGAAGGAAATGGCAACCCATTCCATTGTTCTTGCCTGGAGAATCCTAGGGACAGGGGAGCCTGGTGGGCTGCCGTCTATGGGGTTGCACAGAGTCGGACACGACTGAAGCGACTTAGCAGCAGCAGCAGCAGCTGCCTAATATTTCCCAGAATGGGTTCACCTTAATTCCCCCAGAGACAGATGGGTGGGCTGTTTCCAATTCTTTGATATTGACTGTAATGAGCAGTGCTTCCCCGAATATTCCAGTACAGCCCTTTCGTGCACATGTGCTCAATTCCTAGAAGTAGAATTGCAGACGGGCCGGACACAACTGAAGCGACTTAGCAGCAGCAGCAGAATGTGCCTTAGCATTTTTATAGCTGTTGCCAAACCATCCTCCAAAAAGGCTTCATGCTCCCTGCAAAGTGTATGAGAGGCCCCTCATCGCCTTGTATCCTTTGATGCATCTTTTTTCCATTTTTGCTAAGCTGATGTACGAAAAAACACTTTTGTTGTTTTAATTTGACTGATTACCACTGAGGCTGAGGAGCTTTATGTTTATTTGCTATTTTTTCTATTTTTCGCCCTTTATTTATTTATTTTTGACATATACACACTGCTATATTTAGTTGTTTATTTCTGGCTGCACTGGGCTTTCTCTAGCTGTAGAGAGCAGGGCTGCTCTCTAGTTGTGGAATGCAGACTTCTCATGCGGTGGCTTCTCCCGGGCTCTAGGCAAGCGGGCTTCAGCAGCCACTACACAGGGACTCCTTAGTTGTGGCTCTCAGGCCCTAGAGTATGCAGACTTTAGTAGTTGCGGCTTGTGGGCTCTAGAGCACAGATTCAGTAGTTGTGGTACACAGGCTTATTGGCTCTGAGGCATGTGGGATTTTCCTGGACCAGGGATCAAACTGGTGTCCCCTGCGTTGGCAGGTGAATTCTTATCCAGTGTACCACCAAGGAAGTCCTTCTTTGCCCTTTTTATATCTCGTCTATGTATATGCTTTGCCCATATTTTGATTGGGTTGAGGCCTTAAGGTGTTTATAATATTAATTTTCTGAGTATAAAATACATATAGTACATCTTAAATGAAGAATATTAGAAAACAAAGACAGCAACAAAGAAATAAAATAGATTCAACATATAATTCCTCACCCTGAGATAACACTGGGCAGCATATCTGTGCATTTTTGCACCTTTTTTCTACGCAAATATTTGTGCTCCGTAATACTACGCCTAGAATAACATGGTTTATACAGTCCTGTACCTCTTCTCCCAATTGACATTACAATGGACACATTTTCCTTTTAAATATCTTAAACATAATTTTTAATGTTTGCTCAGTATTGATCAAATCAACATTCATCTAGCCATTATGCTAATTACAGAATGTATAAGTTGCTTCCAGTTTTTCTCACTATTATAAATAACACTAGAGTGAACATCTTTGTACATAGATCCCTGTCTACATCTTTATTTTCTTAAGAGATTCCTTGAAATGAAATTACAAGATCAAAGGTATAAATTGTTAAAGATTTTTGATCCATATTGCCAAGGAAAGATATACCCATTTGAATGCAGAGTTCCAAAGAATAGCAAGGAGAGAAAAGAAAGCCTTCCTCAGCAAACAATGCAAAGAAATAGAGGAAAACAACAGAATGGGAAAGACTAGAGATCTCTTCAAGAAAATTAGAGATACCAAAGGAACATTTCAAGCAAAGATGAGCACAATAAAGGACAGAAATGGTATGGACCTAACAGAAGCAGAAGATATTAAGAAGAGGTGGCAAGAATACACAGAAGAACTATACAAAAAAGATCTTCATGTCCCAGATAACCATGATAGTGTGATCAGTCACCTGGAGCCAGACATCCTGGAATGCGAAGTCAAGTGGGCCTTAGGAAGCATCACTACAAATAAAGTTAGTGGAGATGATAGGATTCCAGTTGAGCTATTTCAAATCCTAAAAGATGATGCTGTGAAAGTGCTGCACTCAATATGCCAGCAAATCTGGAAAACTCAGCTGTGGCCACAGGACTGGAAAAGGTCAGTTTTCATTCCAATCCCAAAGAAAGGCAATGCCAAAGAATGCTCAAACTACTGCACAATTGCACTCATCTCACACTCTAGTAAAGTAATGCTCAAAATTCTCCAAGCCAGACTTCAACAGTACGTGAACCGTGAACTTCCAGGTGTTCAAGCTGGATTTAGAAAAGATAGAGGAACCAGAGATCAAATTGCCAACATTGGCTGGATCATCAAAAAAGTGAGAGAGTTCCAGAAAAACATCTACTTTTGCTTTATTGACTATGCCAAAGCCTTTGACTGTGTGGATCACAACAAACTGTGGAAAATTCTGAAAGAGATGGGAATACCAGACCACCTGACCTGCCTCCTGAGAAATCTGTATGCAGATCAAGAAGCAAGAGTTAGAATTGGACACGGAACAACAAACTGGTTCCAAATTGGGAAAGGAGTACGTCAAGGTTGTATATTGTCACCTTGCTTATTTAACTTATATGCAGAGTACATCATGAGAAATGCAGGGCTGGTTGAAGCACAAGCTGGAATCAAGATTGTAGGGAGAAATATCAATAACCTCAGATATGTAGTTGACACCACCCTTATGGCAGAAAGCGAAGAAGAACTAAAGAGCCTCTTGATGAAAGTGAAAGAGGAGAGTGAAAAAGTTGGCTTAAAACTCAACATTCAGAAAACTAAGATCATGGCATCCGGTCCCATCACTTCATGGCAAATAGATGGGGAAACAATGGAAACAGTGACAGACTTTAATCAATGACCAAAATCACTGCAGATGGTGACTGCAGCCACAAAATTAAAAGACCCTTGCTCTTGGAAGAAAAGCTATGACCATCCTAGACAGCATATTAAAAAGCAGAGATGTTACTTTACCAACAAAGGTCCATCTAGTCAAAGGTATGTTTTTTCCAGTAGTCATGTATGGATGTGAGAGTTGGACTATAAAGAAAGCTGAGTGCCAAAGAGTTGATGCTTTTGACCTGTGGTGTTGGAGAAGACTCTTGAGAGTCTGTTGGACTGCCAGGAGATCCAAACAGTCAATCCTAAAGGAAATCAGTCCTGAACATTCATTGGAAGGATTGATGCTGAAGCTGAAACTCCAGTACTTTGGCCACCTCATGCAAAGAACTGACTCACTGTAAAAGACCCTGATGCTGGGAAAGATTGAAGGTGGGAGGAGAAGAGGCCGACAGAGGATGCGATGGTTGGATGGCATCACTGACGCATGGACATGAGTTTGAGTAAACTCCAGGAGTTAGTGATGGACAGGGAAGCTTAGTGTCCTGCAGTCCATGGGATCCCAAAGAGTTGGACACAACTGAGCGACTGAACTGCATTGATTGCCAAATTGCTTCCCAAGAGGGTTATATCGATTTACATCCCCATTAACTATATAGAAGACATACACTTAAGTACACACTTTATAATTTTAAAAAACCTTTCAACTTGTTACTGTCTTAGTCTTCATTGTTTCTTGCAGTGAAGTTAAACATATTTTCTACACCTCTCAGCCATTTGCCTGCTATAAATTGTTCGTTGGTATACTTTGCCCATTTTCTTTTTTTTTGGCTGTGCTTCTTGGCCACTTGCAAGGTGTTAGTTTCTCCAACCAGGGACTGAAACTGGCCCCTCAGCAGTGAAAAAAATCCAGGGTTCTAACCACTGGACAGCCAGGGGATTCCCTTTGTCCACTTGCTTTTCTTTCTTTTAAAAGGTTTATTTATTTTTAATTGAAGGATAATTACAGTATTGTGCTGGTTTCTGCCATCCATCAACATGGATCAGTGATTTGTATACATATGTCCGGTCCTCCTTGAGCCCCCCTCCTCCCTTTGCTCACTTTCTATTAGACTAGTTATCCCCATTTTGTGGACAAAGAAACTGAGGCTCGGAGTAGTTAAGTAATCCACTCACGGTTACACAGCTGGCAACAGGCAGAGGCAGATACAAACCTCTCCTCTTCCCAGTCCTGAGCTCTTGCACTCTGTTGCTTCTTTTTGCTCTAGAGCAAGAATCAGTCAATTACTGCTCAGCCTGCTGGCCATTTCTGTAAATATAATCCTCGGAACACAGCCACTCCCATTTACTGACTATCACCTCTGGCTGATATCATCTTTCGCACTACAGTGGCAGAGTAGTTGTGACAGAGACCGTATGGCCCGTGGGCACTAAAGTATTTACCATCTATTTATTTGGAAATGTTTTTATACGGAATAAATACTATCTATTTATACAGAAATCCAGAACACCATTGTATGTTTGAGTCTGCGTTTCCTAGTAGCCACATTTTAAAAGTAAAAAGAAGCAGGCGAATTTAGAGTCTATTTTAATTAGTTAGCTAGAGTATATTTTATTTAGTTCGATATAATGAAAATATTGTCATTTCAAATGTAATCGACATAAAACTTATTAATTAGATATTTTACATTTTGGGGAACTGTGTTTGAAATCATTTGTGTATTTTGCACTGGGAGCCAAATTCAATTCAGACTAGACAGATTTCAAGTATTTGGTGGCTATGTATGGCTAGTGGCCAACCTTAAGGGACTTATCGAGACCCCTGATTATTTTCATCTGCAAAATACGGACAAGGCTAGCACCATGCCCTTCACAGGGCTGTCGGAAAATGGAATGAGAGGCAATATGTTTCTAAGATACCGTGTACTCATGCCCAGTCACTAAGTCGTGTCCAACTCTTTGTAACCCCATGGACTGTAACCCACCAGGCTCCTCTGTCCATGGGATTCTCCAGGCAAGAATCCTAGAGTGGGTAGCCATATTCTCCTCCAGGGGATCTTCCTGACCTCAGGGATCAAACCTGTATCTCCTGTATGGGCGGGTGGATTCTTTACCACTGAGCTACCTGGGAAACCTCTTGTAAGATCCTATATTTGCAAAATGGGTTACAATTATAATCATGTACTGAGATCCAGGGGTAACTTGCCTTACACACTTAAGGACAGGCAGAAATTTGATAGGCAGAGGGTAGTTGTTGCCAAGGGTAGTTCAGAGGATCAAACACACATACACACACACACACACTCACACACACTCATACTGTATTTTTGTTTCTTCCCTTCACTGGCTCAGTGTTTCCTGAATAGTACTTAGGCTCTGAGAATATGTTATATATACTCAATCCAGAAGAGACTGTTTCATTAATTCCTTATTAATTCCTTAAATGCCCCATTATTTCCTGTGGGCTGCACTCATGGCCACAAGAGATATCTGCCTCTGAATCACCCTGCTTGGCTCCCAAGCAGAATTAAAATCTGACTGTTTAATTTATTCCTTCATTCTCTCATCAAACACTTTCCCAACATCTGTTGTCCACCAGCCTCAAAGTGGGAGTTTTTATTTCCTAAAAGATTTTCTCAAAAGATACATTTGCAACAAAGTTATCAAAATTAAGATGGAAAAGCAGTGAAGAGGTAAAGGTGTCTAGGCATAGAGCTGATATAACATGAAATTAGGCTCTGAGCTTCTTGGCAACAAGGGCAAAAGGGGAAGAATATTGGATCACATCATTTTCATTATCTGGGAGAAAAAGAATTTGCTACTTTTTTTTTTTTTCAAGAGAAACTAACTGTTCCCTGGCTGCTATTGTGGATTCGTCACTCAGTTGTGTCTGACTCATTACGACTCCATGGACTGTAACCCATGTCCATGGGATTTCCCAGGCAGGAATATTGGAATGGGTAGCCATTTCCTTCTCCAGGGGATCTTCCCAACCCAGGGGTTGAACCTGTGTCTCCTGCATTGGCAGGTGGATTCTTTACCACTGAGCCACCAGGGAAGCCCCATTCCCTGTTCAGTTCAGCTCAGTTGCTCAGTCGTGTCCGACTCTTTGTGACCCCATGGACTGCAGCACGCCAGGCTTCCCTGTCCCCTTCTTCTGCCTTCAGTCTTTCCCAGCATCAGAATCTTTTCCAGTGAGTTGGTTCTTCGCATCAGGTGGCCAAGGTATTGGAGCTTCAGCTTCAGCATCAGTCCTTCCAATGAATATTCAGGACAGATTTCCTTTAGGATTGACAATCCCTGCTACTACATTCAAATAGGTAGCCATTACCCGAGTTGTTGCTCAGGGACTCGGAGAGCAAGTGGACAAAGGCTTCCATCAGAGATTTATGGCAGGTGCAGCCAGCCCTGATCTTCATGTGGCTGTTTCTGGCATCTGCCCTCAATAAAAGCCGAGGGCACAGTGTGAAAGCTCAGACCCAGTGAAGGCGATCCTGCAGAAGGCTAAGTTAGTGCGGTCCAGCTATATGGCTTTCTAGGGACTCAGCTGGAAGCAAGGAGAGCATTCAGAATGCCTACTGGAGGGTGTGCCCCCACCGTCCATCCCAATCTAGCTCGTCCTTTTCTTTCTTTCCCACTGTCACCATGTAGGGTGGGACCTCGTCATTTCCTGCCTCTTCCCTGGCCTACCTCCAGAATGTCCCCCGCCCAGCAGTCTGTGATCTTTCTAATACACAAACCCCATCATCACCCCCCACATTCCCCACCCTAAAAATCCATCAGTGACCAAGTGGTGAGATATAAAGTGAATTTGTTTACTCTCAGCTTGGAATTTTTAGTCATTGTTTGAATTTTTAGAACAAGTGTGAATAATGCTTACAAAAGAAATAGGGTGGTTTTACTTTAGGAAAAAAAAAAAAAAAAGAAAGATGTCCCAAGATTCTAATAGTGTGAATTCTGAGTGTTGAGATTATGGTTGATTGCTCCCCTTTTTTCTTTTTCCCTCTATACTTAAGTATATATATATTTTAGTGAAAAGATCATTTGGCGTGTAATTATTGCTCTTTAAAATATTATTTATTTGTGTTGGGTCTTAGCCACAGCACGGGGGATCTTCCCTGTGTCATACAGGACCTCTCACTGCGGCACACAGGCTCTGGCCGTGTCAGATGGACTCAGGAGTTGTGGCGTGTATGCTTAGTTGCTCTGTGGCATGTGAGATCTTAGTTCCCAGATGAGGGGTGGAACCTGTGTCCCCTGCCTTGTAAGGCAGATTTTTTTTTTTTTTTGGCCACTTTATTTTTTTAACTGAAGGATATTTGCCTTACAGAATCTTGTGGTTTTCTGTCATACATCAACAAGAGTCAGCCATAGGTACACCCATGTCCCCTCCCTCCTGAACCTCCCTCCCATCTCCCTCCCCATCCCGAACTTCCAGACTGTTACATTGTCCCTGTCTGAGTTCCCCCGACTCATATAGCAAATTCCCATTGGCTATTTTCCATACAGTATCGAAAGTTTCCATGTTACTGTGTCCATATGTCTCACCCTCTCCCTCCTCCCCTCCTGCTGTGTCCATAAGTCTGCTTTATATGTCTGTTTCTCTATCGCTGACATGAAAGTAAATTCATCAGTACCATAGATTCCATATATATGCATCAGTATACAATATTTCGGAGAAGGCAATGGCACCCCACTCCAGTACTCTTGCCTGAAAAATCCCATGGACGGAGGAGCCTTGTGGGCTGCAGTCCATGGGGTCGCTAAGAGTCGGACACGACTGAGCGAATTCACTTTCACTTTTCACTTTCATGCATTGGAGAAGGAAATGGCAGCCTACTCCTGTGTTCTTGGCTGGAGAATCCCAGGGACAGCAGAGCCTGGTGGGCTGCCTGCCGTCTACGGGGTCGAACAGAGTCAGACACGACTGAAGCGACTTAGCAGCAGCAGCAGCAGCATACAATATTTATATCTCTCTTTCTGACTTAGTTCACTTTGTATAATAGTCTTTAGGCTCATCCACCTCATTAGAACTGACTCAAATGTGGTTTTTTTTATGACTGAGTAATATTCCATTGCACCACAGCTTCTTTATCCATTCATCTGTCAATGGACATCTAGGTTGCTTCCATGTTCTGCTAAGTCACTTCAGTCGTGTCCGACTCTGTGCAACCCCATAGACAGCAGCCCACCAGGCTCCCCCATCCCTGGGATTCTCCAGGCAAGAACACTGGAGTGGGTTGCCATTTCCTTCTCCAATGCATGAAAGTGAAAAGTGAAAGGGAAATCGCTCAGTGGTGTCTGACTCCTAGTGACCCCATGGACTGCAGCCCACCAGGCTCCTCCATCCATGGGATTCTCCAGGCAAGAGTACTGGAGTGGGGTGCCATTGCCTTCTCCGGCTTCCATGTTCTAGCTATTGTAAATAGTGCTGCAAAGAACATTGGGGTGCGTGTGTCTTTTTTAGTTGTAAGATGGATTCTTGACAGCTGGACCACAGGGAAGTCCCTTCCTTGTTGCTTTTATGTCACCTAGCGCTCAGCTACTTCTCCTCTGAGCTATTATGGCTTCCTTGGCATAATGACCACAATTAATAGACACCTGCTGTGTGCCAAGCACTGTGTTTAGTTACTTTAGAAAAGATAAATATTGCTGCATTTAAACCATGTGTTGAGTCCATTTTATGGATGAGGAAACTGAAGGTAGAGAGGTTATGGAGCTTGCACGAAGTTCCAGGGCTGGAGTAACGGAGCCATGATTAGAAAGAACCCAGGCAGTGTGAGGCCAGAGTGTGACCTCCCGTTTACATCAGTCTCCTATAGTACTTTTGGTCTTTTGGTCTTTTTTTCCCCCAGCCTCAACATTTTACTTGGCACATTCTACGTGTACAATAAATGTTTACTGTTGAATAAAAGTACTGCATAAATATCACTCCTGTGGTGGGGTATTTTTGAAATGCTTACTGTTTTTTCTTTTCAGCCTTTACAACTTCCCCTCCCTCCACCCCTCAGTACTATAGCAGGGTAGAAAGTGGAGATCATGAAGGCTTTATAGCTTAGGTCTTCAAAATCTCAGGAGCTTGTGGGGAATGGACAGTATCCAGGCTGAGAATTTAGGTGTTGCTGGACCTCAGATGATGAGGCCCCAAGATCCCAGAGGACATAGCTGAGAGGTGACTCTAGACAGTTGACATCTGTGCCTGCAGGGGGAATCCCGTTCCCAGGATAGGAGCAGCAAATCACCAATGTGCTTTCCATCATGGTCCCATACAGGACCGACCTGAAGGCATAAGTTTTGGCAAGAAAGAAGGTCCTCTTAGAGAGTGAACAGATAACATGGTGAGTCATATGGTCCCTCCTTGACATCAGTACTATATACACTGCTGTAACTTACAAGTCTAGGGAAAGGAAAAGAGCTGGAGAAAAAACAGAAATGCCTGAGACTGAATTGTCCACACCCCCCCACCCCCCTGCCCCCCGTTACTAGTGGAATGAAGACTCCAAGTGGAAATTAATTTGCATTAAAGAAAAGTAGGTTTTCTCTTCCACTTTGAGTCTTTGGACTGACACTTTTCTTCACTGTCCTAAGCTGGACATTTTCCCTGGACTGGAGAACATTTCAAAACTGCACTGTTCCCTGAGCATGCTGAAGGAAGCCTCAGAATTTCCAATCACCCACCAAGGGTGGGAAGATCCTCAGGTTTTGGAACCCAGAGGAGTGGACAACATCCTAAGACTAAAGGAGATGGGTAAGTGTTCTTCCCACCTGGAAGGTCTCGTGTGCAGGTGGCCTGGAAGGTCCCCGTGTAGGCGAACCCAAGGTTTCCCCTCAAGATGGGTGTTTTGCTACCCGTCATGCTCACAGACAGGAACTTGATCTAGACCCACAATTCCACCCCGCGGACCATGACCAGGTTGACCTTGGCCTGAGAAACTTTCGGGGCAGGTATGACCGGGCCATGTCCACACTATGAGTGCCGTGGTGGGCTCTCCCCTTCTGAGTAGCGCTGCTACCTGGGGGACCTTCGAGATGAGTAAGCCATGAAGTGGTACCCCTCTAGGGATCAAAAAGAGGGGGGTCTGCTGAATGAGGTTACTAACCAGTGACACTTTATATCTAGGCCTATGTCTGTCAAGGATGGTGAATTCGGCTTTTTTGTAGTTGATGCTTTCAACTATGGCAGCAGCTTAAGGAATTTTCAGCTTAAGGAAATCAGTCCTGAATATTCATTGGAAGGACTGATGCTGAAGCTGACGCTCCAGTCCTTTGGACACCTGATGCGAAGAACTGACTCACTGGAAAAGACCCTGATGCTGGGAAAGATTGAAGGCAGAAGGAAAAGGGGACAACAGAGGATGAGATGGTTGGATGGCATCACTGACTCAATGGACATGAGTTTGAGCAAGCTCAGGGAGTTGGTGATGGACAGGGAGGCCTGGCATGCTGCAGGGAGGCCTGGCGTGCGACCATAGGGTCACAAAGAGTCGGACAGGACTGAGCAACTGAACTGAACTGATAGTTGATGCTTTCAGAGCTTGGGCTGTGGGGAAGGAGGGGCAACACTCGTAGACCAGCAGGGCAATGAACCAGACCTAAATTTCACATTTTAGTTTTGCTCCCACCAGCTTGGGTTGGGCAACCCCCTTCCCCTTCTGAGCTTTAATGCCCTTATGTGTTAGAAATGCCTACCACTGTCGGGGAGGGCACTGGGGAAGCTCTCCGTGGCCTCCCCTTAGGCGCTCTCATCCTATTTCACTAGCAGCAGCCTTATCCGGTCTTAGCTGCAACCCCGTGCCACCCGTGGAAATCCCGTTATCACAGGAAAATGGTGTGATTCAATGCAATTAGGATAAAGAGGGACTTGGGGGCAGCCACTAGTGGTTACACTGTAGCTAGAAAGCAAGTGGCCTGTTTACTACCAGGAAGCCCTGCGTGTCTCCCAGCCCAGTCGGTCCCAGGCTGCTGCTAAGGCTTCTAGTTGAAACTACATCTTCTGTAAAACAAGGAATCCCATACTTCAGGCAAACACTTTCATTATGCTCTTCCTCTGGGGTGTGGGAAAGGTGGCTGTTGTGGGGCCATCTAAAACAAATTAGCTCGGAGCCGGAAATTCTTTTTGTTTTAGTTGGAATTTTCACAGCAAGAAAGCCACTGGCTGACAACCTTTCCTGTATATGATCTCATTCAAGCCTCAGGACACTTTGGCAAGGCAAGCTAGGTAGGTATTATCTTACCTGTTAACTCTCTCTCTATTCTGTCCACATCTCGCCATCACCTCTGCCACCTTCCTAGTCTAAACCACTGTCAATTCTTTTCACTAAGCTTTTTTTGAGGTGCAATATTTAGCAAAGTGTGCAAACCCGAAATGCAGTTTGATGAGCTTTTACCCTATTGTAACCACCATCCAGATGGAGATATAGGAGTTCCCAGCTTTACCACATGTCATGGTCATTATCCCTCCCCAAAATAAGTTATTCTGATTGCTGTCCTTATAGATTTGTTTGCCCATTTTGAACTTCATATAAATAGAAACATACAGTATATCTTCTCTTCTATTGCAAGATTCATCCATGTGGTGTTTAACAGTAGACTGTTCTTTGTCATTGCTGTACAATGTTCCACTGTGGATAGATCATGGTTTATTTGCCCATTCTGTAGCTGTTGGACATTTGTTTCCAGTTTTTTGCTACTACAAGTAAAAATAAAGCTCATGTCTTTTGGTGGGCTTTACTCTGGGTCACAGTGTATACTTATATTTATAACTTTAATGTTCTTTAGTTGCTAAGTTGTGTCTGACTTTTCTGTGACCCCATGGACTATAGCTCACCAGGACCAGTCTTCCTTTTCCTGCTTTGGGCCTCTTTAGTCCCATCTGCCTAGTACATCTGCAGTGAGTGGTATTCCTAACATGTAGTGTAAATTTCCTGCTTAAGTTTCCTTCCCAGTATTCATCACTTTCTGCAATTACATACTCATATGATGATTTGATTGATGTCTAGCTTTGCTACTGGACCATAAGCTGCATAGGAGCAAGCCTGGCACCTGTCTTGCTCATCATGGCATGTGCGGTGCCCTCCCGGAGGGCAGTGATGATGTCTTTTTTGTTCACCCCTGGATCCCTAACAGTCAGTACAGTGCCTGGAATATCAGAGGCTGTTAACCTGGGTTGGATTGATAGTTAACTCTTTGAATTGAAGTACTGTCAGTACAGACTAGTATAAAGAAAAATGTCACCTTCTTGCTGAAAGCAGATGCTATGGGACTGTCCACACATTTTCATTTTGCTGGGATTGTATGGGACTGATTATTGCTCAAATTAGGGAGCTTGGTGACAGGTACCTGGAAATCTGTCACAGGCTAAATGGCATTCACTCAAAACCTTAATCATCTAAAACTTCTTCTCGTCGCACCTAAGCAAGCTGACTTTCATTTGCTTTCTTGGGAAAAAAAAAAAGTTAGCCTGAACCATGAAGGATAGAAACAAGAGGACACTCCAAAGGCCATAAGGCACCTACCATAGAGAATTAGGACTTTGTTCATTGTTGGCAAGCAAATTGATGCTGCTCATTGCAGATGGATCTTATTTGCTCACCATCAAGTCTTATCTGCTCATCCGAGCCGGTCTTGCTGCCACGCTGCTTGGCAGCAGATGGGTTCCAGGGATGGTAGCCCTGTGGAAGTAATAAAGTGGTGTTTCGCTTCCAATTGTCTTTCACTGAGACCTCTCAGTGTTTCCGACTGATTGTCCTGTAACCCGACGCAGGGACTGACTGAGTCGGATTTATCTGGGCTAGAATTTTTGTCGCTGTCTTGGGAACTGAACGGTACACACCGCGAGGCTGGTCCAGAGCTGCCCAGGGGCACAGTCCTCTCCAGCCAGGGTCCAAAGCCTGTGTGTGGGTGAGGTGAGTGGTGGCACTTTCAGGCCTGGAAGCTAGGCTTCTGGTTTCCTGATACATCCCCAGGAACAGGCCTGCAGTGGTCTCCATCTCCCTGCCTCTGCTGTGACTGCGGCGCTTTAGAATTCCCTGCGGTTTCAGGCTTTGTCTGTAATGGGAATGGTCCATCCTCTAAGGCTCCTCCATCCATCTGGGTTCCTAGATGCTTCCAGGAGTGCTGCTTCTTCGCTCCTCCGGTGGCCTGGCTTTAGCTCTGGATGCCTACTTCTTTCTGCCCAGGCAGAGAAGGTGGGTGGATGGGGCCGGGTAGGGAGAAATAATAGCTCCTTGCTCCTGAGCTGTTTGTTGGGTTTTACTTTTAGGAGCAGGGAAAGGCAGAGATTCCAGGGTGCTGAGGGTGAAGCTGGGGTCTGGCAGGGTTCTGCAACACACCCTCTCCTCATCACACCAATAGCCAAGCAACCAGGCAGAGTCTCTGCTCAGCTCAGAAGCCTCTGCCAAGTTCTGTGTTTGAAGGGCCAGGTCCCCCGCCCCTGGGATTCAGATTCGCCTCGGACCCCCCGCCCATCCCCTTTCCTTTCCATTTCTGTGAATTTTTAGTTCTCCTCCTGGCCCTGTCTCCTCTTTCCCAGCCTTCCACAGCCCCATCCCTTCAGACTCATCTACCCCTCAGCCCCATCCGACTGCCAATTGAAAAGGCCTGAAAATAATGTGAAATAATATAGTTTATCACCCAGAGGCTGCTGACAGGCAGTGCGGCCACCTCTGAAAACAGGCAGGGAGGCTGGGAAGGCGAGGAAATTATAGGCTGCACAAAGGAGAAAAAGTTAAAGTAAGAGCTCCATAAAAGAAAGTGGAACTATTATGCCGCAAAATGCCAACTCATTACAAAGCGGCCAAATAAGAGAGAAATACGGCACTGCCTGTAATAGCAGTTTACAAGGGAACATTGTACAGCAACAGAAGAGACGCGGCTATAATTTGCTCTAACAACTCCAATTATCCCTTTTATTGATTTGGCAACACATTTAATAGGAGTAGCCACACCTCTTCTGTTACAAATCATTAAAGGTGTTGAACGGTGTAATTTTAAAATTGTCCTCCTACAGTTGTCAGTATGACAGCATAATTCCCCCTGATTTCGGCTATGTAAACACCGAGGCACGGTCATTTCCCCCTTACAAGGCCAGAGATGTTGTCAGCCTGGGGTTTTTGTGCAGAAACATCCATTTAATACATATCTTTTTTTTTTTCCCCAGCCGGCTCTCCTAATTGCAGTGATGTTTGGTTTAGTTTTTTTTTTCTCCTCCCCCCTTTTCTCTCACTCTTACCCTCTTTTCTTCCATCTACGGGGTGTGTGTGTGTAATGGGGATAGAGGAGTGAGGGAAATAAACAGGCTGTTTGCCCTCCTCTTTCTTCTCTGGCAGCCTTAATTGCTACTTAAGTCTGGGCCCCGCACTTAACATGCGGGGGGCGCGCCGGGCACAGCCTCTGGAGGCGCAGCGCGCCCAGCCCCGGCGCGTCCCCGGGAGCGGCGGGCGCGCGCTCGCGCGCTCGACAGGGCCGGTGCGCTCCAGGCCGTGGAGCCAACTGAGCCCGCGGCCCGCCGGCAGGAGGGCGGGCTGGCGGCGGCCGGCAGCGCAAGCGCGGAGTCACGGTCAGGGTCAAGGTCACGGTCAGGTGGCAGAGGCCGGCGGGGTGTGAGCGGAATCAGAGAGTAGCCTGGGCCGGGCACACGCGGTCGGGGGATGCCCAGGCTGGGCAGCGCTGGGTAGGAGATCAGGGGTCGAGGGACTGGTGGGGTGCAGAGGCCCCGGGCAGGGGGCACCGGGTGGGCGAGCCCCTGCTCTGGAGCCCCTCTGCTCCTATTCAGCCTTTTGTGAGGTTACTGGCCCTGCGTGGGCCTCCCTCGCACTTCCAATCTGGTTCATCAGCCCCTTCAGCGAGTCTAGTTTTTATCACTTCCACATCCCAGTGCTCAGCCCAGGGAGGAGGCTCTCGACAGACAATTGTGGAATGAATGGAAACATGGCAGGAGGAAGGATGTGAGGAAATTAGGTGACCCCTGGGCTCAGGTGGTGGGAGGGGCTGGCCGAGGCAGGTGACCCGTGGGGTGCCTGACCCTGTGCTGTTTGATGTGTAGGGCTTGGGTGGGGTGCTGGGACAGGCTCACGTCCTCTAAGGCTGCATCCAAACCCTCTCCAGTCCTCGCAGTGTGGACTGTGTCCCCTTGGGTTCAAGTCAGCCAGGGGCTCCTGGCTTCCACCAGGAACCAGTGGCCAGGAACCAGTGGGGTAAAGGGCTGTGTTATGAGGAGAAGGGAATGGCAACCCACTCCAGTATTCCCTGGAGAATCCCATGGACAGACGGGCCTGGCGGGCTAAAGCTCATGCAGTTGCACAGATTCAGACTCGGCTGAAATGACTTAGCCTGCCTGTGAGGAGTCAGGATCCCTTTCCAATTCCACCTCTTCAAAATCTTGGCCCCGTTCCTCCTCCCCATCCTGTCCCTGACTTGCCCTCAGTCTAATGAAGCTCAGTCTAGAACCTCTTCCAAGGGGTGCCACTTTAAGTGACTTCCATGGGGACAGGCTCCTGAGCAGGTGATCAGAATGAAGCAGGCATCCTGGAAAGACCTGCTCTGTGACCTTGAGCTCCTGCCCTCTACCACTGGAGCTGGACCTAAGTCCCAGCTGGAGAGACTCAAGTTAGACTGAACGGATGTTAGCTTTCAGGACTGCGTGGTTCCAAGTTAGGTGACAGGGGCTTTTCCTTTCTAAAAATTTTTTATTTATTTATTTGTTTTTGGCTGTGCTTGGTCTTTATTCCTGCATGGGCTTTTTTTCTAGTTGTGGCAAGCACGGGCATCTCATTGTGGTGGTTTCTCTTGTTGTGGAGTGTGGGTGCTAGGCACTCAGGCTTGGTAGTTGCGGTTCCCAGGCTTCAGATCACAGGCTCAGTGGTTGTAGCACATGGGCTTAGTTGCCCAGAGGCATGTGGGATCTCCCCGGACCAGGGATTGAACCTGAGTCTCCTACATTGGCAGGAGGATTTGTTAACCACTGAGCCACCAGAGAAGCCCGAGGGGACTTTCTTAAGGTCAGGAGACCCCCTTCCTCTGCAGTGGGCCAGCTGGAGGGCTCTTGGCTCGTGGCAGAGGGATGCTGACCCAAACATAGTCATCGTGGAGAATCTGCAGGAGCTGGGCTGGTGGCCTTGGCTCCCAGGACAGTGGGGGATGGGAAGCAGAGTCAGCAGCTGCCATCTTGCTCTTCTCTGCCCAAATCTACAGATCTTGTTCGCCATCCTCGGGGCCTGACCTTTCCCACACCTGAACCTACTGGGCCACTGCAGGAGAAACCTCAGACATCCCCAAGCCCCACTCTCATACGGGGCTCTGGGCAGGAACCTCTCCTGTACTCTGCCATACAGAGCAGAGGGGTTGGCATGTGTTTGTGTGTGCCTGTGCACATCTCTTGCCCTCTCTAAGCACTTCTGTGTGTTTTCACCTCTGCCTTCCTCTTCCTCAGCACCTCTGGGTTTCTCTTTGTGTCTTTTCCTCCCTGGCTGTCTTTTTGTGCTTCTCCGGGCTGCTTTTCATCTTTGTGTTTCTTGCTCTGTGTATTGTACTTGCTGTTCCCATGCCGGCTCTCTCCCACCAGAGCGTGAGCTGTGTGTGGACAAAGAGCGCTCTGCACCTTCACACAGTAGGTGCCTCGTACATGCCAGTGGGCTTCCCTGATGGCTCAGCAGGTAAAGAGTCCATCTGTGATGCAGGAGACACAGGAGATTCAGGTTTGATCCCTGGGTTGGGAAGATCCCCTGGAGGAGGAAATGGCAACCCACTCCAGTATTCTTGCCTGGAAAACCCCATGGACAGAGGAGCCGGGTGGGCTACAGGCCATGGGATTGCAGAGACTTAGACACGATTGAGCACTCAAGCACACATATATTCCAGTGAAATAAATCAGTGGATACTGAATCTTCGCAGAATTCCTTCGTGTCTGCCTGCATCTTTCTGGCTCTCTGTGACTCTCTCAGCAGCTAGTTTCATGGCAGTGCCCAGTCTGTGCTCAGGTATGTGTGTGTCTCTTGGGCTATTGTTCCTCTCCTTGTCGGTGTCTGTCTTCAGCTCTTCTGGTCTGCCCCAGTGTCTCTCCATATAGCTCTACATCTCTCCCCATGCCTGCCGGTCTTCAGCATGGTGCGGAAAGGATGCTGTAGGCATTCATGTTGGGCATTGGGACAGGGACATCCAAGTGCCACGTGTGTGAGCTTCTCTTAGACGCTGTCACAAGAGGCTGTGAGCACCTGAAACTGATCACCTCCATCTCATTTTTGGGTGAGGGTGAGCTGTGGTCCTCTTCATCCCTTGCTCTCACGGTGACCCCAATCACAGCACCTGCCCTTCTCTAATTGGCCGATGTCAGTGGAAGGGAGAGGGAAAGTTGATGTCCAAGGAGGAAATCCCATTAGGGGAGCCAGCGCCAAGTTATTAGCGGTTAAGATGTAATTGGAGTTAGTGAATAATCTCCTTCGATTCATCATGTATTTATGGCACACCCAACTGTGTGACCTTGTGTGAGTTGTGTCACCTCTCTGATGAAATAAGACCTCTGTGCTTGCCAAGGACCTCTGGATTTCTGGCATTCCGATCCTGAAGCTGGAAGGAATTTCTCTCCACGGATTCTGATCACTTGCTACTGCCCCTCTCCTGCGAGGCACTCATACCTTGCCTCTGAATTATGTGCTAGTCGCCCAAGTTCACCTGCTAAACTGCACTCTGAGGACAGGGTCTTTTTTATCCACCGCCCCCCCGCCAACAGTCAAGTGCCTTGCACACAGTGGGTGGTTTATCAGTTTTTTGAATGAATGACTAATTAAGCAGTATGCACTGTGATTAATCATTAAAAAAATAGAAAGCCAAGACCTTGCACTTAAGCAGCACACAATTCCGGTGGAAAGGTATACCCTGTCCCTTGCTAGCATTGTGAACTTATGTGAATTCTTCAGCCTCTTTGTGCCTCTGTGTCCTCATTCATAATATGAAGTAATAATAACTACTTTCCTGGTGGTCCAGTGGCTGAGGCTCCACACCCCCAATGCACAGGACCTGGGTTTGGTTCCTTGTCCGGGAACTAGAACCCACGTCACAACTAAGGGTTCACGTGCTGCAACTGAATGATCCCGAATGCTACAATGAATATTGAAGACCCTTCGTACCGCAAACAAGACATGGCACAACCAAATAAATGAGATTTAAAAAAAATAATAACTACCATACAAAGTATGGATTAAATTCAATCATAGGCATAGTTACACACTGATAGTGCTTGGCACTTCACAGATCCTTACTTAATATGTATTCCTGCTCTACTCTTGGGGCTTCCCTGGTGGCTCAGATGGTAAAGAATCTGCCTACAATGCAGGAGACCCAGGTTCAATCCCTGGATTGGGAAGAGCACCTGGAGAAGGGAATGGCTCCCCACTCCAGTATTCTTGCCTGGAGAATCTCATGGACAGAGGAGCCTGAGGGGTGACACTGTATGGGATAGCAAAGAGTTTGACTCACTCTGTTTTTAAGTAGAGAAGAGACACTAAGCCCTACGGATGTCAGAAGGGGACAAATCAGTGTTGGGTGCGTTTTTCCACTGAGGCTGGGGAGTGGGGACTAACTTCATGGTTAGACACTGCTGTTTGTGCCCTGTGGGTTTTTTGGCTTATGTCCTGCCCCCTAAACCACGTCTGCAACACAAAGATAGATAGAAGGGGCTCAAAAGTACTGAATTAATGAATTCATTAATTTAAAAAGTTGAATTAATGAATAAAGTGAAGCCATTTTTTTTGCTGCTAAAGACAGATCCCAAATTAGACTTCTCAACTGAATCACCTGGGATCTTTCAAAAAATCTACTTTCTCACCCCCCAAATCTAAAAACACCCACATAGATGTTGATTCAGAATCTCCAGGCTTGGCCTCAGAATCTAGTATTCTTTTAAAATTACCCATGTGATCCTGACATGTGGATGACTTGGGGATATCCTGGCTTAGGACATGACCAAGATTACATATAATTCATGTATGTTTGAAAATAACTGTTACCTGGTTTGGAGATATAAATACTAAATATTATTATTTGAACATTGTTTTTGTAAACCCATGTTTATACACTACTTTCCACTCCCATGTCACCTCAGCTACACTGTGGGGGGTGTCATTTTCAGGGTAACATTGGAGTCAGGGTGCAGAAGGATGAATAAGTTGGGCTTGGAATTGGGACCAGAGGGAGAGTTTAGCCCAGGTCACAGATGTGAAGGGACTGGAAGGGAAGCCAGCAGGCTAGAGGTTATTTGCAAAGCTGTGGACCCCGGAGCAGGTGACTAGCCCCCACCTCCCTTGGAGTCTCCCGAGAGCTCCTCCTGAACTGCTCCCTTCCCAGGCCTGGGAGGGACAGAGGAGCTGGGGAAAGCAACTTTACAATCCCCGCCCCCCAATCTTGGCTCAGACCAGTCTCAGTTTCCCAGGGAGGAGAGGGCAGAGGTAGGATGGACTATGTAAATACATAGAGATGCGCAGGACCCAGAGATACGGAGGGCCAACTCCAAGTTACAGGTTATTTAAGTTTTATATATATATATATATATATATGTTATATGTATATGTTATGCTATATATTATACATGTTATATATATTATGTTAGACATATATGTTATGTATAGCTTATAACCTGAAATTAACCCCCAGGTTGTTCAAGGGTCAACTGTAAATGGAAGCTTCTCTGTGGAGCTTTGAGCTTCAGTTTTCAGCATCCTTGGTTTCTTGTGTCTGCTATGCTTGTCGTTACAAGGCTTTGCTTCTTCTCCTTTGATATGACCAACTACTGTGTGCTAACCCAACTCTCCAAGGTATTAATAGGCGTCATCATTATTTCCATTTTATAGATAGGGGGCTGAGAAGGCTCAGAGAGACTGACCTACTGGATGCAGTCCATACACACAGCTCACAAGAGGCTAGAGCTGCGAGTGCCCCCAGCTTCCTTGACCCCAAGGCCCACGATTTCCCTCCATGCCTGCCTGGGAAGGGACCCAAGCAAAGGGGCTGGGGTTTCACTGGACAGTGACTGAGGCCCGATGGCTGCTTTGATTCCTGCCATTTGCGGAATGGCTGCAGTGGTGGAGCCTGGGGAGAAAGGACTGGCTCTCGGGACCACACCTCCATCCTGCTTCTTGTGAGCTCTCAACCCCATCCTTTGCCTGGTGGCCCCTCCTCAAGTGTATGTCTGGTGCCCAAAGAAGCCCCCTTCCTTCACCCAGCTTTCCTTGCCTTCACTCCTCTCTTCATTTACCGAATCACTCAGCACGAGTTCACTCAGCTTGGCCAGGCGCTGTGCTGGGTTCAGGCATCCAGGGGTGGGGAGGATGCTCCTGGCCATTTAAGAGCTTTCGAGCAAGAGAGGGCAGCGCATTCACTGCCGGTACCCTGGGATGAGTCTTGTGCAGGAGAGACGAGGGCAGAGGAGGAGGAACCAGCTTCCAACCTGGCCCTGTGGGAAGTGAGCTTTTCACGTCGTCTGGGACAAGAGTCCAGCTGGAATGGCTCAGAGTGGCCACAGTGTGGTGTCACCGAGAGCACGTGGGGGCTGTTTGGATTGCCTTAGGATGCCCAGCTGGCCAGTCACATGGGCTGCTGGCACCCTTGGGTTGGAGGGGTCCTGCCTTCTCTAAACTCATGTCTAGGACCCCTTAGAAGGCTTCTACTTTTCTGGTTTATTTTCAAGTTCCTCAAAATGATCTGTCCTTGCAGAGGGGCTTCTCCTTCTAGACTAGGTTGTTTCCTGAGTTCTGTTCTTCCACTGTGTGTGTGCCCGTGTGAAAGAACAGGAAAAAGGGAGAAAGGATGTGCCCTTACAGCTCATCTCTATCTCTCTCCATCCCTAGGACCTCCTTCTCCATCCCTGGTCTCAGTAGCTGGAGAGCTGGAGCCCTGCTTCGAGGCAGAAAGTCCCATTCTTGCCCCCTGCAGGGAGCACGGTGGCACAGTGCCCGCTATAACCCCCTGAGCCTCAGGGAGCTTGCAGCCTGGCGAGCAAGTCATTTTGCAAGACTTGAGAACTCTCAGCGGAGCTTAGAAGGAGCCAGGGGAGGAGAGGCAGGAGGTGGAGGAGGAATAATGAAAGGCCTTGGCTTTCCTTACTTTCCAAGGGAGGAAGCATGGGGTGAATGGCCTCAGCTGTCACCTCCCTGGAAGACAGGGGACCAGGGACCCCCTGAAGAAGCAAGACTGCCTCCAGCACCACACCCCCACCCCCAACCCCTGCAGCCCCTGCAGTGTCCCCTTCCTCCAGTGGCTGGGCCAAACCAGGTCTAGGCTGTGTCCCCAGTCGGGGCTAGTGCAGGTGGATGCAGGAGTTGGGGGGTCAGTTCTTGAGGTCTCAAGGCCAAGGGGTTAAGCCCCCAGCAGCCAAGTTTCTGGCATCAGCCCTTTCCTATCTGCCTGGCCCTTACCCTGCGGACCCCCCCACCCCAG
>SJYQ01095238.1:129818-240653 GCA_006410935.1 Redunca redunca
GCCTCCTCCTCCTCCTGCTCCTCCTCCCGTTTCCATTTGGAAGAAGGAGGCTTGCTGTCTTTGTATTTTAACTGTAGCAAAAAGATTAAATTGTTTACGAGCCGGGAGCCTCGGCTGGCTGGATGAGCCGGAAGAGACAAAGATAGACATTCTAATTCTCCCCTGTTCTCTGGGCCTCCGTCCCCCTGCCTGCCGCTAATTCTTTTATCTGGCCCCAACACTGCAGGCATTATGTGCATTCATAAAAAAAGGTGGGGGGGGGGAGCGGAGAGAGCCCTCGCCGAAGCCAGCAAAATTACTGTTCTCTGCGCCGATTCTCTGATAGCAATCTCTTGAATGCTGATTACTTTTGGCCCCCCCTTCCCATGCCCCCTCCCCCCTTCCCAGCACCCAACATAAGTTGGTCTTTAACCCTTTATCTTTAGCAAGCAGAAAGACATGGAAAACATCTCACTCAGTGGGTGGAAAAAAAAAAAAAAGGAGGGGGGAGGGAGAGAGAGAGAGAGAGAGAAAAAAAAAAAAAAACCCAGCACGGAGAAGAATTACTGTTATCTCCCTACCAGAAGAGGAACAGCAGAGATAAGAGAGGCCTGAAGAATTAAAAGAAACGGAGCGTTGGGGGCTCTAAATTCATGCCGGAGCTGGTTGTATTTGTCTGTCACGGGGGTTCATAATTTTCCGAGGTTGTTTTGATAGACTTATTGTGCGGACTGCATAGAAAACTCATCAGTATTTGTTGCCTCTGAGCATTATTGTCAGAGGTAACTGCGTGTCTATAGACTGGGGGAGATAATGGCTGAAGTAGAAAGCAGATAAAGCCGGGGCCCTTCTCATTAAGGACTATCTCTGCCTCCGCAGACCGGCTGGGACCGAGTGACGGGGTGGCGGCGGCGCGGGGCATACATTATGCCCGCGAAAGGCGGCGTCCAGCCCGCGGGCGGCCAGGCGCACCCCGTGGGTGCGGTGGATGGCCCGGAGGGGCTCCCGCATCGGGACCCCCTGGGCGCAGTGTATTCACCAGCCGGGGCTGTGGGCAGAGGTGTGGGGGGATGGAAGAGGCTCGCTGAGCTGCCAGGGGCTGGGGGAGTGCGGTGAAGCCGGTGGGCGGTGGAGACGGTCCTGGGGTTCAAGTCCACATCTGGCAGGGATGAGGATCAGAGAAGGGAAGGGTGTGCCTGAGGCCTCTTGCAGGTTCTTGTCATTCTAGAGACTTCCACCTTGGTCCACGCCTCCCATGTGGCTTGGTTGAAAGAGGTGAGCCTCTGGACTGCTGTCAGGTGGCGATGTGGAGGGCAGATGTCCCCTGACCATCGGGGGCTGAGGGTCTCTCCCTTCCTCACCTGCCCTTCCTCCAGCACCAGTGCCTAGGAGGAGCCAGGCGCTGAGGGGCACTGTGAGCATGTTTTGCCTGTAAACTCCTTCTTCTGTCTACCATGGGCCACCCTCCTTCAAAGTCAGCAGAGGGAAGTGGGCACACGTCTGGGCAGAGAGGCTCACAAATGTCTCCAGACCAAGCCCTGAAGCCAGGCGGGGTCCAACCCAGATGCCGAAGTGGAGACGGGTGGGCAGAACTGGGCTCTGGGGAGCTTGGGACAGGGGCCCTTCTCTTGCCCTTTCTCCCCTAAGAAATGCAGATAATAATGGGGCTGCCCCATAGAGCGGTCGAAAGGACTGGCGAGATCATTTAAGAAGGTCTGTCAGCGCCCTGGGGCTTCTCCCCCCACCCCCCACCACCAATGGCTTGGCAGTAAAGAATCCGCCTGCCATGCAGGAGACACAGGAGATGCTGGTTCAATCCCTGGGTTGGGAAGATCCCTGGGAGGAGGGCATGGCTACCCATTCCAGTATTCTTGCCTGGAGAATGCCATGGACAGAGGAGCCCGGCAGGCTACCGACCATGGGGTCGCAAAGAGTCGGACTTGACTGTGGTACGAGCACAAGCGCATACATGTTAGCACAATGCCTGCACCTGCCACATGCTCAGTAAGCCCATTCCTTTCTGTGTGGTTGCTGTTCCTGGATGGCCCTAAGGCCTGTGTACAGCTAAGCGCTTCCTCCTCCATCTGGGCCAGCGAGGGGAAAAGTGAGGTTCAGGGGAGAGGTTTCTGAGTTGTAAGTGAATGCCTTATCCTCAGGTCCTGCTCCCATAAAGCTGAGGCCTTGACATTTCCTGAGTCCATTCCTCTCACTTGGCAGATGGGGTATTGAGGCCCAGAGAAGGAAGGGGCTGGCCTGGGGCACATGGTAGGTCCTAGGCAGAGCTGGACAAAGGCTCAGGTCTCACAGCTCTCCAGGGTGGTGGTGGGGGGTTCCTCTCCTTTGCAGCATCCTGCCTTCTGGGCTGCTTCTGTCATCAGGCTGGCCAGGCAGGAGAGATCACTGGTGCTCGCAGCCATTGGGGGCAGAGGGGACACAAGGCCCTGCCACTGGCCCGGGGCCCTGAGCCTGGATCCGAGGCTGTTCTGGTCTGCAGCTTGCTCAGAATGATCCAAGTCAGGCTCCAAAACGGGAGTGCTCCTAGCAGTTGATTGGTCCTCTGCATCTGGTTTGGCTCAGGCCAGATGAGAAATGGACAGGGTCATCAGCAGAGGGATGTAGTGATGGGATGGGGCAGGGGGATGCAAGCGGGGCAAGAGGAGGGGCCCCAGACAGATGCGACGAGTAGAGAAGGTCGCTGGTCACGGAGTCCGCGGTGTGGACAGTTGGGGAGCCCTCAGACGCAGCCTCTCCTGACACATGACTCACCCACGCACCCTCCTGGGCACTTGGCAAGAGCCCAGCCCTGGGCAGGGTGTAGTTAAGGGACTCAGCATCTGTTGAGCACTTCTTGCATGTCACACTTTTTTTACTTCTGTTATCTCACCACTATCTAAGAGGAAGCCATCCCCATGCTCAGTTTACAGGGGGAAACACTGAGACCAGGGAGATGAAGCGTGTTCTCTCTCTCTCTCTTTTTTGGTTCCACTGCACATCCCATTTGTGGGATCTTAGTTCCTCAAGCAGGGATTGAACCTGGGCCCTCGGCAGTGAGAGGGCAAAGTCCTAACCCCTGGACTGCCAGGGAAGTGCCCCAGAGAGATGAAGTAACAGGCCTTGGACTCCAAAGTCTGGGATTTATTTACTCCACGTCTGCTCCATGTCTTCCTTCTAGGGCCAGCTGGCCTCCAGTTCCTTCCTTCCTTTCCCTTCCCTTCCCACTCCTCCCCTCCCGTCCCCCATTTCCCTCCCTCCGGCTTCATCCCCTCCTTCCTCTCTCCTTTCCTCCCTTCTTTCCTTCTTTCTGTTATGCAATACGACCACCCTCATCAAACCCATCTTCCTCAGGTGTCAGCTGCTCACTGTGGGACTGATACCCCGTAGCAGAGTTTGGCAGGAGTGGCAGAATGTGGAGTGGCAAGATCACTGCCTCTGGAATGCCCGAATCTAGTGAACTGTGAATCAGATCTCCAGGCTCCGTGGCTTTGGGGGCCAGGAAGATCATCTCCCTGGAATCAGTTTTCTAATCTGTAAAGTGGGGACAGCACCTGTCTCACAGAGGTGCTGCAAGAATTAGCTCAGGATTGCGTCAGCTGGCTGGAGTATTGCAGCCTTAAACTAAAAGCCAGTTCTCCTGTCTTTACCTCCTACCCTGCCCGCTGTCAGCACTGCAGTGGGGACAAGGAAGCCTGCTCTCCCCAGGCCAGCTCACACGCAGTGCTCACGCTCCTCAAGGCCCCAGATAGCTCTGTGGGTTTAGTTACACCTCGTCTCCCAGGGGCCAAGCACTGCTCCCACCCTTTCTTGCCTTTGCTGATGATGACATCCTGGCATTCACACCAGCTCAACTCCTCAGCAAAACCCCTGGCATTTGCACTCCAGCCTGAAAATCCACCTCTTACACCTGTCAGTGCAACCCTGCCTGCCATGTCCAGCATCCCTGGACATGGCCTTCACCTGCCTAGACGGGCGGACTGTTCCCTAGACCCTCCTGCCTCTCTTGAGTCAGACCTGTCCCTAGTCCCCACTTCAGTCTTGCTCCCTGTAGCAGGACTAGCTCCCAGGAGGTCCCTGCCCCTGGAAGGTCCTCCTGTCACCCTGCAGTTTAGATTGGATGGAGGAGTCGATTGGGGCCACTCTGGTGGCCAGTGGGCTCTGAATGAAGACACAGCAGGGGCAACTCCACCGCAGTGGAGGGAATTCTGACTGAGAAGCGGGTGAGCCCTGACTATTAATGACGGCTGTGTGTCTAAGTCAAGTCACTGACCCTCTCTGGGCCTCAGATTATTAACCTGTCATCGGAGATGATCATCTGTGAAGCCTGTTCCGGCTTTAACGGTCTGGGATTCTGGGGGGTGGGGGTGGGTGGGGAAGGGCCAGTGGTCCGCTGCAAAGCTCGGTAACCCCTTTCCTCCGTGGTGGAGGAGGGGGTGCGGGGGCACCGCTTGGCTCTTGGCGCAGCCCCGCCCCCGCTAGCTCGGAGACCCGCTCCCTCCGCGGGATTTACAGTGGGCTGAATTAATTTGCATGACAAAATTGGCTCGGGTATCCAAGTGTTGCAGGAAGACAAGTGTAACATTACGCAGAACAAGCAGCCGGGAGGAAGGTTACCGCCAATGAGGGAGCAAGCCGCCCTCCCCCCGCCCCCGCTGCCTCTGCCCACCTTTCATCCTCAGGTGTGAGGGGTGGGGGCCGGTGTCAGGGGCGGGGGAGGAGAGAGATCACACGTGTGGGGGTGGCCGCCTGCCCAAGGATCTGGAGTCCAGGGTGGAGGGAGGCTGTCTCCTGTTGCAGTAGCTTCCCAAGATTAGTGCAGAGGAGATTTCCTTTGCTATTTCTAAATGCCGCCACCCTTTAAATGGTTGCAAGGTTATTTTCTCACTCTCAGGACTTGATAACACAGGCGCTTTCCAAATCACCCTCTGAGCATTTGTCCAGGTATCCATCTGTTCACTCACTCCTTCGTCCATTTCCTGACTCACCCACAAATCCACTGTCTATCCATCCACCCACTCCCCCATCCATCCACCCATCCACCTTCCAGTCATTCTTCCACATCCCACCCACCCCGTCTACTCAACCCGGCACTCACCTATTTACCAAGCCATCTGCGCTCCGTATGCACCCATCCAGCCATTCCTTCATACACTCATCCATCCTCCCAACCATCCATCCACCGAGCCGCTCATTAACTCACCTGTCCTTGCTTCCATCTCTCTAACAAGAGCAGATATTAGACACTGTGTGCCAGGTACAGTTCCAGACATCTCTCTGTGCTTCAGGCTCCTCGTCTGTAAAATAGGGATAAAAATGGGATCTACTGGTCTCGGAAACCTGGGTGGTAAGGGGTGGAGCCCAGGGCGGGATGCACAGAGTCAGAGAAGCCTGAGCGCGCAGGTGTGGTGCACCTGTGAGACTCCTCCAGGCGGTGGAGGAGATGCGGGCCAGGGGCCCCGCCGCAGAGCTCTCAGCTTGAGCCGAGGCCCGACCCGGGCTTTTCTCACAATCCTCACCATGACCGCCCTCCCCTGGACCACTGCTGCCTGCGGACGCTTCCTCCTGCATCTCCCAGCCTGCTCCCTCTCTCTCCTCTCCCCTCCACATCCCCATCTGCTCCGCTGTCCCCCTCTCTCTATCTCGGAACCCCTGTGGCCTCTTCTTTCTTCCGTGGTCTTGCTTGCACATCGCCCATCTGCCTTTCTCTTCCCTCAAGAGGTCAACTCCAGGAGGGCAGCTGTTACAGGCCCATGGCTGGCGAATAGTAGGTGCTCAATAAGTGCTTGTTGGATGAATAAATATGTATCAGAGTGGTCTTCTGGAAAAAAAAAAAGTGTCTACCTCACAGGGTTGAGCCGAACCCAGAGCAAGTGCTCTAGAAAGTTTTCTTCTGTCAATCTTATTAGATGTTGAGCACCCCCAAGATAAATAAGACACAGTTACTCTTGCCAGAAGGAATGATAGATTTCTGGGGGGGGGGGGAAATACAAGAAAAGTGCTGTCACAGTCCCATGTGCTTAGTCGCTCAGTCGTGTCTGACTCTTTGCAACCCTATGACTGTAGACTGCCGGAATCCTCTGTCCATGGGGATTCCCAGGCAAGAATACTGGAGTGGGTTGCCATGCGCTGCTCCAGGGGATCTTCCCAACACCAGGGATCGAACCCAGGTCTCCCAGACTGCAGGTGGATTCTTTACGGTCTGAGCCGTCAGGGAAGCCCAAGGTCCCACAGGCCATGCTGCGCTACGCGTGCTGTGCGGCTGTGCCACAGTTCCATAGGCTATGCCGTTGGGAGTGTAGGGACTGTGCTGAGTGGATGGGCAGGGCCGGGGCATCTCACCTGAAACTCTGCCTGGGAGGCAGGCGGGGACAGGAAGTATTGTTATTAGTCTCCTTGTGTAACAGGTAAGGTAACTTGAGTCTTAGGAGGGTTAAGGGACTGCCCACAACCATACCGACACACAGAATGGCCAGGACTGAACGCTGTGTCTTTTTATTTGATGACATCCGAGCAGCCAGGGTGGTGCTGTCTCTGGCTCCTTCAGCAGCAGGACGAGGCTTCCTTCCTCCCAGGTTGCATGAGCTGCACCGTGCTGCCCAGATCCCTGGAGGAAGAGTATGGCTGAGCTCTAATGGGCCATACCCAGAGCCCTGAGCCTGTTCTGAGCCCCTCACTTAAGGTAAATGGGGACAATGACCAGCTGAGATGGATCAGCTTGTGTGAGATACGGTGGGTGAGGCGGTGACCATTCTTTCAGAATCGAGGCCTGAGCAAGGAGAGGACATGTGATCATTTGTCATTACGGTGATCAGGGTCCAGTTAGCAGAACTGCTCCCAGCAAAGTGGTCATTTCCTTGTCACTGAAAGTTCTAAAATGTTAGAGGAAGCTGAGTGTGGGAGAGTGTGGCCTTTGGAGCACTTCAGGCCTGGGTTCGAATCCAGATGTTGCCTGGAACTGTGTGACCTCAGGCAACTCCCTGAACTTCTCCGAGACCTTTGGAAAATGGAAATCATAAGCCTCCATCACTATTTTGTGAGGATTAAGTCATGATCACCAGTACTTAGAGTGTATTTTATTACAAAGTTAGTCCTCCTCACAACAAACTTTGGAGGAAGCCAAAGTTTAATTTTTTTTACTAAACTTTTACATTTGGAGTAATTTTAAATTTACAGGAAAGTTGCCAAAATAGCAGAAAGTTCCCATAAACCCCTCACCCAGCTTCCCCTATTGTTAACATCTTACGTAACCACTGTACACTTGTCAAAACCAACACTGGTACATTTAGGTCCTTGAGTTTTTAATCGTCTCACCTTTCCGGATGAGCTTAGGGAGGCCCAGAGAAGCTGAGTATCTAGCCCAAGGTCACGCTGCATTATGATACAGAAAATGAAGTACACTACATAAAAAGCCTATCGAATGCCTGGCCTCAGTCCCGTTCCCATTCCAGAAAGCCTGGATCGGGCCTGGCCTCCACCCTCTCTCTTATTCAATGGCCCTGGCAGGCTGGATCCCAGCATCTGTGTCCCGCTTCCCTGTAGGGGTGGCTCTGTGTCACAGCATGGAGCCACCAGAGAGAGAGAGAGAGAAAGAGAAAGAGAGGGAGACCCTGGAGAGCACTTTGTAAAGAGCAGAGATTGATGGAGCAGGGACAGACGGCTGCCATTCTGTCCAGACAGCCTGTCTGTGCTTCTCAGTGGGCACACAGTAGGTGCTCAATAAAAGACTTGTGGAATAAACGCATGAATGAGTGAGCGAGTGGAATCTAGGGCACTCCTCTTTGTGTAGGAGATTGAATTCAGGCACCTATAGGGGCTTTTCCAGATTGAAAACCCTGGAATTCTAAAATGACCAGCCCTTTCCCTGGCCAGGTCCAACTGAGAAACTGGAGTCACCCATCTGTGAAGGCATACAGTAGGTACTCAGTGGATGAGGCCAATGCTAATACCTCTGTCTACGTTTTTCTTTGGTCTCAATTTCATCTTCATATATTTAAATTTTGCTTTACCTATTTGTACTGGTTCCAAACAGGAAAAGGAGTACATCAAGGATGTATATTGTCACCCTGCTTATTTAACTTATACGCAGAATACATCATGAGAAATGCTGGGCTGGAGGAAGCACAAGCTGGAATCAAGATTGCCGGGAGAAATATCAATAACCTCAGATATGCAGATGACACCACCCTTATGGCAGAAAGTGAAAAGGAACTAAAAAGCCTCTTGATGAAAGTGAAAGAAGAGAGTGAAAAAGTTGGTTTAAACTCAACATTCAGAAAACGAAGATCATGGTATCTGGTCCCATCACTTCATGGGAAATAGATGGGGAAACTGGGAACAGTGTCAGACTTTATTTTGGGAGGCTCCAAAATCACTGCAGACGGTGATTGCAGCCATGAAATTAAAAGATGCTTACTCCTTGGAAGAAAAGTTATGACCAACCTAGATAGTATATTGAAAAGCAGAGACATTACTTTGCCAAGAAAGGTCCATCTAGTCAAGGCTATGGTTTATCTAGTGGTCATGTATGGATGTGAGAGTTGGACTGTGAAGAAAGCTGAGCACCGAAGAATTGATGCTTTTGAACTGTGGTGTTGGAGAGGACTCTTGAGAGTCTGTTGGACTGCAAAGAGATCCAAACAGTCCATCCTAAAGGAGACCAGTCCTGGGTGTTCATTGGAAGGACTGATGTTGAAGCTGAAACTCTAATACTTTGGCTACCTGGTGCAAAGAACTGACTCATTTGAAAAGACCCTGATGATGGGAAAGATTGAGGGCAGGAGGAGAAGTGGGCGACAGAGGATGAGATGGTTGGATGCATCACCGACTCCGTGGACATGGGTTTGGGTGAACTCCAGGAGTTGGTGATGGACCAGGAGGCCTGATACACTGCAGTTCATGGGGTCACAAAGAGTCGGACACGACTGAGCGACTGAACTGAACTGAACTGATTTGTATGTTGTTTTTACACGCTGCATCAAATTCTTGACTCTGTGTGTGTGTGTGTGTTGTATGGTACATAAAGGATCCTAGGAGTCAATCACTGATGGTAATAATGGTGGTATGAGTTGAAAATGAAGTGGGGGAGCCCTCACCTCAAAATTCTCAGGGGCTTCCCCTTAGGGGGTCCCTGCAGGAGCAGTCCTTTGTCCATCACTCAGTCAGAGAAGGTGTTGAGTCTCCCCTGTGTGTAGGTGCTCTAATGAAACACCCAGCCTCTGCTCTCAGGAGCTCAGTGCCAGGTGGAGGGATCAGCGGAGGACAAACCAACGACACCACGTGTAGCAAGAGTCTCCTGGGGCCCAGCCTGGGGAACTCCAGGGACGACCCTCCCTGCACCCACTCCCACAGTTCGAACCTCCTCCCCACTTCTCTCCTTTGAAGTCCTGCACATCCTTCAAGGCTAAACCCAGCATCATCTCCTGACCCTCCCTCATCTCCTCCTGGTCCTCTTGGCAGGCTGCCCTGGGTGGTCCCTGCCCCATAGCGTTCTCAGCCCAAGCCAGTACTCCCAGGTCCCTCTGTTCAGGAGTCTGGAACTCAGCTCCCCCTCTGGCTTCTCACCAGCACCTGGCGCAGTCCCCAGCACGTGGGAAGCATGCAGATAGTGTCCTGCTCCCTCTGGGACTCAGTGCTCCAGCACACACCTGGGCTCATCCTGGGGTGCCGATGAGCATGGAGGGCACACTCGAGGCTGCTGGACCCAGGACAGTGCAGGGCTGAGAGGGTCAGATGTGCGGACCCTGCTGCTCCCCTCTCTTCCATGGTGACCCCAGAGAGGGCCTTATTAGTGAGCTGAATTGTCTTCACCCCCAAAGATGTGTCCAAAAGCTAACCCCCAGTACCTGTGAATGTGACCTTATTTGGAAATACAATCTTTGTCAATATAATTAATTCAAGGATCTTAAGATGAGATCATCCTGCATTCAGGGTGGGCCCTACAGGGTTTCCCTGGTGGCTCAGTGGTAAAGAATCTGCCTGTCAAGCAGGAGATGCAGGTTTGATCCTTGAGTAGGAAAGATCCCCTGGAGAAGGAAATGGCAGCCCACTCCAGTATTCTTGCCTGGGAAATCCCATGGATGGAGGAGGCTAGCAGGCTGACTTAGCGTCTAAACCACAACAACTACATTAATGACTCCTGTCCTTTTAAGAGAAAGGATATTTGAGACCCATAGAGAGAGCCATGTGGAGACGGAGGCAGAGACTGGACTGATGCAGCCACGAGCCAAAGGATGCTGGCAGCCATCAGAAAGTAAGGATAGAGGCACGGTGTAGATTTTCCTTCAGAATCTGCAGGAGGACCAACCCTGCCAGCAACTTGCTTTCAGCCTTCTAGTCTGGAGAACTGTGAGACATTTCTGTCGTTTCACCAAGAGTGAGGTACTTTTGTGGCAGCCCTCGGAGACGAATACAGCCCCTTAAAATCGGTTCACCGGCCTCCAGTGTGAGTTTTTGGCAGCCTCGAGAACAGCGAGGGGACATCCCCCCATCCTTGCCCCTCCCCGCAGGGACTGTGCAGGGAACTCTCACATGCAACACTGCCCCCCAGATGCTGGTGACTCCCTGCATGCTCTTCTCTGGGCCTCAGTGTCCCCATCTGTATGGGGAGTTGGACAAGTTGATTTCTAAGACACTTTCTAGCTTGGAGTGGACTGCATGTGTGCATGCATGCTCAGTCATGTCCGACTCTTTGTGGCCCCATGGACTGTAGCCTGCCAGGCTCCTCTGTCCATGGGCTTCCCCAGGCAAGAATACTGGAGTGGGTTGCCATTTCCTCCTCCAGGGGAACTTCCTGGAGAGTCCATGTATCTAAAAGTCTGTTTTTTAAAGCCTTTGCTGTTTCTAGAACTTGGTGGTAGAGGGGGTGAATACCAGACTCTTTCCTTGAGGTGATTCTGTGCTCCGCCTCCTCTCCACCACCCACACTGTGACCAAGGGTCCTAGGAGACCCTGTGGTCCACTCCAACCCCATGGACGACCCCATCATGTACACCCCAGGCATAGGAATCCCAGAAGATTCTGACATGCATCCTGTGATGAGGACCACTGGAGCTGGCTGTCTCCTTGTCTGTGTGGAGTGGTCTCCTCACTTACTAGGATGCTCGCTTCTCTCTCCTGCCACATGTGGGGTCCTCTGAAGCCAAGGCCTTAGCAAACAGAGCCTCAAATGGCTCTCTGCTCCGGATCATTGGAGGGGGAAGAAATGCATGAGCCTGGGCCCCAGGGGTGCCAAGCCTGAGGGGCGGGGGCTGAAAGAGGAGCACGGGATCTGCCGGTGGCCCTGCTGCTGCTGAGAACTGCACAGAATAGAAGAAAGGCATCTCTTTCTTTCTTAAAGATTTTGGCGTTTTTCATTTTTATTTACTTATTTTTTGGCTATGCCACGTTATATGTGGGACCTCCCCCAACCAGAGATCAACCCACGCCCCCTGTAGTGGACGCGCAGAGTCTCAGCCACTGGACCAGCAGGGAAGTCCGGGAAGTAAAGCATTTTCTGGAGCACGCATCACACGCTAGGGCTTGCTCTGAGCTTTTCCAGGTTCTCTCAGGTACTTGTTACAAAAGCCCTGGGAATGAGAGTGCGATACCCCCATCTTACAGACAGAAAACCAAGTGGCTGCAGGGTCGCCCAAGGTCAAGGAACCTGGAAACAGAGAAGCCCCACTGTGTGCTGTCTAGCTTGGTGGAGGGGGTGGGGGAGGGCAGTCTTGCTGAGCATGAAAGACTGCTCCCAAGGAACTGAGACTCAGTCAGACTCGTGCAAGGGAAAAAGAAGGCAGGAGTGAAGGATGAAAAACGAGGGAGGGGAGGGACTTATGGCAAGATTCGGGGGTCTCTGCCAATGAAAGCCCCACTGAGGCTCCAGCCAGCTGTCACTGCCTGATTCTCTGCAGCCCTGGGTCAGCGTGGAGCCCCCTAGAAGGGAGGTGGTATCAGGCACGTGATGCAACGGGGCGACCTCTCGAAAACTCACTTCTCCCTTCTGTCAGGTGAGGGGTACAGCCCTCACTCAAGCTGAGCAGGTCTGTGATCCACGACCTCTCTCTAAAAATGACAGTGGCACCTCCTAACACCTCAGTGCGGCCCAGCAGGGCAAGGAGAGTCAAGCTCCCTGGCATGTAAGCCCCACGCCACCACTTTCCATCTCTGCGGTCTGAATGAGTTTCTTAGTGTTTCTATACCCCAGTTTTCCCATCTGTGAAATGGAAATGATGGGTGTACCTCCCTGTTAGACTTTGCAGGGACTAGCTGGGCTCATGTGTCGATGGAGAGCTGGGCACACGGTAAGCTCTCTGATCAGGCAGCGTTTGCTGTCATCAGCAAGAGGTTTTGTTGTGAAAATAGTTGTAATAGTTTTTGTAATAATAGGAATAGTGTTGTTAATTATTATTAACAGCCCATGGAGTCACAAAGAATCGGACAGGACTGAGTGACTGAACACACACACACACACACACACACACACACACACACGTTATTAATAGTATTATTTTTGTTGTTTAGTTGCTAAGTTGTGTCTGACATTTTTGTGACCCCATGGACCGTAGCCCGCCAGGCTCCTCTGTCCATGGGATTTCCCAGGCAAGAATACTGGAGTGGGTTGCCATTTCCTTCTCCAAGGGGTCTTCCCTGGCCCAGGGATTGAACCTGCATCTCCTGCATTGGCAGGAGAGTTCTTTACCCCTGGCCCACCTGAAAAGCATTAGTGATGTTATTACTACAACAACATAGCAAGCATCGTTCTAATTGCTATGTTAACACATCTAATCCTCACAGATACCCAGAAAAGAGGAGACTGGGGCTCTGAGAGATTAGATGACCATTTAGGTCAAGCATCTGGTCGGTGGCAGAGCCCAGAGTCACCTGCCACGCTGTCTGACTCCCAGACCCTACCTCCCCAGAACCCAGCACAGCCTCCCAGAGACAGAGACCGCCCTGAGCCCGGGAGTGGAAGGAGGAAGCACTTACTGAGCGCCTACTGTGTTCTCCTAATCAGATTTAATCCTTACAACTGCCAGCATAGGTGGTTGGTCTGATTATTCCCAGTGTAGTGATGGGGAAACTGAGGCTCAATGGGCAACTTCCCTATTGCCGGGTGGTGAAGCAGGGCTTGCTGAGCTGGTGTGATTATACCCGAGAGCAGAGCCAGATCCTCCCCAGGCTGGAAGGTGCCCACACTGGACCTTCCCTCCTCTGTGTGTGGAGGGGGTACAGTCTGGCCGCTGACACCTGACAGGTCATGAGAACATCTGTGTGATTGTGAGTGTGTCCGAGCGTGGGAGCAAATGCTCGCCCCTTTTTTTCCCTTGAACGTTGAGCGGCCTTGCTGTATGGGAGGGAGAGCGAGGTCAAGCAGGGGAGGTATATGCATGAGAGAGAAGTGTGTATGTGTGTGAGAGAGGACATGTGTATGTGTGAGACCAGATGGATGTGTGTGTGTGTGTGTGTGTGTGTGTATGTCTGTGCAGGCGTGTATCTGTATGGGCCAAGGGTAGGGAGACTTTGTCTCCTGGGCTCTGTACACCAGGGAATTGGTTGGAGGGGGTGGGGGTCGCTTGGGAAGGCCTTCGAGCTGGGAGGTAGGAGGAGGGCAGGGTAGCCCATAAATACTGCCCTCCTGGTGGGGGGCACAGCTGAGTGGCCCCAGGGGGCCGTGCTGAGGACCCTTTAACAAGCTTGTTGCTATGGGGATGCTGGCTGTGAATACAAGCCTGGAAGTTCAACTTGAGCCTTCTAACCCCTCCCCTTCCTGGCAGGTGGAGACCCCCAGCCGGGATGTGTTTGTCTGGGAAACTGGACTGGAAGGCCAGCCCATCTACCTCTTTGTTATGTAAAGCAAAGGCCTCCATTCCTTCCATTGCCTCTCAGGAGGGCTCTCCTGGGTCAAAGGGAAAAGTCGCCATCGTCCTGGGGACAGTGGGTCTCAGTGTCCAGGGGCTGGCCTCTTGCCTCCCCAGGGCTTTCCTGGCAGGTGGCCAGGGCAGGAAGAGAAACACAGGGAGCCACCCAGCCACACGTCTGGTTCCCCTCCTCCTGGCCAGGAGACCAGACTCTTGCTGACCCTGGGGACACTGAGGGGCCTGGAACTTGTTCTCAAAGAGTGTCCAATTTATCTGAGAACCAGCAACTCTCCTAGATGGGGGTCTATCTGGAGTCAGAATCCCTGAGGGGTTTTGTGAGTATTTATTTCATTATGAATATGTTCGAACAGTAAAAACTGGAGAGAGTAGTTTGAGTCCCAGGTACTCATAATTCAGGTACAACAATCATCAGCTTTGCCCGTCTTATTTCATCTACTCCCTCTCTCTCACTTTCTTTTTTATTTTTTGGCTGGGGTAGTTGAAAGCAAATCAGCAGATAGCAGGCCATTTCATCTGGAAACACTTCAGTGTGTATCTCCCCTTGATAACTGACCACGAGGTGATCACACCTAACCAAATGAATAGTAATCTCAGTGATGAATATCATCTAATTCTCAGTCTGGCTTTAAATCTGCCTTTAAGTATGTAGACTCATAATCTGAGGGTGAATGGAAGCCAAATAGCAAACTCTCTGGGCTGTAGCTTTGGGACCTCCAGAGAAGTGATGGGTGATTGCTGTGGCTTTGGGGAAGTTATTTTGCTTTAGGGGGCCCAAGTTTCCTCTTACACCTGAGGTACTGACCTCTTCCAAGGCTAGGGGGAGGATTGAATGAGATTCTATATGTACCATACCAGGAGCATGCCAGAGACTCAGAAAATGATGGCAATGATTGTGATACTTTCAGAGGAAACTGAACTTTGGAGAATGACTCACCCAAGGTCACACAGCTCAGAGTAAGTGAGGCTGGGATGGAAGTCTTCTAAGTTTGCTGGGATGGCCATTCAATGGATCTCCTGACCTTCTGTCCTACCCCCGTTCACCTCCACCATCCTGTGTGTGTGTGCTGAGTCGCTTCTGTTGTGTCCGACTCTTTGCAACAGTATGGACTGTAGCCTCTTCTGTCCATGGGATTCGCCAAGGCAAGAATACTGGAGTGGGTTGTCATGCCCTCCTCCAGGGGATCTTCTCAACCCAGGGATAAAGTCTGCGGCCTCTCCTGATCTTCTGCATCGCAGGCGGATTCTTTCCCACTGAGCCACCCAGGGTGACTTCAACAGGTCCCCCCTCTTTATCTGACAGCCAATGTGTGAGTCATGGTGCAGTGGGCTGAGCAGATGGTAAGACACCAGTGGGCGTGGCTCCAAGAGACCTTGAACAAGATCCTCCCTTCCCAAGCCTCAGTTTCTCCCTGGGTACCAGGGGCACCTGGGCTGCTACTACATGGTCTCAAAGACTCTCCCGGTTCTGCTTTGCTCCCCTCAGGGTGACTAACCTTGGGAATGAGGGGGATGTTTAAGGCTGATGGGGATTTCCAGTAGTCCCCCAGGCTACAGGACTGTGTGGGGGTGAGAGAGCACATCCTTTATCGGGGAGCAGGGATGGGGTGGCCCAGCTCAGCAGAACCAAAGCTCCATCTTCTCCCCAGATGGTAAGCCCTTGAAACTGGGGCTGTGACTTGCATATCATGAGTACCACACAGGTGAGAAGCAAAACCCCATTGATGTAATGGCTAGACCAACTCCAACAAGGACATAGAAGACTTGAAAGGTACTATAAACCATTAGGCCTAGCAGACACTATTTTCTTTCTTTTTTAAAAAATACGTCTTTATTCGGCTGTGTTGGATCTTAGTTGAAGCATGCAGAATCTTCCATCTTCATTGCAGCTTACCGGATCTGTAGTTGTGGCATTCTAAGGCTCAGCATGTGGGCTCTAGTTCCCTGACCAGGGATCAAACCCAGGCCCCCTGCATTTGGAGTGAGGAGTCTTTCCCACTGGGCCACTAGGGAAGTCCTACTATTTTCTAACTTAATAGAACATTCCACCCAACAATTGCAGAATGCATGTTCTCAAGTGTTCACGGAATGTTCTTCAGGAGAGAACACCTTTTAGGCTACAAAATCAGCTTCTGTAAGTTGTAAATGATTGAAATCATACAAAGTATGCTTTCTGATGACAGTGGAATGAAATTGAAAAATCAGGAACAGAAGGAAATTTGGAAAAGTCACATATATGTGGTGATGAAACAACACACTGTTAAATAACTAATGGGTCAAAGAAGAAATCACAAGGGAAATTTGAGAATACTTTGAGATGAATGAAAACAAAGATGCTACATACCAAAATGTATGAGATGCAGCAAAAACAATGCTCAGAGGGAAAGTTATAGCTGAAATATCAACATTCAAATAGAAGAAATATCTCTAGGAGTAACCCCTCACCTTACTAGAAAAGGGCTTCCCTGATAGCTCAGTTGGTAAAGAATCTGCCTGCAATGCAGGAGACCCTGTTTCGATTCCTGGGTCGGGAAGATCAGCTGGATAAGGGATAGGCTACCCACTCCAGTGTTCTTGGGTTTCCCTATGGCTCAGCTGGTAAAGAATCCACCTACAATTCGTGAGACCAGGGTTCGATCCCTGGGTTGGGAAGATCCCCCCACCGCCCAAAGAAGGGAAAAGCTACCCCACTCCAGTATTCTGGCCTGGAGAATTCCATGGACTGTATAGTCCATGGGGTCGCAAAGAGTCGGACACGACTGAGTGACTTTCACTTCACTTTACTAGAAAAAGAAGACTGAACTTAACCCAAAGCCAGCAGAAGGGAGGACATCATAAAGATTAGAGATAAGTGAAATGGGGAGTGAAGAAAAGCAACAACGGCAAAGGAGAATAGACAAAACCAAAAGTTGGTTCTTTGGAAAGATCAACAAAACGGGCAAACTTTTAGCTAGACTGACCAAGAAGAAAAAGAAGACTCAAGTTACTAATATCAGAAATAGAAGTGGAGATATGACTACTGACCTTATAGAAATGAAAAGGATTATAAAGTGTTATTAGCACAGAGGCTCCAGAGAAGTTCCACAACATTTCTAGAGTTGTGAAGAGAACAGTCAGAAACAGTCACCAGTCCCTGTTTTCTGGGAGTAAGAAGGGGAGGGAAGGCCATTTGCTTTTAATTGTGAGCCCTTACAGGCTGTTTTTGTAAATGTTTTCATCGTGAAATAAAACACATGTATGGAAAAGTGAGCAAAAACAAATACCCAGCTCAGAAATTTATCACCAGTGGAACACCCTAGGAACTAACACTCAGTCAAGAATTTGAATGCTGCCAGCTGCCCAAATGTCCCCTTAAACACTCCCCCAGCCTCTCTTCCCTAAAGATAACAACCATCCTGACGTTTATGGAAAGTATTTCTTTACTTTCCTTGTCAGTTTTGCCATCTCTAAACTTTATATTTTGGTTCAGTTGGTGTTTTGGACTCCATATAAATCCAGACTACAGCAGGTCCTCCTCTGGATCTGGCTTCTTGCATTTAACATCATGTGTGTGAGACTTACCCATACTCTTGAATACAAGAGTTTCCCTTTTCTTTGCTGTATCGTATTCTGTTGTATAAGTCTATCACTGTTTATGTGTCCATCCAACTACTGAGGGAATGAGCTTTAAAAAAAAGTTAAAAGACATGAAAATAAATTGATAAAAGTATTTACAGTAAATACAAATTGAAGATGGAACTCAGAAGGTGTTAATTCAATGCTCATTTCTAAGACCTTCACCACTTTCTTTTTCTGCTCTAGTCAGTCACAAAGCCAGTCTGGGTCTCAGAGAAAATAGGTCACTTAGAACTGAGCCAAGAGGGACTAGATCTGAGAGATGCCACGAGCCAAAGAGAGCACTCTTATCAGCCCTCTGTCCCAATTTTTAGCCTCAGATGGGGGACATCACAGAGGTGGATCAAAGATAACTCCATGCCTCCCACCCAAGGTCTGCAGCTTCCTACACACCTACGAGTGCACATTCGGGGGGCTGGGCAAGAGCATGTGCCACACGCGGGCACACACGTGGGCACACTCTGGAGGGGGCAACACCTGCAGGCCCCTGACCAACAGGCCAGGTCTGTGCAAAAAAAGAGAACTTGGTGGAAGAAGAGGAGGAAGAGGGAAAAAAATCTCCTCATTTCTGAAGAAATGTCCCAGATTAGATTTGTAAATCAAAAACCAATATATAACATGCAAGAATTGATCTGTTTTATATTCCTCAGTTACATTTTTGTGAAGCACATTTAGAAGATTTAGAACGTATTTGCGCCTGCTGGTTGGGCCATTATATGCTTGAGTTCATACATCTATTTGTGAGGCTATAAAACAGGCATCGACTACCATGTAAATTGTGTTCTCCACAATAAATTATATGCATACTTGCAAAAATACATAACTGCCGTGGCTGGGCCAACGCGGCCAGAATACTAATGAGGGTGAAAGTTGCTTTGTCCCTCTCCTCTGGCCTAATTTAGCCTCTACATCAAAAATTATGTAGGAAAAATCACTTTATCCTCTCACTGAGAAATAAAATAGCACTCACAGGCACCCTCAGCTCTTCCCACCCCCCTTCCTTTTAACCGAACACTACCATTTTCATACTAATTTTAGCTGCCCCAGGTTTACCGGGAAGAAACCGGGCTCAACTAAAGCCAGGAGTCCTTCGGCTTTCTGCATGCCTGCGAGGGCTTTTGGAACTAGCACACGAGTGTGTACGCCCACATATACACACAGGTGAATGCGTGTTCCCTCCTTGTGGTTTGCATTCACTTGCACCAGGGCGGGTTTACAACACGTAGATGGACACCTGCACACACTCGGAGCCTTGCCCCAGACATGCGTGTGCACACTGTCCCCAGGCTTCAGTCGTGGCACCTGTCCCCTGCCTGGTACACTGGGAAAATTCAGTTCAGTCCAGTTCAGTCCAGCAAGTGTTTACTGAGCACGTACTATATGCCTTCGATGGTGCTTGGCACTGGGAATGTCGAAATTTCAAAAAAAAAGATGAGACCTCAGGTCACAGTTCAGAGGAGGAGGTAACCTTTTGAACAAAGGTGGCAAGAAGGGAGGGTGCTGGGGGCTGTAGCAGATGTGCACGCGCGCACACACACACACACACACACACACACAACTGGGTACCATAAGCATCAGTATAGGTACCTTCCCACTCTCACTGCTGCACGCTGATGCCTTCCTGGCCTTCGGCCTTACCACAAGGCTGAGTCATCTGCCCTGTCTGGCTTGCCCGGCTCTTTGGGCTTGGTGGTGGTTTGTACTGGAAACAGAGTCACTTCCAACGCTAGGCTGCCTCCCACTGCTCCCACTTCTCCCAGTGACCTGGCCCAAGGTCCCAGCCTGGTGGGATTTCCAGAGGGCTCACCACCAAGGGAGGAGGAGACCCAAAGCCAAACTTGCTTTTATGATCTCAGGCCAGTCCCCCATCCTGTGACCCCTCGGGTCACCCATTCTTAAAATGTGGCGATTGGATTGTCTCCGAGGCTGCAGAGGTCTACAGTTTTTGTTGCTGAAGAAGGTTGGGCCTCTGCCTAGGTCGTGGCGTGCAAGCCAACAGCAGAGACAGCCCTGAACGGGGGATGGCTCAGCCCAGCTTTGAGCTCCTAGCCTAAGAGGACTGTGAGCCTGGGGGCAAGACCAGAAGGGACAAGCTCACCAGAGCACATCCTTGAGGAAAAGAGGAGTGAATGTGGTGAAGGAGAGAAGCTTGGGTGGGGGCGAGGACTCGATCCAGTCCAGCTCAGATGGTTATAGGTACCAGACCTACTCGTGGAATTGCATTCTATCTTCAAATACCATTAGAGCTGCTGTAGGCGGAGGGAAGGGATTTCTGTGTGACCCAGTTGACACAACTAGTGCAGCGGCAAAGTGGGCAGAAGCTCCAAGGAGACAGTCAGACTTTGGTTCAGTATAACGATCGGTGTGATTTCTCTGTGTGCGTGTATTCTGCTCTTGCATTTTTAGTTTCCTAGTCCTTTACCTCAACTGCTCTCCTATTTCTCCTATTTCTTTTTTTTTTAAAGATTTTCATGTGGACCATTTTCAAAGTCTTTGTTGAATTTATTGCAACATTGCTTCTGTTTTATGTTTTGGTTTCTGGACCTCAAATGGTATCTTAGGTCCCCAACCAGGGATCGAACCCGCATCCCTTGCATTGGCAAGTGAAGCCTTAACCACTGGGCCGCCGGGGAAGTCCCCATATTTCTTTTTTTTAATACCACACTGTTTTATCTTTTTCTCACCCTATTCTCTGAGTAGAAAATATTCTCTTTTAAAAAGTAAGTAGTGCTTTTGTTCACAAAAAGTACTACGTGCACGTGATGAAAACTTCGAACTGGTCAAATATATACAGTGAAAAGGAGGTCTCTGTCCCTTCCCAAACTTCCCAGTTTCCCAGTCATCCAGCTTCCCTCTCCAGAAACAATCACTATTACCAATGTTCATGTTTTCTTTCAGAAATGGACTGTGCATCACACATACGTATCTATGTATTGATCAATCAATCTATTTTTCCATCTATCTATCTGTCTATCATCTGGATCCTTTATTTTAACACAACAGAGAGCATGTATGACCTCATCCTTGCCCCTCCTCTGCCCCGCAACCTGACTATGTACCTTGGAAACTGTTTCTAAGGGAAACTTTTCCATGGGGAGTGTTCATCCGTGGAATGAGTTCATGAGATTCCCCAGCACTGGAGACGTGGAAGCGCAGGCTAGATGACCAGGTGGAGAAAGGAAAATGGAACGTTGAACCCCTGAATGAAAGGAGTTTAGACTCCCACCTTTTAAGGCTCTATCCATCAGCCAGTTTCTTTCTTTTGTTTTCACAGTTCTAAAAAATTTGGTGCTGATGGCTAACCACTGGACCGCCAGGGGATTCCCATCACCCAGTTTCCTTAATTCAAAGAGAAAGACTCTCTATTTCACTCTGGCCTTTCTCCCTACCCATCCCAGGCACCCCTACTAACACCAGCCTTGGACACCAGGGCCTAAAGCTGCCCAAGCGTGGCTTCCAGCCCTACTGTAATTGACAAGAACCCCCACTCTCCGAGACGGCCTCTCTCTGTGCCAGCCACATGCCACTAAACTCCAGATTAAGAGGCCCAGCTGAGATTTCTCTTATTCCCCCCATACCCCTGGGGCCAATTGTCTCTCATTTCAGGAGGGGGAATGGAACTAGAAGTTTGGATTTGGGAAGGGGGGTAGAGAGGGCTCACCGCCAAAGCCGAAGCTGGTATGCTCCAGAGAGATGTGCGTGTCCTACCATGCAGCTTAAGACTTCTCCAAAACACCGTCCCCCCCAAATCCAATAAAATTGCAAATTTCACTGTATTTCACAATATCCTAAATAAACATGAACAGCATGCGTTTCTCTTCCTTGCATCAAATATTAATCTGCCCATGGCCAGCGGCCGCTCCCCCGCGTGTGTGCACACACTGGGTAAACACCGGGGAGATTGTGATGCCAGACCTTCCCTTCCCTTCCCCAAGTTGAGAGCATGACAAATTTTTCTCCTAATTACACCTGCCACTGTTTGCCTTCTAATACTGTAAATCCTCCATCACATAGTTTTTCAGATGCGGGATTAGGTTCTTTTCCTGTCATACAAATGATTGGAGGGGGTGGGGATGGGGGGGGTAGGGGGCAGTGTGGGCTGTGTGGCATTGCTTTTCATGATTTCTCCATGGGGGTCCCTGAGCTGGGCGCCAGCAGGGTTCCCAGGCCCCTGACCCTCCTGCAGGGTGGGAAGGAGGTTTCCAGGGGGAGGGGAGAGGAAAGAACGGAGAAAAGCCACCTGCTCAGGTGTGCAGAACCCGCTTAGCTCAGCTTTATTAGCTCCCTTGCAGCTGCTCAGTCGCTAAGTCATGTCTGACTCTGTGACCGCGTGGTCTGTAGCCCACCAGGCTCCCCTGTCCATGGGATCTCCTAGGCAAGAATACCAGAGTGGGTTGTCACTTCCTTCTCCATTAGATCCCTCAGTCAGTCCAGTCGCCCAGTCGTGTCCGACTCTTTGCGACCCCATGAATCACAGCACGCCAGGCCTCCCTGTCCGTCACCAACTCCCAGAGTTCACCCAAACTCATGTCCATTGAGTCGGTGATGCCATCCAGCCATCTCATCCTCTGTCGTCCCCTTCTCCTCCTGCCCCCAGTCCCTCCCAGCATTAGTCTTTTCCAGTGAGTCAACCCTTCGCATGAGGTGGCCAAAATATTGGAGCTTCAGTTTTAGCATCAGTCCTTCCAATGAACACCCAGGACTGATCTTTAGAATGGACTGGTTGGATCTCCTTGCAGTCCAAGGGACCCTCAAGAGTCTTCTCCAACACCACAGTTCAAAAGCATCAATTCTTCCGTGCTCAGCTTTCTTCACAGTCCAACTCTCACATCCGTACATGACCAGTGGAAAAACCATAGCCTTGACTAGACAGACCTTTGCTTGCAAAGTAATGTCTCTGCTATTTAATATGCTATCTAGATTGGTCAAAACCCTCCTTCCAAGGAGTAAGCGTCTTTTAATTTCATGGCTGCAATCAACATCTGCAGTGATTTTGGAGCCCCCCAAAATAAAGTCTGACACTGTTTCCCCATCTATTTCCCATGAAGTGATGGGACCAGATGCCATGATCTTCGTTTTCTGAATGTTGAGCTTTAAGCCAACTCTTTCATTCTCCTCTTCCACTTTCAAGAGGCTTTTTAGTTCTTCTTCACTTTATGCCATAAGGGTGGTGTCATTTGTGAATCTGAGGTTATTGATATTTCTCCTGGCAATCTTGATTCCAGCTTGTGCTTCCTCCAGCCCAGTGTTTCTCATGATGTACTCTGCATATAAGTTAAATAAGCAAGGTGACAATATACAGCCTTGACATACTCCTTTTCCTATTTGGAACCAGTCTGTTGTTCCATTTCCAGTTCTAACTGTTGCTTCCTGACCTGCATATAGGTTTCTCAAGAGGCAGGTCAGGTGGTCTGGTATTCCCATCTCTTTCAGAGTTTTCCACAGTTTATTGTGATCCACACAGTCAAAGGCTTTGGCATAGTCAATAAAGCAGAAATAGGTATTTTTCTGGAACTCTAGCTGCCCCAAAATGCTGGACATAATACAAATCCCAAGATGGAGGGAGAAGATGATGAAAATGTCCAGTGCAATGTCCGGGATGTAGTAGGTGAACAATAAACCAGAGTTGCTTCCCCTGTGCTTTATCTCCTGGCTGAAGCCAACATAATCTCTCTCCTGGACCGTGACACCTGCCTCTTCAGTGGTTTCCCATCTTGCCTCACCCCTCCCCAATGAACCCACTGACCTCCCAGCTGCCAGGGGATTCTTTCTCAAGCCCAGAGCTCTCCAGTCATGGCAGCTCTGCCTTAAAGCCCTCCCGCTGTCCGAATCCTGTCCAGTCCCAGCACATAAGGCCATCTGCTGCTGGGGCCCACCTGCTTGCTCTACTCTTAGTCCAGCCCTCCCCACGTTACGTCTATCCACTCCACAGTGCGGCCGGCTGCTCACCATCTACCCTTCCCCATGTGCCCCATGTGAGTGCCACCTCCAACCGTTCCTTTGCTTGTTGAGATTTTCACTGTCTTTCAGGTGTTCACCCTGACGACACGCCTCCTCCAGTCTTTCCTGAGTCCCCTAATCATTCTGAATTGGGCCTCCTTTGTGCTCCCATGGGGCTTTGCATCCACCATGTGTTGATTCAACCTTTGGCTCGTCTGCCAATGGTATACGATGATCTGACCCCATCGTGGGTGCCTTCGAGGTAGGGACCAGGTCTCAAGCATCTCTCTCAGCATGGGGTCTCTCTAGCTTCCGAGTCTTGATGCTGCAGAGGGTGAGTGTTAATGTGCGGTTGGGGGGACAGTTGGGGTTTCCTGCTGCCCTTACTCTCATGACCATGTCAACTGCCCACCTGCTCCACCAGTGGGTGAGAGTGTGTCCCCAGGGCCAGCTGCCCAGCCTGGCAGAAAGCCGAGCCCCCTCCAGCACAAGAGAATCAACCCCTCAAGGCCACAGTGGCAGTGGCTCTGATGACCAAGAGCGCCCCCTGCCCAGTTACCCTCCCTGAGCCAGGCTGATGGAGTTCCCTACCAGGCATCTGTGTGTCTGGGGCACCCAAGCTGTGAAAACAACACTCAGATCATTCCGGGGGTGGGGGTGGGGACTTTGGCACATGCAATATCATTGGCTGCTTTTTTTTCGGTGAAGAGGTGCAGGAATCAGCTTTGCCTTTCTTCTTCTACTTCTTAGAGACCCATCTACCTCTAGGGATGCCCCGTCCCATTGGCAGGGCTTCCCTGGTGGCTCAGATGGTAAAGAATCTGCCTGCAATGCAGGAGACCTGGGTTCGATCCCTGGGATGGAAGATCCTCTGGAGAAGGGAATGGAAACCCGCTCCACTATTCTTGCCTGGGAAATCCCATGGACAGAGGGCCTGGTGGACTACAGTCCATGGGGTCGCAAAGGGTCGGACACGCCTGATCAGCTAACACGCACACACATCCCAACGACAAAGGAGGGAGACCCCAGCCTTGGAGGCTGGAGGCCTAGAGCTCGGCTGAGGAGGGCAGTCTTGGGCATGCCCAGATCTTTCCTAGTAAAAGCCCCCTTTTCCTACATGGGGGAGTGGTGATGGTAAAAGCTGCCCCCACCCTACCAAAGCCCCCCTGGAGCCACTCCTGAAGACTTCTCTGAGTCAGCTTGTTCAGCTTGAATAATAACTGTTTCTGGCCCTGTCCCCTCCCCACACATTTCACCTTCAAAGGGCTGGGAGAAATTTCCCTAAGTAATTAACTCCTCTGCAGCCTGCCCTCCACGTCGTGGGGTGATTAATTGTCACTGTGCCTTTAAATCCAGAGGCGGAGGGAAGGTGGGTTGAGCTGGCCATGCTGGCCGCCGGAAGCAGGCGCTGGGCTGCGGCAGCCTGAGGGCCTTTCCCGGGGTTGGAGGATCCCTGCCCCCACCCGTTCCTGTCCTTGCCCAGGGCCTGGCTGAGAGGCCCCAGAGCCAGACCACAGATGCACCCATCAATAATCAATCGATGACCCTAAATATGAGACTGAGGGAACTGGGGCATTCTGGGAGAGGCGGGGTGGTGGGTGCCCCACCTAAAAGCTGCAAAACAGGGCATGGGTTCTGGGCTCAGCAAGGACTGAGTTCTAATCCCAACTCTGCCTCTTTCTGGCCGTAGGGTCACAGTCGGGTCACTCGGCCTCCCTGAGCCTCAGTGTTCTCACCTATGAAATGGAGGCTAGTAATAGGACCGACCTCCCAGGACAGCTGGGAGAATGAAAGGAGAGTAATGCCTGTGAAGCCGTTAACGCGGCTCAGGGCACACAGCACGCGCTCAGTAATGGTGGCGGCGATCACCCTGCAACTGATGGGTTCGGAGAGGGCTGTAAGACCACACTTGTCCCCATGCCCACCTAGGGTCTTCCCTCAGCTCTGTTCCCCTTAGCAGCTTCTCTCTGGCCCCCTCCTTTGGGTGGGGTCCCTCCACCTGGTCCCAGCTGCAGCCCTCACCGGCGGAAGCTTGGAGTGCTTCAGGGGTGTTCCCTTCCTTCATTCCCCTGCCCCGCCCCGCCCCGCCCCTAGGAACAGGGCTGCGGCTGGGCTGCGTGGGCAGGTCCTCTGGGTAGGGGGCAAGTGAAGGGGTGTGGACTGGGGGCACATGGAGGCGTCAGTCCCATCTCAAGCAGGCGCGAAGGGACCTAGATGTCTTTTAAAGCAGCCCCCAAGCTTACCAGTGAGAAAGCACAGGGTGCAGAGGGCAGGACCTTGCCTAAAGTCACATGGGTTCTTGGTAATAGAACTCAGAATCCAGGGTTTTTCAGAACAGGATTCCGAGTGGGAATGATGTGGGGGGAAGGAGTGAGGAATGGGATTGTTGCCTGATGTAGGAGCAGAGGGAGAATTGTTGGAAACATCATTTAGTGGAACAAGGAGGGCAGAGAGGAAGAGCGGAGGGGATTGTACCCAGGAGGTCAGGATGCAGTTCGGGGTAAATTAAACAGGTTTTGAAGCAGAGACGCCTCACTCTCTGCCCCCTTTCTAAGCTGGGTGACCCTGGGCGAGTTACTTCACCTCTCTGACCATCAATCTCCTGAATGTGAGGTGCTCATTTTACAGAAAGTGACAAGTGAAAGTGTTAGTCCCTCAGTCCTCTTTCCAACCCCATGGACCTTGGCCCACCAGGCTCCTCTGTCCACGAGATTCTCCAGGCTAGAATACTGGAGTGGGTTGCCATTTCCTCCCACCGGGGATCTTCCAGACCCAGGGATCAAACCCAGGTCTCCTGCATTACAGGCAGATTCTTTACCATCTGAGCTACCCAAAGGCTAAGACAAATGCCAGTTTTCTTCTTTTTCCCTTTTCCTCGCTCCTTCCCTGGGAGCTTCACTCTCCGTTGGAGTTCCTGGTAGATTCATTCATTTGATGGAAAACAGACTAGGTGCAGGGATGGTTCTAAGCACTGGAAACAAGCAATGAAGAGACAGAAATGACTGCCCTCAGGGAGTTTACATACAAGCTGAAGGAGACAGGTGGTAAATAACATCAGGTGGTGAGTGAAAGAGACAAAAGGGGTGTGGAGGCCATTGTGGGAGTGGAATAGGTTTTAAGTAGGGTAGTCAAGGAGGGCTTCCCGAGAAGGTGATAGCTGAGCAGAGACGTCCTCTAGATGAGCTGTGCAGAATTCTGGAGGAGGAGACATCTGGGCAGAGGGAACAGCTAGTGAAAAAGCCCTGAGACAGGACAGGGCCTGGGCGACTGGAGGTGAGTCAATGAATGAAGCCAGTGGAATGAGAGGGGGAGAGCATGGTAGAAGACCGGTGCTGAGAGGGAAAGGCACTGGTGACGGATAGAGTGGTCCTGGTGGGCCACTGGGGGGCTCTGCAGAAAACAGGGAGCTATAGCAGAGTTTGAGTCTGGGGAGATGTAATATGATTTAGGCTTAATGGGGACCCTCTGGCTGCTGGGTTGACAGTAGACTGTAGGGGAAGGAAGGTGGGAGCCAGAGAGGGTAATGGGGCCGGAGGGGTTGGGATGGGTGGTCCTGAGCACGTTCACTGTGAACTGGTAGTTTTCTTCTGCTAAGAACATGTTTGGGCTGCTATCCCGAGCTGGAGCTTCCCTCTTCCAATCACCTTTCCTTTTCTGCCTGCTGAGGTCTGTGGCAGGCATTTCTTCTGGAGGATGAGCCTCAGGGAGGCATGTGCGCGCGCACACACTCACACACACACACATGCAGGCTACGTCCTGCAGCTTTAAGATACTGTTTTCTGGGATTGGACTCAAGCCTTCCTCCTCCTGCTGAAGCAGAATTAGGAAACCTCAGGTCAAGAAACTGGCGTCCTTCTGTTTGAGCCTTGATGTACCCACCTGAGAAGTGGGGACAAAGCTTGTGGGAGAGCCCCAGGCCGGGGGGCCCCTCCGAGGGCTGTGTAGATGGGAACTAGAACATCCACCTGAGTGTAGTTGCAGTGAGACTGGGGCGGGGGGGCGGTTCAGGAAGTATCCAGGTACCTGAAGGGGGATGGGAGGAGGGTCCGTGGACGTATGGACCTGAGAGGTGGGTCAGGTGTGTGAGGGGTAGGTCTGGGTTGGGGAGAGGGGCCTGGCAGGTCCTGGGGTGCAACAGGCCTTCACAGGTGTGTGCTGGGTGTGTGATGAGTGCTCCAAGTGTGCTCTGGCCTGTATCCCATCAGCCCCGCTCCTCTCCACCTCCCCTCCCACCCCTGCCCTCTGCTCCCTCCGCTGACCTGTTGCACCTCGTGGGCCCCAGACCTGCTCCCACCTCAGGGCCTTTGTCTCTGTCCCCCAGACGTCCACGTGCTCTCACCCACTTCAGCCTTCGCTGGAAGGTCCTCTCTCTCTGTGGGGTCTTCCTGACCATCCTGTTTATTTCCATAGCCCTCCCCCCAGCACTCCCTTCTCTGACTTAATTTCTCTCCATGGCACTTGTCCCCATCTTTCATATATTTTTACTTTGTTTTGCTCTCTCTTTCCATTAGAATCTAAGCTCCATGAAGATAAGGACTTCTGTTTTGTGTTTTTGCTGTGGGATATATATCTATAACAATATTTATTTAAATTATTTGTAAGTGTATAGTTCAGTGGCATCAGAAACATTTGCAGTGTTAGGAAACCATCACCACTGTCTGTATCCTATACTTTTTCGTCATCTCCAACACAGACTCCATCCCCCTTAAACAATCACTCCCCATTCCCTCCTCCCCGAAAATCCTGGTAATCCCTATTCTGCGTTCTGTGTCTGAATTTGCCTATACCTCATGTGAGTGGAATCGTTCAATTTTAGTCCTTCTGTGTCTGACTTATTTGACTTAGCACAACATTTTCAAGGCCCACATGTGTCGTAGCGTGTATCGAATCCCATGCCTTTTCATGACCATATACTACTCCATTGCATGTATAGATCACATATTGGTTAGAGCTGCAGGCTCAGTGCCTGGCATAGTGCATGACTCCGAGTCAGTGCTTGATCAGTATTTTTTTGAATGAATGAGTGAATGAATGAATGGCAGGGATGATAGACCTTTATGGTTTTGCTTTAGTTTGAGAAACATTACCTCTGAGAACCTAGAGGAATATTCAAACGGAGATGCCAGTAAGTAGCCCTGGGTGCTGAGGATGAAGTGGACCATGGTCCATGGGCCGCAGGGGAGAAGAGCAGGGCTACGGGGCCCAGCGGATCTCCCAGCTCAAAGGGCTCCTTCCAGCCCTAGGCAGGGCACGACCTTCCTCACTCTAGAGGTGGCTAGGGTGGGGGGAACGGCCTTTGGTGGGGATGTGGTTTGGGGCTCCTGACCCCAGCCTGATCTGGCGTCCCCTCCCTTTGGGGTGCTCAGAGTGTCGGGGGAGCTCTGTGCCCGTGGAGGGGGGGTTCAGGTCCGGCACACTGGAGATGATGTCCCTGCGGGCAACTGTCTTCAGCCAGAGTGTGCTGAGGGTCTGAACTCACCCGGGGCAGGGTCCAGATGTCCGGCCTCATCCCTGATAATTAGTGCAATTAATTAACAAGTGGCTCTGTGGCTCTGGGAGTCTGGAGCTCCCTTGGCGCTCTGGATCCGGGGTCAGCACGGTGAACAGGGTCTGGGGGTCTGCCAGGGGGTGATGGAGACAGAACTCCAGGCTGATGCTTCCCGGGATGCTGGTGAATGTTTATTGACTGGCTCTCTGGGTAAAAGTCCCGGCTAGTAGCGATCACCCATTTCGGTAGGATAAGTCCTTCCATCATAGCCAGTTTCAAGCTGTCAACTGTGGTGTCCCTGAACACGGACTTGGAAAGTAGTGTGTGTGTGTGTTCGGCTCTTGTGAGGTAGAAGCTGACTCCAGTGTGTGCAGGTTTCTTTTCTTGGCTTGAGAAAAATCATTAGATGAAACAGAACCAGCCCCTCCCCCACCAAACTTACCCTCAGCCCTCTCCCTCGCGGCCCTAACTGTGGGCAGGTGGCCAGAAAGACTAATGGCAGGCAGACAGGTGGTGCTGGGCCGGGGCCTCTGCATTCGGTAGGCCTTAGGGGCTCCATGTGGGGACGGCAGTGGTGACATGGTGGCCTCTGCCCCCCTCCCAGCACAGTGTCACCCACAGCCAGCCTGCGTTTCAGGGAGCTCTCAGAGACCTGAGCGCCAGGCTCGGAGCACAGGCGTGGACTATCAGTGGCCAGACATGCCCTGTTCACTCTTTTCACCTGGAAAACCCGCTTTCTCCTAAGATTCAGGTCACCATGTGGGGGCGGCCTGAGCAAGGACCGGCCCAGCTGTGGGCTGTTGGGCTCCTTCCTGCCGGCTGCGATGTCTGGGTTGGCATTCTCTGTCTCCCGAAAAGCCATGGGCAGTGGGAACCTGGGCAGAGGCCAGGGCTCTGGGTTCTGGTCTTCCCGTTGCTGTTTCACGAGCCACCCTGGAAACCCATGTGGCACACACCCTGGCGTGGGGCACTTTTGCGTTCACAAAGCACTTTGACACAGACTGTTTTGTCTTACCCTCACCGCAGTCCTGTGGGTCCAGTCACTTACAAATATCTGTTTCTAGACTTCCCTGGGGGTACAGTGGATAGGAATCTGCCTGCCAGTGCAGGCGACTTTGCTTTGGTCCCGGGCCCTGGGAGATTCCACATGCCATTCCTACTGAGCACTCCAGAACCCGCGAGGTCAGAACTACTACTGGGCCCTTGTGCCGCAGCTCCTGAAGCCTGGCACCTAGAGCCTGTACTGCCCGCCAGGAGAAGCCACCACACAGAGAAGCCCAGGTACTGCCAGTGGAGAAAGCCCACGAGCAGCCAAAAATAAGTAAGTGCCATTTTCTTTGGCACTTATTGGATGAGGAAGCAGGGAGCTCTGGGGTCTTGAGAGACTTTCTCAAAGTCTACCAGCAAGACGGGGCAGAGCTGCTCACAGCAGGCCCTGCTCCTCCCAGGCTTCCACCCTGCCTGCTGGGCCTTGTCACTCTGCGGTGCCACAGCTGCCCACCTGTAAATGAGACAGGGGGACTCAATTCGCATTCAAGCCCCTTCCAGCACTAACATCCTGGGCATTGCAACAGGTGGGGGACAGGGGTGGGGGTGAGGGGGTGAGGAATGCCAGGGGCTCCTTTTAAAAAATGTTATTGGGGTACAGTTGATTTACAATGTTGTGTTGGCGTCTGCGGTGCAGCCAAGTGAATCAGTCATACATATGTGTTTTATTCACTCTTTAGATCCTTTTCCCATATAGGCCATTACAGGGTACTGAGTAGAGTTCCCTATGCTATATAGTTATCTATTTTATATAGTAGTGTGTATATGTTAATCCCTATCTTCTAATTTATCCCTACCCTCCGTACCTTCTAGTAACCATAAGTCTGTTTTCTACATCTGTAACTCTGATTCTGTTTTGTAGATAAGTTCATTTGTACCCTTTTTTTAGATTCCACATATAAGTGATATCATATGATACTTGTCTTTCTCTGTCTGACTTATTTTACTCCATAGAACAACCTTTAGATCCATCCATGTTGTGCACATGGCATTATTTTGTTCTTTTTCATTGCTGAGTAATATTCCACTGTGTACATGTACCACATCTTATTTATCCATTCCTCTGTGCATAGACATTTAAGCTCCTTCTGTGTCCTGGCGATCATAAAGAGTGCTGCAATGAACACTGGTGTCCATGCATCTTTTAGAAATATGATTTTCTCCAAATATATGCCCAGAACTTTATTTTTTAAAAAAACAAACTTGGAAATTTCTGTAAAGTGGACCAGGTAGATGTGAGTGGGTAGATACAGGTGTGTGGGTGGGCATACCTGAGTGATCAGGTGTATTGAGGGCACATGGGTGTGTACACGTCTTACTGAGTGAGGTGTACGAGTATGCAGGCACATGGGGATATCCCTGGGGGTTGGCTGTCATGCATGGGGTGATTGTGTGAGTGTGCACAAGAGTGGTTGTGTCTGGGGGTGCACGTGCTGGGTGTGCAGGTGTGCTGCTGGGTGTTGTGAGCATGTGGACATGTTGCACAAGTGTATTGCAGAGTGAGTGTGGGTGTGTGAATGAGTGTGCACATGCGTGTGCATTCACATTGGGCATTTAGTGGGCGAGTGTATGTTGGTGGAGAGAACCTTAGCAGGGCAGACGGGTGTCCATCTTCCCACCCCTCTGACTCCCACGCTGTGCTCCCTGAAGCCCACTCTCTACAAGGTTTGTGGGGTGGGGGTGGAGCTGAGCCAGACCCCGACTGCCCTCCCACTGAGGGTCAGGACCCTCTCCTGGCCTGGTGTAGGGGACCAGAGCCCTTGTCCAGTGGGCTGGTGCCCACAACGGCGCAGGATTAGCAGCTGAGAGATACAATGGGCACATATGGTCCCGAGTGCTGGTTGCGGCCCAGGGCCCCTTACTCAGCGCCACCAGGATTAGACCTAATGAATTGGAAGGAGTTAACAATGCTTCAGGGCCCAGCAGAGGCCCAGGAGGCCGGCTCAGGCCCTGCGCTGGGGTCGCCTTTCACCACAGAGGTGTAATCCGCTTTGAAATCAAAGGTGGTACAAAGTATGAATGTAAATTCAACATGTACAGCGCCCGTGAGATGATGTATTCTGGAAAGGTCTCTTCTTCTTTAGGGGGCTGGGGGTGGGGATAGAGAAAGCGAGAGAAGCCATCTGCTCTCGGAGGAGGCTCAGGCTGGCCCCATCCTGGCCAATTGCCCCCCGTGCCTTGGGCCAGAAGAGGGGGCAGTTTGGGGACTTGAAGGCAGCTGGCAAAGAGAAAGAGGGACAGTACAATCCGTCTCCCACTCTCGCTTTAGAGGGTCCACCTTACACAGGGCTCCCCTAATTCCAAAAAGACAGAGCAGAGTTCTTGCCAAAGAGGGTCTTGGCCCCATGTGTTTTCCTGTTGGATTACAATTATTTTAATTATGGTAAAATATATGCAAGATAAACTTAGCCATTTTAATCATTTTCTAAGTTCAGTGGCATTAGTTACATTTACAATGTCGTACAACCATCCCCACTGTCTATATCCAAAACTTTTTAATTGCCCCAAACAGAATCTCTATACCTGTGAAGCTATGGCCTCCCATTTTCCACCCCCTGCAGCCCCTGGTAACTGCTAATATACTTTCTGTCTCTATGACTTTGCCCATCTGGATGTTTCGTATTAGTGTAATCATGTAATGGTTATCCTTTTGTGTCTAGTTTTTCCCACTTAGCATAATGTCTTCAAAGTTCATCCACGTTATAGCATGTAGCATAACTTCATTCCTATTTGTAGCTGAATAATAGTCCATTGTATGTCTGCAACAAATTTTAGTTATCTGTTTATCTGTTGATGGACACTTGAGTTGCTTGCACCTTTATGGCTGTTGTGAATAATGCTGCTATGAAACTTTGGTATATTAGTATCTATTCGAGGGGGCCTATTTTCAATCCTTTTATGGATATACACCTAGGACTAGAATTGCTGACCTTCCCTGGTGGCTCAGATGGTAACTGGGTTTGATCCCTGGGTTGGGAAGATCACCTGGAGAAGGGCATGGCTACCCACTCCAGTATTCTTGCCTGGAGAATTCCATGGACAAAGGAGCCTGGCAAGCTACAGTCCAAAGGGTCACAAAGAGTCAGACATGACTGAGCGATTGACACTTTTCACTTTCATGGTAATTTTATGGTTAATTTTTGAGGACCCTCCAAACTATTTTCCTCAACAGTTGCACCATTTTACACTTCTACCAGCAATGCATGAAGGTTCTGATGTCTCCACATCCCACATCCTTTTCTTTTCTGGTTCTTTTCTTTCTTTATTCTCTCTCTTTTTGGGGGGAAAGGGGCTGTGCTACGAGGCTTATAGAATCTTAATTCCTCTACCGGGAATTAAAGCTGTGCCCCCTGCAATGGAAGTATGGAGTCCTAACCACTGGACCATCACCAGCTCCCAGAGCTTGCTCAAACTTATGTCCATTGAGTTAGCGATGCCATCCAACCATCTTATCCTCTGTTGCCCTTTCTCCTCTTGCCTTCAATCTCTCCCAGCATCAGGGTCTTTTCCAGTGAGTCAGCTCTTCCCATCAGATGGTCAAAGTATTGGAGCGTCAGCTTCAGCATCAGTCCTTCCAGTGAATATTCAGGGTTGGTTTCCTTTAGGATTGACTGGTTGGATCTCCTTGCAGTCCAAGGGACTCTCAAGAGTCTTCTTCAACACCACAGTTCCAAAGAATCAATTCTTTAGGACTCAGCTTGCTTTGAGTGCCGAAGAATTGATGCTTTTGAACTGTGGTGCTGGAGAAGACTCTTGAGAGTCCCTTGGGCTGCACGGAGATCCAACCAGTCCATCCTAAAGGAGATCAGTCCTGGGTGTTCATTGGAAGGACTGATGTTGAAGCTGAAACTCCAATACTTTGGCCACCTGATGTGAAGAGCTGACTCATTTGAAAAGACCCTGATGCTGGGAAAGATTGAGGGCAGGAGGAGAAGGGGACAACAGGGGATGAAATGGTTGGATGGCATCACCGACTCAATGGACATGGGTTTGGGTGGACTCCAGGAGTTGGTGATAGACAGGGAGGCCTGGCGTGCTGTGGTTCATGGGGTCGCAAGGAGTCGGACATGACTGAGTGGCTGAACTGAACAATTCTCACATCCATACATGATTACTGGAAAACCATAGCTTCGACTAGATGGACCTAGGTTGGTAAAGTAATGTCTCTGCTTCTTAATATGCTGTCTAGGTTTGTCATCTTAGGAGATTGAAATTGCATTTCCATTTCCCTGATGACAAATGATGTTGAGCATCTGTCCATGTGCTTATTTGCCATTTGAATGTTTTCTCTGGAACCTGGTTCCATTTTATAGAAAAGGAAGCTGAGGTCTAACTGTGTGGGGTGGCATTCTGGGCCTTCATATTTGGCCCCAGCCCCTCCACGTTCTCCAGCCTCATAACTCCAGCACCCACAGAGGATTCCCATGTTCCACAGACACCTCTGGGACTCTGCTGAGCTGCAGGTGGAGAGGAAAGGAGAGGTGTCTGCTGTGTGCTGGCTCCAGGCTGGACTCCTTCCCCTGGCCTGAGTCCCCTGCCCTCACGTCCCTCCGTGATGACTCCCTGCCTGTGCTTCCAGCCCAGACAGCACCTCCTCCAGGCAGGACTCAGCATTCCCCTCTGGGCTCTTAGGAACCTCTGTCCTCGTCTCAACACTGAGCTCCTCATGGCGGAAGTTAAGTGAGGTTCAGGTCCACATTTAGGGATTTCCTCCAAGAGCGGGCGCCATGCCCGAGCATGTGGGGGCTTCTCCTTCTGCACCTCTTCTCAGTGAGCATTTGTTTGGAGGAAGTGTAGGGGATGAGAGAACATTCACAGGTTCCAGCATTTATTGAGCACTTACTATATCCCAGGCCACGCTGGGCTCTGACATCATCTGTCTCCAGTTCACAACGACCTCAAAAGGTAGGTACTCTTATTACCTCCTTCTTCAGAAAAAGGTGCCCCTCGCAGGTGAGCACAAAGGGAGCTGCTTCTTATTGCCGTTGGCTCTGTGACGGCCACCCTTTGGACCTCCCAAATCTTCCCTCCCCTGGCCCAGTCCTCTGGCTCTTGTAGCATTTCACCCCACATCTGTCATGTTCCAGGTTTGAACGGGGGTGATCAACAGGCCTGGAGATGAGAAAATGCTGTCCAACTCCTTCCCTAAGCGTAGTGCGTCCCAAGCTCAGCCGTAAGGGTGAGCACCGAGGAGGTGCGGAAGGTGAAAACACAGCACAAGCAGCCCCCGCGTGCTCCGGGACTCCAAGCTGAGGGCCCGGGGGAAGCGCATGGCGCCTGCTCTTGGAGGAAATCCCTAAATGTGGACCTGAACCTCACTTAACTTCCGCCATGAGGAGCTCAGTGTTGAGACGAGGACAGAGGTTCCTAAGAGCCCAGGGGGGATTGCTGAGTCCTGCCTGGAGGAGGTGCTGTCTGGGCTGGAAGCACAGGCAGGGAGTCATCACGGAGGGACGTGAGGGCAGGGGACTCAGGCCAGGGGAAGGAGTCCAGCCTGGGGCAGGTGGAGGTTATTTCTTCCTCTGTAGCAGATGAGGAAACCGAGGCTTAGAGAAACCCAGCCGCTTGTCTGATATCACACAGGCAGTGGGGATGGAGGCGGCCTCAGTTTCCGATCTTTTGCCCTCTCACATCCAAAGCTCTTTTCTTCAAGTTTCCTCTTTAGATGCAAGGGCTGGTTTCAACAGCCTCTAACAGACATTTTAATTATTTTTCTTCGTTTTATATTAGTTTTTCTTGGCCATGCTGCATAGCATGTGGGACCCAGTTGCTCTGATCCAGTTGTTCGAACCTGTGCCCCCTGCAGTGGAGTCTCAACCACTGGACCACCAGCGGGGGAATTTTTTTTTTTAATTATTGATTTATTTTTATTTCTTTTAATTAAAAGAAGTTTTTAAGAGATATTTTAAAACACAACTCCAGCCTTGGGTTGACGCGCCTCCTGCCCTTAATGTTCTCATCCCTAAAATGGGAATCATAAAACCGACCTCTCACAGCTGCCGGTGGAGGTCATAACGAATGCAAAGCAGCAACACAGTGCCTGGCACACCGTAGGTGCTTCACTGTTTCTTTCCCTGCACTCTTTTGGCGCATACCCTCCTTTCCTCGAGGGTCTGCGGCAGTGGGAAGTGAGAATTTCTGGGCGGGGGGGTAGTCAACTGCGTTTGAAGTGACAGTGACAGATGGGTGTGGTGGCTCTCCCAGGCACCCCGCCAGCCCCACGGTGCGTGTCCGCCAGGCCCCGGACGTTTTCTTCCTCCTCCTGGCCGCGATGAGGTGTCATTTGCCGCCTGTCCCTTCTCGTCATCGATTTCTAAGTCGTTAATTAACGGGGCTTGTCAGCTGGGAAGATGAATTCTGTCCTCGGCTCTCGGGGCCTTTTGTTTTGGGATTGTAAATGTTATAGATCTCCCATGATGGAAGGCCACGGGGTCAGGGGGCGCCGGGCTGCCCAGTGGGGGTGGCAGGCGGGGAGAGGAGCCTGTGGGCCTGGCTGGGCCCTGCTGGCCTGGGACAGGCCCCCCCTGTGACTCCTTTCAGTGGCCTCTCTGGCTTGGCTCCCTGAGGTGGGTGGGGGTGGGAGGGATACGGGAGTTTCATTTTGGGAGAAACGGTCTTGTGCCAGATGGTATAGGCTCAGTTGTGCCAGGATGGGGACTTGATGGAGGGAGCCCAGACCCTTCTCAGTCTGATGGGGGAGAGTGCGTTCTTCTCAGGGAGCAACTCGTCTGATGGGGGAGACACATTGCTGTCTTTGGAGAATAAACCAGTCTGACGAGGGAGTCACAACTCTGGCCCAGGAAAGCCCTCAGTCTGATGGGGGAGACACTCTCCTGGGAGAATCCCCGGTGAGATGGGGGAGACAGAACCCTGCCTTGGACACCGCCAGTTTGATAGAGACACAGATCTTGCACTGGGGGACTATAGACCTTGAAAAAATGTTTTTGCTGGCAAAAATGACTCAGAGCTTGGTTCAGCTGAGTTTGGATCCTGTTTCCTGGTATCTGGGCAGGCAGGTGGGAGGTCTCAGGGCAGATAGAGGGTTTCACCAATAACCAAGCTGAATTCCAGGAGGGCAAGACTCATGCCTAAGAACTCGAGCTAATATAAAAATAAAAGCACATGCGCCACAACTACTGAGCCTGCGTGCTACCTCTGCTGAAGTCCACACGCCTAGAGCCTGTGCTCTGCACAAGAGGAGCCACCCTGGTGAGAAGCCTGCTCACCGCAGCTGGAGAGTAACCCTTGCTCGCCGCAACTAGAGAAAGCCCCGCGCAGAGCAGCGAAGACCCAGCGCAGCCATAAATAAATAAATAAAAGTATAGAAATAAATAAGTAAAAATGGCACACTCGGTTCTATGATCTGAGCCTTGGGATTTGTGTTTGGGGAAGAGGCTTACGAATCACTGACCAACAGCTATGGAGCAGCCTCATGCATCTGGGAGACCGGTCTTCTTTTCAGCTAAACAGAGGGTGGCGAGGGGAAGGGTTTTCTGTGTGGTGGGGACCGCTCTGCTCGGGGCTTCCCCAGGACTGGCTGAGTTTGGCTGAGAGTTCAGGGCAGGCCCTTGGGGAACCAGTTTGAGCAACAAGATTGCTTCTGCCTTGCTGTGTGATTTGGGGGGATTTTTCTCCTGTCTCTGGGCCTCTGTTTCCCATAAAAGGAGGGGAGCAAAGGTGCCTCCCAGTCTGATGCTCAGGGTGGTGGGTAGGGGTCAGGCGTCAGAGCCAGACCCCTGGGGTGCTAACCTGGCCCTGTGCTCTTACCAAGTACTTCAACCCCTTTGAGCTTCATTTCCTACCTGTAAGTTGGGGATAGTAGTGTTTGTCTCTTCACGATCCCATGGACTGTAGCCCACCAGGCTAATCTGTCCACGGGATTTCCCAGGCAAGAATACTGGACTGATAGCATATGCTTTTTAGGGTTGCTTTGATGATTAAAAGAGCTGTTGGGGTAAAGTGCTTAGGGCAGTACTTGGCTCCGTGAATGCAGCTTCCTCTTTGTTATCATGGCTTTGTCTTTATCTTTGTGGCAGAGCACTGCCCACAGTCCAAAGCCACGCTGGCTGCAATCAGCCCATTAAGCGTGTATGGACTGCCGTGGCTGTCCTCCACATGGGTCATGTCTTCACCCACTCCACTTTCTGCTTCCTGGGGCCCCGATACAGCAGGACAGCCCAGTGTCTGCCTGCTGCTGGGAGTGGGCCAAGGAGACACCCAGGCCCAGACCTCTCAGAAGCTCCTGGGTTCCTGCTTAGAGCCGTGAGGATGCAGCCTGGTTTGGGCAGCCCTGCCTGGGTTGGGGGTGGACATAAGAAGCCCCAGAAGGTGGCTTCTGTGTTTGAGTCTCTTTTGAGTGTAAGAAGAACTTCTACTGGATGGAGGGCAAGCTAGGGCAGAGGGGGGACTTCCAAGAGTCTCTGTCCTTGGGCTAGGATGAGAGGGGGCCCTTGGCCTCAGTGACAGCCCTGGGGATGAAGAGGGCACATAGGCAGCAGCTGCCAACCCTTGGGCCTCCCCCAGAATCCGGGAGTTGAGAGCACAGCATAATGTCACAACTTGGGGAAATGGGGGTCACTGGGGGAGCCAGATCAGCGAGTGTTATCCCATGACGTGAAGTAGACTCCAGGATGGGAGGAAGTGGGAGTGCCCATCAGGCTCCCACCCTACCTGACCCAGGGGCCCCCATGATAAAGAACTGAGCCCCAGAAAGGGCCGCTCACCTGAGGGAATATCAGGAGCTGCTGGCAGAGCAGGACTCGAATCCAGACATCTGGAAGCGCCGCCCAGTGCTCTCTCCCCATCGCCACCTGGTGGAAGGAGCCCCAAGCCAGAAAAGGAGCCTGAGAGCCCCCACCCCATCCCCTCCAGATACCCACAGCTTCCCGTCTGTGCCATCTGGGCCCTGGCTTTGAGGGAGAGAGTAAGGGAATGAATGAAAAACAGTGAATGCCGTGATTTTCTTCTCAGCTCCAGCAGAGTCCCGGCTAGATCCCTCCCGATTTCAGAGTGGGGCCCCAGTAGTCCCGCTGGACAGATGGAAAACTAGAGGCAAGGGAGAATGGCTGTGGAATGAACTTCTTTGGGAGCTGATGCTTCCTGGCTTCCCAAGGAGTCTGGGGTGGGGTGGGCAGGATAATGGGGCCCCCAGCGGGGAGACGGAAGAGCCGTGCTTAGCAGAGGTGTTGGTGGGTGGCTCGGGTCCCCCGCCCGGGCCTGCGGTGAGGACGTTCCCTCTGCCAGGGCTGTTGGTCCCCTCTTCCATCCTGCAGAGGCGCCTTCTGCTTCTCCGCATTTGTAAATCATAAGCTAAGGGGCTGGAATCGGGGGGAGGAGCAGGGCGGGGCTGTTGGGGAAATTTACAGCGGTGATTTTCTCCTGCACGCTGGGAGCCGAGGGGGCTGCAGTAACTCTGCTGCAGCTCCTTATAAAATATCCCCCACGCCCCTAGCCTGATGCTTCATTTACCTCACAAGGGGCAGAGGCAAGGCTGCTCCAGGGAGGGTGGANGAGTGCCCATCAGGCTCCCACCCTACCTGACCCAGGGGCCCCCATGATAAAGAACTGAGCCCCAGAAAGGGCCGCTCACCTGAGGGAATATCAGGAGCTGCTGGCAGAGCATGACTCGAATCCAGACATCTGGAAGCGCCACCCAGTGCTCTCTCCCCATCGCCACCTGGTGGAAGGAGCCCCAAGCCAGAAAAGGAGCCTGAGAGCCCCCACCCCATCCCCTCCAGATACCCACAGCTTCCCGTCTGTGCCATCTGGGCCCTGGCTTTGAGGGAGAGAGTAAGGGAATGAATGAAAAACAGTGAATGCCGTGATTTTCTTCTCAGCTCCAGCAGAGTCCCGGCTAGATCCCTCCCGATTTCAGAGTGGGGCCCCAGTAGTCCCGCTGGACAGATGGAAAACTAGAGGCAAGGGAGAATGGCTGTGGAATGAACTTCTTTGGGAGCTGATGCTTCCTGGCTTCCCAAGGAGTCTGGGGTGGGGTGGGCAGGATAATGGGGCCCCCAGCGGGGAGACGGAAGAGCCGTGCTTAGCAGAGGTGTTGGTGGGTGGCTCGGGTCCCCCGCCCGGGCCTGCGGTGAGGACGTTCCCTCTGCCAGGGCTGTTGGTCCCCTCTTCCATCCTGCAGAGGCGCCTTCTGCTTCTCCGCATTTGTAAATCATAAGCTAAGGGGCTGGAATCGGGGGGAGGAGCAGGGCGGGGCTGTTGGGGAAATTTACAGCGGTGATTTTCTCCTGCACGCTGGGAGCCGAGGGGGCTGCAGTAACTCTGCTGCAGCTCCTTATAAAATATCCCCCACGCCCCTAGCCTGATGCTTCATTTACCTCACAAGGGGCAGAGGCAAGGCTGCTCCAGGGAGGGTGGAGGGCCGACTTCTGCCAGAACTTCCCAGACCACCAAGGAGGGTCGAAATGGGTGAGTGATGGAGGTAGCGGTGCACAGAGGCTGGGGGATGGATGAGATGGCTAATGGGGTACCACTCTCCCACTTGACAAATATTTCATGGGTGCCAGTATGTGCCAGGCTCTGTGTGTGCTGTTAAGCATGACAGATGTGAGCTGGACCCACTGGGGCCCCGGGAGCGAGATGGACTTTAGTGGGATAACCCCGTGAAGACATCCCTGTGTGCTGGGGATCCTGCCTGCAGATTCCTTATGGCCTGAGGCGGGCCGAGGGAATCACTGCCAGATACTCCAGTATCTGGGCTGGCTTTGAGGCCCTGGAGCTGCTTTCTCTGTCCATACTGACTTCCAATCAAGGTCTTAATTATAGCTGCCTCCCCTGTGCCGGCCTCTCATGGTGACATCTTTATACAGCCCTGGGACCATCGAGTTTTCTGGTCTTTCCTCCCTATCTCTCCCAAACTAGTCTCAGGGGCCTCAGCTTTCTGTGGGGTCAGACTTGGGCTGTGCTGGGCTGTGGGGATAGCACTTCCTTCTCTCCTTCCCAACCCCACATCTCTAAGTGCCCCAGGACAAGGACTCAGTTAATATGGTGACACTTCTCAAGGAGTGGAGGTGAGAATGGAGGGTAAGAGGGTCAGGGTCGTATCCATGGTCCTTGGAGAATAATTTAAGATACTTCACAAAGATCCCAGAGCCAGAGCCAGCCTGGCGAGGAGGAAAGAGCAGCATAGGCAATTAGGAAACCCGATTCTTGGCTTGGTGACCTTTCTGAATGTAACCTTGGGCAATTCACTGAGCCTCTATTCAGTTCAGTTCAGTTCAGTTGCTCAGTTGTGTCTGACTCTTTGTGACCCCATGAACTGCAGCACGCCGGGCCTCCCTGTCCATCACCAATTCCCAAAGTCCACCCAAACTCATGTCCATCAAGTCATGATGTCATCCAACCATCTCATCTTCTGTCATCCTCTTCTCCTGCCCTCAATCATTCCCAGCATCAGGGTCTTTTCAAGTGAGTCAGCTCTTTGCATCAGGTGGCCAAAGTATTGGAGTTTCAGCTTTAACATCAGTCCTTCCAATGAGAAGCTAGGACTGATCTCCTTTAGGATGGACTGGTTGGATCTCCTTGCAGTCCAAGGGACTCTCAAGAGTCTTCTCCAACACCACAGTTCAAAAGCATCAATTCTTTGGCGCTCAGCTTTCATTATAGTCCAACTCTCACATCCATATATGACCACTAAAAAAACCATAGCCTTGACTAGATGGACCTTTGTTGGCAAAGTTATGTCTCTGCTTTTTAATATGCTGTCTCGGTTGGTCATAACCCTCCTTCCAAGGAGTAAGCATCTTTTAATTTCACGGCTGCGGTCACCATCTGCAGTGATTTCAGAGCCCAGAAAAATAAAGTCATCCACTGTTTCCCCATCTATTTGCCATGAAGTGATGGAACCAGATGCCATGATCTTCATTTTCTGAATGTTGAGTTTTAAGCCAACTTTTTCACTCTCCTCTTTCACTTTCATCAAGAGGCTTTTTAGTTCTTCTTCACTTTCTGCCATAATGGTGGTGACATATGTATATCTGAGGTTATTGATATTCCTCCCGACAATCTTGATTCCAGCTTGTGCTTCCTCCAGCCCAGCGTTTCTCATGATGTACTGTGCATATAAGTTAAAATAAGCCTCTATTTCTCATCTGTAAAATGGGATTAAACACACCCAACATTGTTATGAGAATTAAATAGGAAAATACTTTGTAAACGGAAAGATATACATGGGCAGATGAATAATAGCAAACATTATCAAGCACCTATACTAAGCTGGGCATTAACTTCCTCAATCCTCAGTAACCCAGTGCAGCAGACATTATTAACATTTTATAGGTGTTGACTTAAAAAATAGTCACAACTTCCAGTAATCATGTATGGGTGTGAGAATTGGACCATAAAGAACAAAGAACTGATGCTTTCAAACTGTGGTACAGGAAGACTCTTGAGAATCCCTTGGACAGCAAGGAGATCAAACCAGTCAATCCCAAAGGAAATCAACCCTGAATATTCATTGGAAGGACTGATGTTGAAGCTGAAGCTCCAATATTTTGGCCACTTGATGCAATGAGCTGACTCATTGGAAAAGACCCTGATGCTGGGAAAGATTGAAGGCAGAAAGAGAAGAGGACAACAGAGGATGAGATGAATGGCATCACTGATTCAGTGGACATGAGTTTGAGTAAACTCCAGGAGATTGTGAAGGACAGGGAAGCCTGGCATGCTGCAGTCCATGGGGTTGCAGAGTTGGACACGGCTGAGTGAATGAACAACACCACCAAGAACAAATGTTTTATTTGGTGGGAATTTTTAGAACTTCAGTCCTGGGAGACAGCATCTCAAGTGACCCTGAGAAAAGAACCAAGTTATATAGAAGTTTGCAACAAAGGGCAAATAGTCTGAGCATCAAAAGTGTTTTTTTGTGATTTAAAGAAACCCAAACATCTCAAGTTAAGAAATTATTGCTTTCTATATATGGGAAGATACAAGAGCCCAGCTCACTGAAATCATTCCTTTCATATACATCTTGGCTATCTGGAGCCAGTGCCCTGCTTTTCTCCTCAGTGCTCACCGTAGGGAGTGGCCACAACCTGGTGGCTACAGAATGGCAGGTATTGCTCTCCTTTCTGGTTGCTCTGGAGGGGTGGTATTGCTGATGACTGTGACACCCTTGTTTACTGATATAGCAGGAAATACTTTATGTCTCATAGGTGAAGAAACCTTGGTTCTGAGAAGTTAAATCACTTGGTGATCTTAAAACCTGGGTCTCCTGCATTGCAGACAGATTCTTTACCATCTGAGCCACCAGAGAAGTCCCAGTCTTACAATATGTGCTGGCAGATGGCAGGTACTGGGGCTCAGACCTTTCCTTCCAAAGCCTTAAAACCCACCTGATAGCTTGTGAGCTGATGAATGGGGGCACAGCTGACCCCAGCCATACCCTGAGCTGTGCCAGCCATGGACTGGAAGAACTAGAATGGTTTATCCAAAAGTAACCTGCCCATTTTTACTAGATAATGTATGCACAGAGTACCAAATTCCAAATGACAAATGGGTGCAAATAGAGAGTAAATCTTCCACCTACCTCTGTACCGACCACCTATTTCCCCTCCTTGGATGAAATGATATTGCTTGTTTTGTAGCAGAACCTTCCAGAGAGAGCTTATCTATGCATATTAGCCACACACACACACACACATATAATATATTTAGACAAATAATTTAATTTTTTTACAAAAGAGCCATACACTGCATGCACCTTATTTCTTTTTCTAATTTTAATTTTTATTTATTTTTAAATTTTTATTGGAGTATTGTTGATTTACAATGTTGTGTTAGTTTCAGGTATACAACAAAGTGAATCACATATCCACTTTTTTTAAGATTCTTTTTTCATGTAGGCCATTACAGAGTGCTGGATAGAGTTCCCTGTGCTGTAAAGCAGGTTATTAGTTATGTATTTTATATATAGTTATTTACCCTGCATATAGTAGTGTGTATATGTCAGTTCCAATCTCCCAATTTATCCCTTCCCCCTTTATATCAGGGGATAAGGTAACAAACTTATGGTTACCTTACCCCCTAATAACCATGTTTGTTTTCTACATCTGTGACTCTACTTCTGCTTTGTAATGAAATTCATTTGTGTCATTTTTTCCAGATTCCATATATAAGCTATATCATGATATTTATCTTTCTGTTCTGACTTGGTTCACTCAGTAAGACAATCTCTAGGTCCATTCATGCTGCTGCAAATGGCATTATTTTGTTCTTCTTTATTGTTGAGTAAAATTCCATTCCATTGTATATATATGCCATATTTTCTTTATTCATTTCTCTGTTGATGGACATATACGTTGTTTCCATGTCCTGGCTATTATAAATAGTGCTGCAATGAACATTGGGGTGCATGTATCTTTTAGAATTATGGTTTTCTCTAGGTATTTGCCCAGGAATGGGATTGCTGGGTCATGTACTAGTTCTCCATAGTGACTGTATCAATTTACATTCTCACCAACAGTGTAGAAGGGTTTTCTTTTCTCCACACCCTCTCCAGCATTTATTGTTTGTGGATAAAAATAATTTTTTTTTTAAATGATGGCCATTCTGACCATGAGGTGATACCTCATTGTATTCAATAGTTTCAATTTGCATTTCTCTAATAACTAGTGACATTGAGTATCTTTTCCTGTGCTTTTTGGTCATCTGTAGGCCTTCTTTGGAGAAATATCTAGGTCTTCCACCCATTTTTTGATTGGGCTATTTGTTTTCTTAATATTGAGCTGCATGAGCTATTTGAATATTTTAGAGATTAATCCCTTGTCAGTTTCTCCATTTGCAAATGTTTTCTCCCATTCTGAGCGTTGTCTTTATGATTTCCTTTGCTGTGCAAAAGCTTTTGAGTTTATTTAGATCCATTTGTTTATTTTTACTTTCATTAGGACGTGGATCAGAAAAGATCTTGCCGCAGTTTATGTCAAAGAGTTTTCTTCCTGTATTTTCCTCTAAGAGTTTTATAGTATCTGGGATGAACCTTACTTCTAAGAAGCACTTTCTAGGATCAGAAGTGAGCTCCCCGTTACAGGAGATATTCAAGCACAAGCTGGGTGATTGATGGGATATTGCAGGAGGGAGCCCATCATTGGGTGGGGCTGGCCTGTGTTTCTACTCAGAATCTTCTCTGTCTGCACATTCTGCAGAGGTGGAAATGAGGTGTGGAGGGGTGAGGGGATGTGATCCATTGTACAGAGAGTCTGTAGAAAAGCTACTGAAGACCAAGTGGATGAAAATGACATGGGGCCTGAGCCCATGGGAAGATGCCCAATGGTGCTAGGGTCCAAGATGAGGGCAGGCCAGGGAGGCCCAGGACATCCCAGGAGAAGGTCCACCATGCCTCAGGCGTGCTGGAGTGGGGGGTGGCAGCCTGTGCACCCCCGCAGCCCTTGTGTTTGTTTGTAAGGGCTCAGGCAGGAATCTGCCCTCATGATCCTGAGGCCTCAGGTTTCAGGGCTCAGAGCTGGCCCTGGGGGACAGAGTGAGGGCAACCGGCACCTGACCCCCTAAACCCAGTGTCTCCACCGATCACCCGGCCAGATAAAAGGGCAGGTCACCCGCTGACCTTAGGCCTCGGGGCCCTTAGTCAGGGAGGCATAGTAGTGTTGCAGTTAGAGGGTCCTGCTCTTAGAAAGCCTCCAAAGAACCTCTTGGCCACTGTTTCTCAAACTTCGGTAATCCCCATCTGCTTTCACACTGCTGGCCAGTTCAAGTGCCCCGGTGTTCTTATTTTTACTTTTATTTTTAATATTTGTTTATTTGGTTGCATCAGGTCTTACTTGCGGCACACAGAATCTTTCATGTGGCACATTTGTTGGCTTCTCTAGCTGTGGCACACAGGCTCAGTTGCCCTGCAGCAGGCAGGATCTTAGTTCCCCGACCAGGGATTGAACTCACGTCCCCTGCATTGGAAGGTGGATTCTTAACCACTACCAGGGAAGTCCCTCCCTGGTATTTCTAAACTAAGAGTGCACACATGCAAGTGCTCAGCCTGATGGATTTTCGAAGGTGTTCCTCCCATCCCAGTATGGACCACCTCCAGCACCCAGAAGGCTCTCTCTTGCCCTCTCCCAGCCGGTACTCTGCTCTCCAAAAGTAACCAAGGACTCGTTTTGTCTGTTTTTGAACTTCATGTAAGTGGGCTCAGCCACTAGGCCCTTTTCTATGCCTTGCTTCCTTCACTCAGCACTTTCCCCGGGAGCTCCATCTGCCATGTTGGGTGAGGCAATGCACGTGTGCCCAGTCACTCAGCCGTGTCTGACTCCCTGCGGCCCCATGGACTGAAGCCCACCAGGCTCCACTGTCCGTGGGACTTTCCAGGCAAGAATACTAGAGCGAGCTGCCGTAGGGGTGAGGCTACAGTGTGCCCCTTTCACGTGCTGCATAGTGTTTGATGTTACTTATACACCACAAAACTTATGTATCCAGTCTCCTGCTGGTAGACACTTGAGGTTTTTTTCTGGTTTGGACTATTAAACACGTGCTACTGTGCACAGTTCTAAACAGTCCGTTTAGTGGATATAGGAACACACTTATTCTGGGCATCCCCTGGGGGGACGTGCAAGGTCATGGGGTTTCGCCCTCTATTATTATTTACGTACAATATCATTAATACCCAATTTGTATAAAACTTTATAGTGTATGTACAGAGAAGTACACCATATGTAAGGGAATTTCTAGATGAATTTTTCATGAAGGACACACTCCCATGTAACCAGCACCCAGGCAGAGAAAACATAATCAAAACCCCAAAGATTCCCACAGACCCCCTTGCAGTAGCAACACCATCCCCCTCCAGGGGGAACTGCTCTCCTGACTTCTAACACTATCATGGATCAGTTTTGCATTTTTAAAACTTTATAAAAACAGAATCACAGGGGATAGACTCTTTGGTATTCGGCTTCTTGCACTCAACATTATGTCTATGAGATTTATTCATGTTGTGTGCAACGGACACACATTGCTTTTTCATTGCTGTATAGTATTCCTGTGTGTGTGTGTGTGTGTGTGTGTGTGTGTGTGTGTGTGTGTGTAGTGCTTACTTTTACTTTTACTGGTGAACATTCAGTTCTTCCCAACAGTACTGCTTCGATGACCTTCGACAGGCTGGGATATTTATGTCTCTGTTTTTTGGAAGTAGAATTACCTGGTGGACAAACCTCTTAAATACATTAGCTGATTTTTAAATTAACAGACTTCATATTTTAGAAAACTTTTAAGTTTACAGAAAAACTGAGCAGAAAGTACAGAGAGTTTCCATATGACCCTGCTCCTTCTGCCCATAGTTTCCACTCATTAACATCTTGCATTGCTATGGTACAAGTTGCAATTAATAAACAAATACTGATATGCTATTATTAACTGAAGCCCACGGTTCCCATTAGGATTCACTGTTTGTGTTGTACAGTTCTGTGTGTTTTGACAAATGCATAATTTCATGTGTTTGCCCTTCAAATGTCACACAGAATAGTTTTTGCTGCCCTGAAAATTCTGTGTGCTCTACCTATTTATTCCTCCCTCCCCTCAACCATGGATCTTTTCACTGTCTTTATCGTTTTGCCTTCTTCAGAATGTCATGCAGGACTTCCCTGGTGGTCCAGGGGTTAAGAATCCATCTGTCAATACAGGGAACATGGGTTTGACCCCTGGACCAGGAGGATCTCACATGCCTTGCGGCAACTAAGCTCACGCACCACAACTACTAAGCCTGAGCACCTTAGAGCCTGTGCTCCGCAACAAGAGAGGACACCACAATGAGAAGACCATGCACCATGACAAAGAATTGACCCTGCTCTTTGCAACAAGAGAAAGCCCACACATAACCACAAAGTGCCAGTGCAGCCAAAAATAAATAGACAAGCAAAACAAATGTCATATAGTTGGAATCATGCAGTATGTAGCTCTTCAGACCGCCTTCTTTCACATAGTAGTATGCAGTTAAGTTTGCTCCATGTCTTTTCATGGCTTGATAGTTCATCTCTTTTTAACACTGAATAATATTCTATTGTATGAAGGTACAGAGGTAAGCCAGAGTTGGCTTACCCATATCTGCTTGCTTCCAAGTTTGGGCAATTTTAGAAGTAAAGATGCTATGAACATTCATGCAGTTTTTTTTGTGTGGACCCCGGTCATGTGGCAAGAATATGTTTAGCTTTGTGAGAAACTTCCGACTATATTCTAAAGTGGCTGTACCATTTTGCATTCCCACCAGCAATGAATGAGACTTCCTGTTGCTCCACATTTAGTGTTGTTGGTATTTTGAATGTCTAATAGGTAGTTAATAGCATTTCATTGTTATTAAAACTTATGCATGCTAAGTCACTTGTCATGTCTGATTCTTTGCGACCCTCTGGACTGTAGCCGTCCAGACTCCTCTGTCCATGGGATTCTCCAGGAAAGAATACTGGAGTGGGTTGCCTTGCCCTCCTCCAGGGGATCTTCCTGACCCAGGGATGGAATCCGTGTCTCTTAAGTCTCTTGCATTGACGGGTAGGTTCTTTACTGCTAGCGCCTTGCAGTCCCCTAATAATACAAGATGTGGAGCATCTTTCATCTGCTTATTTGCCATCTGTTTATGTTCTCTGGTGAGATGACTGTTCCACATCTCTGGCCCACTTTTGGAGTTGTTTGTTTTCTTACTATTGAATTTTAGACGTCTTTGTATATTTTGGTTACACGTCTTTTATCAAATGTGTGTTTTACAAATATTTTCTCCCATTTGTGACTTGTCTTTTCATTTTCTTAAAATATATTCATTTTTAAAGTGAAACTTCCAATCCCAGCAATAATGGGGAAACCAGAATCCCTTGCTATGAAAGAAGATAACCATAAAAAGATAAAATAGAAAGCCCCATGTTATTTCATTCTAGCGAGTCCTGTCACCTGCTCTAGAGCTCTGAGCCTGAGGTTTAATCTCTCCTGTTAAAAAGGGAATGAACATGTGACAGAGCGGTGAAAGCTGTATTCACACCAAACCAAGGCCTTCCACTGGTCAAAAATTAGAAAGCTTGAAAAATAATTGAAGGAGTAATTTTTTTCTCTGTGTACAAAATGCTATTTGATGCTGATTAATGTATCTCCTAAAATAATCTCTGGGAACCACTGATACAGTCTACCCCATGACCCCTGTCTCTAAAATCCTTTGATCTTTCACCCTGTGTGTGCTCCCTTCCAGTGAACGGAAATCCTTTCCTCCCCAGACAAACCGTCTCTCCCACGGCAGCTCTACTGGGAATCTCCTTAGTGTATCAAGCCAAAATCTCCCTGTTACCTCCCCCACTGGTCTTCTCTCTCCACCTTGGGGACCCCAGGATCAAAGCCATGACCCTCTCAGAGCCCGAGTTCCTTCATCTAGAAACTGGGGAGAATCATACTTACTTTCCAGGGAGTTATGATGAAATGAGATACAGCATGTAAAGTACTCAGCCCCATGCCTGGTCACCAGGGAGGTGGGAAGAAAGGAGCCTTTTTGTTGATTCTACTGTGAATTCATCCATAGGAAGAGGTGGGGAAGGGTTGGTACAGTTTTGTCCAAGGTGGTAGATAGGGCGGAGGGGTCTTAGCATCACCGAGAAGGGCCAGAATCTGAAAGTCTGAGGAGGCTCTGCCATTACACAACTGGGTCTGTGTCCAGCAGAACCTTCAGGATAATCTGACCCAGCTTGTTCATTCTGCAGTTAAGAAGCTGGAGATTAGAGAAGCTGAGAGATTTGTCCAGAGCCACATAATGAGAGGCAGAGCAGAAGCCTGTGGGGACAGACCTGAATTTCTCAGTGCTAGAAGTAGACTTGTATTTCCATACAAATTGTGAAATTATTTGTTCTAATTCTCTGAAAAATACCGTTGGTAGCTTGATAGGGAGTGCATTGAATCTATAGATTGCTTTGGGTAGTATACTCATTTTCACTATATTGATTCCTCCGATCCATGAACACAGTATATTTCTCCATCTATTTGTGTCCTCTTTGATTTCTTTCACCAGTGTTTTATAGTTTTATATATATAGGTCTTTTGTTTTTTTAGGTAGATATATTCCTAAGTATTTTATTCTTTTCGTTGCAATGGTGAATGGAATTTTTTCCTTAATTTCTTTTTCTGCTTTCTCATTATTAGTGTATAGGAATGCAAGAGATTTCTGTGTGTTGATTTTATATCCTGCAACTTTACTATATTCATTGATTAGTTCTAGTAATTTTCTGGTAGAGTCTTTAGGGTTTTCTATGTAGAGGATCATGTCATCTGCACAGTGAGAGTTTTACTTCTTCTTTTTCAATCTGGATTCCTTTTAATTCTTTTTCTGCTCTGACTGCTGTGGCCAAAACTTCCAAAACTATGTTGAATAGTAGTGATGAGAGTGGGCACGCTTGTCTTGTTCCTGACTAGGGGAAATGCTTTCACTTTTTCACCATTGAGGATAATGTTTGCTGTGGGTTTGTCATATATAGCTTTTATTATGTTGAGTATGTTCCTTCTATTCCTTCTTTCTGGACATGGAAGCAACCTAGATGCTCATCAGCAGACAAATGGATAAGAAAGCAATGGAATATCACTCAGTCATTAAAAAGAATACATTTAAATCAGTTCTAATAAGGTGGATGAAACTGGAGCCTATTATACAGAGTGAAGTAATCCAGAAAGAAAAACACCAATACAGTATAATAATGCATATATATGGAATTTAGAAAGAGAGTAACAATAACCCTGTATGCGAGACAGCAAAAGAGACACAGATGTATAGAACAGTCTTTTGGACTCTGGGAGAGGGCAAGAGTGGGCTGATTTGGGAGAATAGCATTGAAACATATATATTATCATATGTGAAATGAATCACCAATCCAGGTTCGATGCATGATACAGGGTGCTTGGGGCTGGTGCCACTGGGATGGCCCAGAAGGATGGGATGGGGAGGGAGGTGGGAGGGGGGGGTTCAGGATGGGGAACACATGTACACCCGTGGCTGATTCATGTCAGTGTATGGCAAAACCAAAACAATATTATAAAGTAATTAGCCTCCAATTAAAATAAATAAAAAAATTTTTAAAGGCAAAAAAAGAAAAAAAGAAGAAGTAGACTTGGAGTCCTGAGCTCTAGATATGGACTATGCGGCTATGTGGAGAACTTGCTGTGTGACTTTGGGCAAATGACTTTCCATCTCTGGGCCTCAGTTTCCTCACTTATAAATGATTTTTGAGGTTCCTTCTGGCTCTAAAATTCCATCACCCAGGAGGTGGTCCTTCAACTTGAAAGAAGGGTGGGATCAACTTATCCACGATACAAGTGCATTTCAGATGAGGAAAACAGGACAAGCCAAGTTTAGGGGAGGTAACAGAACTGGACATTTAGGGACTATTTGCAACCCCATGGACTATACAGTCCATGGAATTCTCTAGGCCAGAATACTGGAAGGGGTAGCTTTTTCCTTCTCCAGGGGATCTTCCCAACCCAGGCATCAAACCCAGGTTTCCCACATTGCAGGCAGATTCTTTACCAACTGAGCTACAAGGGAAGCCCAATAATACTGGAGTGGGTAACCTATCCCTTCTCCAGAGAATCTTCCCAACCCAGGAATAGAACTGGGGTCTCCTGCATTGCAGATGGGTTCTTTACCAACTGAGCTATCAGGGAAGCCCCAGATGAGACCCCGGAGCCTTTTAAATGTACAGGAAAGCACTTAGCATGGTATCTAACCAAATAAATTCTTTTCCCTTTGAGCAAAACTTTCCATTTCCACATCTCTACCTCATCCATTAAACAGAAGACAGTATTATTGAACCAAAGGCCATTCTCCTTTTCTTCCAAAGCAGTGAAGTTGTAACTTGGCATGTGGTTGCCCTGCTAGGGACCAGATTCCCCCACCCCCTTGTAGCCTGGGTGTGATTAGATGACTACCTCCCCACAAATGGAATGGGAGCTGAAGTGATGTGTTGCTATTATACTTCTGGCCCAGCCCTTAAAACACTACTCATGTGTTCTTCCCACATTTCTCCTTCCTGAAGACATTACATGGACATGGCTGTGCCCAGCATGACTGTGCAGACGAAGGAATCACCTAGAGCTGGGGGACAGAACCTTGAGGAGGTAGCGGGTTTTTGTCTGGCTGTGTGGAGTAGCTCAGCTCTCCTACCTGCCCCAATACATGAGAGCTAGGTAAACTCTTCTCTTTAGACCAGTGGACTCTTTGTTACAGCAGCTCATCCTTTTGCCAGAATCAGTGCAATGTCTCTAGGTGACTAAGGGTAAAGAGGTTATCAAATGACCCCTCCATGCTAAGTTCTGAGTGTTTCTGAGGACCAGCTCACTGCTCTCTCCTGAGGAGCTCTACTCTTTGGCCCATCACCTTGGGTGGTGGCTAGGTTGTTGCTAAGTCACTAAGTCAGGTCCAGCTCCCTTGTGGCCCCCTGGACTGTAGGTCTCCAGGCTCCTCTGTCCATGGGATCCTACAGGCAAGAATACTGGAGTATGTTGCCATTTCCTAATCCAAGGGGTCTTCCTGACTCAGGGATTGGATCAGAATCTCTTGTGCCTCCTGCATTTCAGGTAGATTCTTTACCACTGAACCATCAGGAAAGCCCTTGGGTGATGGCTATAAGTCCATTAAAATGGATGGAAGAATCCTATTGGAAAAGGAAAGAGAAAGGAGAGGAGGGAGTTCCCTGGTGGCCTAGTGGTTAGGATTCTGGGCTTTCACTGCCATGGCCCAGGTTCATTCCCTGGTCAGGAACTGAGATCCCATAAGGTGCACAGTTCGGTCAAAAAGAAAGAAAGAGAAAAAGAAAGGAAGAAGGAAAGGGAAGTCAAACATGAAGCCAAAGAAGGAGTCCAAGGGTCACAGAGCCATAAGAAGTCTTGGAGATGGTCTCACCCACTTGCAGTTCTCCCAGCCACCAAGGCCTCCCCCTTATACAGAGCCCTCCTTTTGACTATCTGGGAGGAACAGTCATAGCTAAAGAAAAGTATGTGAGACTTAGTGGGGGAGTGGGAACAAGTGCGTAAGGCTATATGTGTTGCTATCCGTGGTCCTGAAAAGCTTCATACTCAGGATGAGTGCTACATCACCTCACTTGTGTTTGACTCTGTGACCCCATAGACTGTAGCCCTCCAGGCTCCTCTGTCCATGAGATTCTTCAAGCAAGAATACTGGAGTGAGTTGCTGTTTCCTTCTCCACATACTAAGGACAAGTCATTATTATTTCTTCCATTTTGGGACTGGAAGAAATCACAGATGATTCCGGTTCATTGTCTTCTAGGAATTCTGACCCAAGGAAGAGAAGACGGGGCTCATGGGGCAGAAAGGCTTAGGGAAGCAGCAACAGAGAGGCAGAGCTGTGATGGATTGTTAGGGAGAAGCAGAGAGGCATTTGTTTTCACGTTGTTTTCAAACCACTGCAGTTACCTGGAAAGAAACCAACCACTACGAACTATTGCCTAAATATAAAATGACTGAGTAAGAATAAGAAATATATGTCTCAAGTGATGCCAAGCTGTGCATGTGTCAACATGAGTAAACTAATTCAGACGGGCAGGCAGAACACAAACGGGAAGGGTGATAGGGTTGACAGTAGTTAGTCTTTGTTTTTCTGTTCTTGCCTGATGAAAATTTGCAATTTTTACACTGTCACAGTGCAATCAAAACTATGATTATGTTTCACAATTTTGACAGCTAGTTTCATGTACTTTAGGTACTTCTATTCTGTTATAGACAATTTAAACAATTTGCTCTTCCCTGGGAAGTTAAGGGAGGACTACACACTTCCCACTAAGCCCATGTGGAGAGCATGCCATAAAGCTGGAATTTCTTAATCCCTGCTCTAAATTCGTTGTGCACAAGAACTTATTTATCCTTCATAATGACTCAGAGAAGAAGGTGCCCTTAAAGCAGATGATGAAACAGAGTGTCAGAGTGGTAAGTACTTGACTCAAGGCTACCAACTGGCAAATGGTAGGCTAAGATTTGAACCAGGTAGTTTAGCTCCATATCCTTCATTCCCAGCCCTTCCAATCCTTGGTGTCTTACTTAGCAACAGCAGAACCATACCCAAGCTTCCTGATTCCCAGAGTAGACCCTTTCTTCCCTACCATGTCCATGTAGGTACAACACAGAACTGAGGTTCCATTTGTTGAAGGGGGATGCAGAGAGTCTTGTAGATCAGCGGTTCCCAAAATTTTTGACACCAGTGACCAGTTTTGTGAAAGACAGTTTTTCCACAGATCGGGGGGTGGAGGTGGGAGGTGGGAGGGATGGTTTGGGGGTGATTCAAGCACATTACATTTATTTTGCACTTTATTTCTATTTTATTACATTGTGATATATAATGAAATAATTATATGACTCACCATAATGCAGGGTTTCCCTGGAGGCTCAGCAGTTAAGAATCTGCCTGCTAGTTCAGGAGACACAAGAGAATCGGCTTGATCCCTGGGTTGGGAAGACCCCCTGGAGGAGGAAATGACAACTCACTCCAGTATTCCTGCCTGGGAAATCCCATGAACAGAGTAGCCTGGTGGGCTACAGTCCATGGGGTCATGAAGAGTTGGATATGACTTAGCAAGTAAACAAGAATAGTGCAAAATCAGCGGGAGCCCTGAGCTTGTTTTCCTGCAACTAGATGGTCCCATCTGGGGGTGATGGGAGACAGTGACACCAAAGTGTGTGACGGGGAGCAGTTGTAAATAAGGATGAAACTTTGCTAGCTCATCCACTGCTCACCTCCTGCTGTGTAACCCAGTTCCTAACAGGCCATGGGCCATTTCTGGTCCCTGGACTGGGGATTTGGGACCCTTGCTGTAGATCTGCTATGAAATTGAGGCACAAGGCTGGTCTTGGCAGGAGACATGGAAAGGAGAAATTTGGTTCCTGCTGAGATCTGGGCTCCAGCATCCCCTTCACGCCCCCAGGGAACTCAGGCCAGGGAGGAAGATCCAATTTCCAGGCATGGTTGAAACCAGAGCTGGGCTGCCCCCTCGTGCTTGCCTCCCATGTCCCTCCCTCTTGTGTTGCTGATGTGAAATAGGCCGAGGGGACAAGGGGAGGTATTGTTCCTGTCCCCACCTCACATGACCCAGATCCCAGTGGAGCGCGGAGGAGTTTGTGTAACTTTCCTGGAGGTTAAGAGCAGGTCAGCACAGGGCTACAGCTCAGACCACTCTCCCAGCAAAAAGAGCCTCAGGCTAAGCCAGGCAGCCTCGTGGGAACAGCAGCACATACCTGCTGCCCATGCCCTGAAACGGGAGGGCAGCCTGAGCTGCTGGTCTGTGAAGACACAGACCCCAAATCCACCAGCTGCCCTCCTCCCAGCCTGGGCCTTGGGCACAGAGGCACATCACAGAAACCAGGACAGACAGGGAACTGGGGAAAGACAGACCAATGACCACACTTGACAGGTGGGCATAATCAGGCCCAGATAGGAAATAGGAGCTACCATGAATCATACACCTTATGAAGTGCCATTCATTCATTCATTCACTCACCCATTCACTTACTGAACAATCACTTGTGCAATGTTAAGTGTGGACACTGTCCATAACAAGGGGTTCATTACATTTTCTCATTCAGAGGAGGAAATAGAGGCTGAGAGAGGGCATGTATCTTTCCAAAGTCACACAGCTGGTTTGCAGCACATCTACTGAGTGCAGCCCTAGACTGACACCAATGTACCAGACATGAGAACATGTATAATGGAAGAGGAGTCTGAAGAACCTCTCTGTTCTGTTATCCTGTGTCCTGGCAAATATGACTGAGTCTATTCTACTCAGCAATTTATGCCATGTCTACTCTGGGCAAAGTACTTAATTGAGTCTCTGCTTCTGGGAAGATTTCCAGGAACCAACCAGCCTCCTGTATTAGGAATTTAGTTCTGATAAAATCTCTCCTCCTTTAATTTAAGCCCTTTTCACTTGTCATCCGTAGGATGGGAACATCATTTGTGTTTCAAGCAAAGTCCTTCCCCACCACAGGACAAGTGGAGGCTGGAATGAGGTCATGAATATGGATATGCAAAGATACGTTCACTTTCTGGCCCCTTGTGGAGAGTCAGAGCTCAATGAAGAGACTGGGGGGAATGAATGAAAAGGCATATGAAACTCAACATTTAAGCAAAGCTTCAAAGCTTCACAGAAGAGGTTGATGAACATCATCTTTCCGCAAAGCAATCCTGGAAGGCAGTCAGGCAGGCAGGCATTCTATTCCCATTTCAAAGATGAGAAAGTCAAGGCTCAGAGAGCATCATTGGCTTGCCGAGGGCCGCAGATCTCGTGAGCAGCAGAGTTGGACCTGCACCCAGGTGTCTGCTTCTTCTGTGGTGCCATGCAGCTCAGGTACGCATGCGTGGCACAGGGTGGTGTCGTGACAATGGCAGGTGTGTGTCTCTGGCATTCTTGCAGGGAGGGAAATGCTTGGCTGAGCTGGAGCCATTTCTTCCTTTCCTGGAGAGGAGGTGGAGGAGGGGCCTCTATCCGGCCAGATGTGTTGGGAGGAAGAATGAGTTCATGACTTGGGTTAATGATCCCTGCAGCCCACATCACTGGGTGGTGGGAACAGGTGTCCAGAGCCAGGCTGATCACCCAGGAGATGGGGGTGACTGAGTTAGGAGGCACCAGCTATGGTCCACTCTCCCCGCCCCCCAAGGAGATTGATTTAGGGCATCTCGTTGTATTGTCCCCACCTTAGTTCAAACCCTCATCAGCATGCATCTGGGCCATTATAACTGCCTCCTACCTGGTGCCCTGTGCCCAGTCCTGTACAGTCTCACGGCTCCTCCTTGCTGATAGCAGAGCTGGGTTTATACAGCTCAAACCTGCCCATGTCACTTGTCTCCAGGGGATCCTACAAGCTCCTCTCCTCTAAGTGCAGACCACAACGTCCCAAGCAGGCTGGCCCCAACTTACCCATCTAAACTTGGGCACAGGAACTGCCCTGGTGGTCCAGAGGTTAAGACTCCATGCTCCTAATTCAGGGGACCTGGGTTCAATCCCTGGTCAGGGAACTAGATTCCACGTGCTGCAACTAAGAGTTTGTACGTTGTTGTTTAGTCACTAAGTTGCATCTGACTCTTGGTGACCTCATGGACTGCCAGGCAAGATTATTGGAGCAGGTTGCCATTTCCTACTTCAGGGGATCTTCTCAACCCAGGGATCGAACCCAAATCTCTTGTGATTCCTGCGTTGACAGGCAGATTCTTTATCACTGGGCCACCAGGGAAGCCCCAAGAGTTCGTATGCCTCAACTAAAGATCCCACATCCTGCAAAGAAGATTGAAGATCCCACATGCTGCAACTAAGACCCAGCAGAGCCAAACAAATAAACAAACTTGGGCACAGAACTCCTGTTTAGGCACCCTGTGCCCTCACAGTGCCTTCACCCCGCCCCCGGTTTGTCTTTGCTCTTCCCTTTCACTCAAATGCCCCTTAGGCCCTGACTTTGACCTTTCCCTCTTTTCAGCTTGCAACTCACTTTTTCTCTCATGATATTATCCATCTTTTAACTTGTGTTTCTGGGCATCTTATCTCCTGCCTTGGACCATGACCTCCTCAGGATATAACTCATTTAGTCCCCTCTGGCCCCAGCACAGCAGTTGGTCATGGTAGAGGCTTAGCAGCCTACAGTGAGGTAGGCCAGGGGCAAGATAAGGGAGTGCTCCAGAGTCAAACGGTGCCCGACAGTTAATCCTGCCCCTGTCACTTACTACTTGTATGACTTGGGCAAGCTGCTGCAGGCCTGTGCCTCAGTTTCAGTTTAGCTCAGTTCAGTCTTGCAGTCGTGTCCAGTTCTTTGCAACAATATGGACTGCAGCACGCCAGGCCTCCCTGTCCATCACCAGCTCCCGGAGTTTACTCGAACTCGTGTCCATTGAGTCAGTGATGCCCTCCAACCATCTCATCCTCTGTCGTCCCCTTCTCCCACCTTCAATCTTTGCCAGCATCAGGGTCTTTTTTAATGAGTCAGCTCTTCACATCAGGTGGCCAAAGTATTGGAGTTTCAGCTTCAGTATCAGTCCTTCCAATGAATATTCAGGACTGATCTTTAGGATTGACTGATTGGATCTCCTTGTATTCCAATGGACTCAAGAGTCTTCTCCAACACCAGAGTTCAAAAGCATCAATTCTTTAGTGTTCAACTTTCTTTATAGTCCAACTCTCACATCCATACATGGCTACTGGAAAAACCATAGCTTTGACTAGACAGACCTTTGTTGGTAAACTAATGTCTCTGCTTTTTAATATACTGTCTGCTGCTGCTTCTGCTGTTGCTGCTAAGTCACTTCAGTCATGTTCAACTCTGTGTGACCCCATAGATGGCAGCCCATCAGGCTCCCCTGTCCCTGGGATTCTCCAGGCAAGAACACTGGAGTGGGTTGCCATTTCCTTCTCCAATGCATGAAAGTGAAAGGTGAAAGTGAAGTCTCTCAGTCGTGTCTGACTCTTGGTGACCCCATGGACTGCAGCCCACCAGGCTCCTCCACCCATGGGATTTTCCAGGGAAGAGTACTGGAGTGGGTGGCCATTGCCTTCTCCAATATGCTGTCTAGGTTGCTCATAACTTTTTTTCCAAGGAGCAAGTGTCTTTTAAGCCTCAGTTTCCCTGTCAAATGGGGAGAACAGTATCTGCTTCCTGGGGTTCTTTCAGGATTCCACAAGGTAACAGACATAAAAAAAACATTCAGGACAATGCCTGGTATGTGGTTAGTATTCAATAGATGCTAGGTATTATTCATTATTCAGTCCTATCAATGGGCTCGATGAGATTTTATTTTCAAATGAGAATTTCAGGAGAGTTGAGACCTGACATTTACTGAGCATCCTCTATGTGCCAGGCAGGGTGCTAAGAGATCCACAAGTTCTCCTCATTTAGTTCTGGCAAGGCTGCCAGGAGGTAGGCAGCGCTCCCGTTTTTCATAGGAACAATCTGAGGTTCAGAGAGTAAGTGAGTGGCTTCTGGATAAACAGGCAGGAAATGGTGGAGCTGAACGTGAGCTCAGATAGGTATAACTCCATGCTCTGGCTTTTTCTTCTGTTCAACACTACTGACTCAGGAATCCAGAGAGAGAGCCTGTGAGATGGTCCATGGAAGGAGACGTTTCCCTTTGCTGATCCCCAAGGCTTGACATGCTTCCCAGTCCCTCTCCAAGGCCCGCCCCTCCAGCTCAAGGTGTGGTCTCTCTTTCCTGAGCCTCTCTTTCCCTCTCTCCTCCAGCAACTGAAGAACAGCCTCTTGGGCTTAGACTGTTGGCTCCAGGTGTCGCATCAGGTCTGGATCCCAGAAGGTAGCAGAGTATGGGCAAGGTGCCCACTGCAGGGGCCACCACAGGAGCGCCATTGTACCCCTTATCTAGGCCCCAGCTGGTGATAGAAAGCAGGAGATTTTTGGAAGCTAACTCACCTGTGTTGGAATCCACACCTCAGCTGGCCTCGAGTAAGCTGTTTAAAGGCAAAGGGGATCAGTTTCCCCAGATGCAAAATGGGGAAAACAAGCCCAGGTTGCTATGAGCATTAGGTGAGGTGGGGCTTAGTAGGTGCTCAGTGAATACTAGCTTCTTCCCTCTGGAGGTCCCCCAGGACCTTCCTCTGAGGCCCTTGTCTAATGTGTCTGAAAAGGACACCCATCTGTCAATTTGCGGGCCCACCACCGCCGCCTGCCCCACTCTGGGCAGCAGAAGTTGCCTGGGGAGCCTGTCTTGTCTTCCTTTGGTCCAAGGCCCTAGTCACTGTGGCCTCTCCCTCCTGGTGTGGGATAGGGAGAGGACTCAGCCTGGCCCTGCATGGACCAGTTGCCTATTCCCATGGGATTCCTTTAACTCCCCGAGCCCCAGGCTGGTGGCTGAGGAAGGGGGCACACCTGACCCCAATCTGCCTGCCCCTTGGCCAAATTCCTGGCATTCCTGCAGGAGCTCAGCTTATCCTTGCCTCTCTCAGGTCAAGGGATTCACCCCACCAACCTCAGTGCCCTTAAGAAGGCCCAACCCGGACTGCAGCTGATGACTATATCTGCTCCCTGCCTGAGGGTCCCTGGAAGGGTGATGTGCCTGTTCCCACTTTACAGATGGAGAACATGAAGCCTGGAGAGTAAGCAACAGGCTGTTCTGCTGGGAAGCGCCAGGGCTGGAGCCTGAGTTGATCTAGCTCTGAAGTCCATAGTCTTGCCCCGACACCCCTCACCTCCTGGGTCCCGGCCCTGGGAGGAAATGCTCCAATCTCACCACCTAAGGAAGGATGCTCCCTCACCACCTTAGCAACGTGGCCTCTGCTTTGAAAGGGCCTTGCTTCTCCTGCTCTAGAATGGACTCCCTTTGCTCTGTCCTGGAAAGGGAGAGAGAAAGACGATGAATTCCCAGGGGGGAAGCAGAGAGAGTCTGAAGACCACAGTGGAAGGAACTGGCCACTGAAGCTGAATGCTAACAACAGGGTGGGCTTCCCCTGGACTGGCTTCACTGTGGCCGAAGTCCCCTAATGTACATGGAAACCCCAGGAAGGAGCAGGCTGTCTGGAGCAGAAGTGAAAGAAGACAGATTGGCGGTGCTTTTGGCTTTAACTGTGTGGACTTGCTGGGTGTGCTAACCATGCCACACACACCATGCATGTCTGTTAAGACCCTTGGTTGTAAGTGTGAAAAAAAATCCTCCTCAAATTGACATCAGAAAACAAGTCGAATTATTGGTTCTCATAATGGAGTATTTATGTACACATTTGGCTTCAGGTGCAGTTTGATTCAGGGCCCAAATGACATCACCAGAAGTCATCTCTCAATTCTATTGCCCATGGTTGCCCATTCTTCAGCTCCAAAGTTGGCAAAAATAACTGTGCTGCCCTAGGATAGATACCAACTCACCACAATGGAAAGGAAGGCTACAGCTTGCTACACTTCCCTTTCCCAGAAGCCTCAGCTTTCCTTGGCTCTGACTGGTTTATGTGCACACCCTGGAACCAATCACTGTGGCTGGAGGTGAGGGGGGCGGGGACACAAAGATTGAATTAATCCAGAGCCCATCCCTGGGGTTACAGGTGGTACAATTCCATCACATCCCCCAGGGGTGGAGAAGGAGTGGTGTCCCAAAAGGAATTTGAGACTTGGTTCCAAGAAGGGACAGCAAGTGCAGGATGGCCAGCAGCAGCTTCCCCTACACTGTGTCCCCTGATAAGGAGAACTCTGATGCCTGTTCTGACAGCCCAGCCTTGGTTCTGATTTCTCCTCTTGGTTTTTTTTTTTTCTTTCATCTCATCCCATTTCACTCCTGAACTTGCAGCTAGGGCTCTGGCTTAGGGTCAGGATCCCTAGAAGCAGAGCCTGAGACAAGGAGTTGGGTACACATGAATTTTCAGGAGGTGTGGTCTAAGAGAAAGGATGTGAGAGAAGTGGGATTAGGCAGGGGACAGAGTTAGGCAAGGATGCAATCTCAGCTTCAGCCTGACCCCCGCCGCCCCCCACCCTGGGAGCTCTGGAGCATCAATTTCACCTGAATGGGTCCCTCTTTGAGGCTGGGAAGCCAGTCACTGAACTCCCCTCCTCCCCTCATGCCAGTGACTCAGTGGTCACGGGCTGCCCAGGCATGCACGTCCTCTCAGGAGACAGCTCCCATTCGGCATAGGGCGATCCTCCAAATGAAGGCTTGGGCAGAATCCAGTAAGGCTGGGGTCCCCAACCTCCTGGATCTAATGCCTGATGATCTGAAGTAGAGCTGATGTAATAATAACAGAAGGGAAGTGTACAATAAATGTAATGCGCTTGAATCATCCCAAAACCATCCCCCCACCCCAGGCCATGGAAACATGGTCTTTGACAAAACCGGTCCCTGGTGCCAAAAAGGTTGGGGACCACTGCCCTAGAGGAGCTTGCCTGTCCTTTGGATGGAACACTTGGTATTGTTTCCTTGGCAGTGACCTGGCTTCCTCAGGGACCCCCTGGGCTGAACCACCATCCTTCTCTGCAAATTTGGCAGACTCCAAGGGCCTCCTACGTTTGATACTGCCCCTAAGGTGGCCCCTGGAGCAGAAACCAATAAGAGATAGGTATCCTGCCCTGCGATGGAGTCTGCTGTAGGAGCAGCATCTTCATGAGGGGAACACGGAGGAGGGCAGGGTCCCTGGCATCCTGGTTTCTCTGCCTCACTCTTCCCTAGTCTGACCTTCCTCTTCTACTTCAGCACTGGGATTCCTGAGACATCTCCTGCCCATCTTCTCATGAATGCAACTGAGCCTCCTTCCTGGATGGCCAGTTCTCCTGGCCCTTCCAGTTCCCTAGGGCAGATGAAGCAACTGATTCCCTCTGACAAGACTGGTTCAAGTGAGCTCTCTCTTGCCTGGTGCCAGCTTCCTTGGAAGGCTACACTCTGCTTTTGAGGGCTTGGTTAATCTACAGGTTGAGTGTGGCCACCCTATACAAACTTAAAGGACAGGGACTTCCCCAGTGTCCAGTGGTTAAGAATCTGCCTTGCAATGCAGGGGATGTGGGTTCAATCCCTGTTCAGGGAACTAAGATCTCATGTGCTGAGGAGCAACTAAGTCCACGTGCCCAAACTACTGAACCTGTGTGTGATGCCTAGAGAGTCTCAGTGCCACAGCGAAGATCCTGACTGCTGCAACTAGGACCTGACACAGCCAAATAAGTAAATATTTTTAAAATGCTTTCCTGAAGACTTTTGGGAAGTTAAGTTTTAAAAAAAAAAAAAACCTTAAAGGATAAACAACAAATGCTGGTAGACCTGGGGGTACTAGCATGGGGTTAACACTGTAATCTACAAAAAGGTTTTATAAATCAATAATTATATATATGAATACTGCAATAAAAAATTGGTCAAAGGACTTGAACAGGCAATATTATAAAAGAAGGAGTAGGAATCATCAATATGCATGTGAGAAGGTGCCTGACCTCACTGGGAATCAAAGAAACTCAAATTAAGGCAGCAATGAGGAATCATCCCAATTGGCAAATATTCCAGTAAGGGTGTGGAGCAAAAGGTCACCCTTGTACCCTGGTGATGGGATGATGGGAGAATAAAAGGGTACATTTCTGCAAGGCAATTTAGAAACTCTTGGCAAGCCTGAAACCTTAGAATCTGCAATTCAACTTCTTGGAATTTATCCTAAGGAAATATTGGAAGATGTGCCCAAGGATGTATGTGCAGTGATGTTTATTTCAGCACTATTTATAACAGCCAAAAAAAAAAAAAACACCCAGAAATGACTCAGTGATCCATCAATAGATCAGTTAAATCAATTCTAGTTCATTCATAGTGGGATCATATGTAGCCTTTAAAAATGTGCCTCTCTGTATAGCACAGGGAACTTTACTTATAATGCTCTGGGTGACCTGAATGGGAAGTCCAAAAGGGAGCAGACATATTAATATGTGGGCTTCCCTGGTGGCTCAGATGGTAAAGAATCTGCCTGCAATGTGGGAGACCTGAGTTCAATCCCTGGGTTGGGAAGATCCCCTGGAGGAGTGCACAGCCACCCACTCCAGTATTCTTGCCTGGAGAATCCCCGTGGACAGAGAAGCCTCGAAAGTTACAGTCCATGGGGTTGAAAAGAGTCGAACATGATTGAGTGACTAAGCAGCTGCTGCTGCTGCTGCTAAGTCACTTCAGTCGTGTCCAACTCTGTGCGACCCCATAGACGGCAGCCCACCAGGCTCCCCCGTCCCTGGGATTCTCCAGGCAAGAACACTGGAATGGGTTGCCATCTCCTTCTCCAATGCATGAATGTGAAAAGGGAAAGTGAAGTTGCTCAGTCGTGTCCGACTCTTAGCGACCCCATGGACTGCAGCCTACCAGGCTCCTCTGCCCATGGGATTTCCCAGGCAAGAGTACTGGAGTGGGGTGCCATTGCCTTTAATATGTACATGTCTGGCTGATTCATTTTGCTGTACAGTAGAAACTAACACAACATTGTAAAGCAGCTGTTTTCCAATAAAAATTAATTTAAAAAATGATGCACATCTGTGTCCATCCACATCAGAAGAGCTCCCATAACCCATTACATTTTAGAAAGTTACAAAGTATATAGAGTATACTTTGAGTGTGTGTTAGTCATTCAGTTGTATTCGAGTCTTTTGCCACCCCAACGACTGTAGCCTGCCAGGCTCCTCTGTCCATTGGGATTCTCCAGGCAAGAAACTGCAGTGGGTTGCCATTCCCTTCTCCAGGGGATCTTCCCAATCCAGGGATCGAACCCAGGTCTCCCGCATTGCAGGCAGATTCTTTACTGTCTGCTTTATCTGTGTTGAATTTTATACCTACATGTGTACATAGGCCCAGGAAGTTGTCTGGAAGGGTGTTCCCTTGTTTCTGGTTGATAGGGGAATAGTGGGTTCTGTGGTTTGTGCCTTTTTTGGGGTAACCAGTGCCAAGGGGCCTCTGGGCTTGCTACTCCCCCGCCATCACATTCGGGAGTTGAGTCATCCCAGGGTCAGAATGACCAGCTGTATCCCTTATATAGGCTCAAGGGAATTGATCATGGGGACCTGAACCAGTCTGGATTTTTCTGGAGCTCCTGAGAAAGAGGAGCCCTCTGAAACTTATAGATGTAGAACAACCACGTTCTGACAGATTCTCTTGTTGGGAATTTGAAGAGTACACAGCTGGAATGGCTCATCTCAAATCCACAAAGTCCGGAGCCTCAGCTGGGGAGCTGTTGATGACCAGAACGTCTGAAGGCTGGCATCGTCCAGGGAGTTCTTCCCTCATATGTCTGACACCTGGGATGACTCAAAACCTGGGCTTAGCTAGAGCTGTCAACAGGAGCACGTACTCATGGGCCACACGTGGCTTGGGCTTCTGACGGCATGGCAGCCAGGTCACAAGAGGGAGTGTCCTCAAGATGGGGGAATCTGGAGAATGTGTCAGGAGATGAAGGCAAAAGTTGCAAAAGCTTCTGTCTTAGCCTCGGGAATTGTGTCTTAGCCAGCATCACTTCTGTCACATTCTACGGGTTAGTAAAGCCAGCTCCTATCCACGGGGAGGGGAACTAGACTCCACCTCTAGTCCGTGGGAAGTGCAAGGCCACGTGGCAGAAGAGCAGGTGAGATGGAGATAGTGTGGGCTCCTGAGGAAAAGGCAGCTGGCTGCGGACAGTCTTCCTTCCCCGCTGGACTCAGAGTTGAGAGATTTGGAGTAGCCACAGCCACCTTGGAACCACAGAGAGGAAGCCTGTGCAGAAGGCCAGCCCGGAGGAGAGCCCAGGGACATGGGAGAACCAGGAAGGCCGAGGCGAGAGAGAGAATATGCAGATGAGAGTGAGAGACAGACGCGATCCAGAGGGCATCCTGTGAAGCCAGTCCCAGCCCTCACTCCTCAAGCCCAGGAACCAATAGTTCACTAGTGTTCACGCCAGTTTGAGCTGGGTTTTCTGTCTCTTGTAGAAGAAAGGGTCCTAATCAATATAAAGGGATTTTACAAGAAAAGAATTCCCTTTTTCATATTTTTTCATATGCCTTGAATTTTCCGCGAGTTTGTCGCATTTTCAGTGCTTTAAAAAAATGTTAAACAGCCTCTTGAAGTCACCAATGACAGCTACCACGACTTTAACAACCTCCCATTTTGATGGATCGGAAGACTAACATCCTTCGCCTTCCATTGTCTTTTGTTTGTCGGAGTGCAGCAGCCGCACACCCCTCCCACCATCCCTTGTTAAATCCTCAGTGTTCTCTGAGCTTCGGGCATCTTCCAGCTCTCCCATCCCACGTTCAGTCAACGGGTGGAAGGATGTGGGACAGTGAGGTTCCTGGTCCCCAGGAGCCCTCAGTCCAGGCAGGAGACAGAGCGGGTAGAATTATTCTGATTGAGACTGTGGGCGGCCAGGAGGTGAGTCCAATGTGCTGTGAGAGGAGATGGAGAGAAGGGGGGAAATTCTTACTAAAATGGAGATGAAGCGGGTATTCCAAGCAGAGGGACCAGCCTGAGCAAAGGCCTGGTAGTGAGACCATGTGATGTGCGTTTAGCAAGACACAAAGCAAGTGACTGAAGAACCGGGAATATGATATGGGGGCTTTAGGGGAGACCGAGATGAAGGTTGGAGTCTAAACTGGGAGTGCCTTAAATGCCAGGCTGAGGAGTTTTAGCTTTATCCTGAGGATCATGGGAGATACTGGAGGGATTTAAACAGACAAGTGGCATAATCAGATTTTTTTTAAATACGTATTTGTTTCTGGCTGTGTCAGGTCTCAGCTGCAGCACTCAGGCTCTCCACTGCAGCCTGGCATGTGGGGGTCTTCCATTGCGGTGGGCTTCTCTCTAGTTGTGCTGCACACACTCAGTGGTTGCGGCACAAGGGTCGAGTTGCCCGGCAGCATGTGAGATCTCAGTTCCCCAACCAGGGATCGAACTCATGTCCGCTGCAGTGCAAAGCAGAGTCTTAGCCACTGGACCACCAGGGAGGTCCGGTGGTCAGATTTGAGATGGTCGCTCTAATGAAAGTGTGGATTACAGAGGGAAGAGGCTTGAGAGCAGGCACACAGCCATTGCAATAGTCCGAGCAGTCGGTAGTGAGGACGCAGTTACCTTGCCTCGTTGTAGCTACTCTGTCTGAGCTCACCCAAGAACAGGCTTTCCTCACTGCCTGTGCCAGGGGAGAGAGGGCATGCTGGTGTCCTCCAGAGTCACACTCTGACCTTGGTCAAAGACTTCATCCAGCCAGAGCTGCGTCTACTCAAGTTTCCCCACTACCCCCGATCCTGGCTCTAGTTATTGTGTGGGAAGCAAGGGCTGTCTGTATCTCCCCTCATTCAATCCACCTGACTGAGGAATATCCAGATAGGAAGCAAGTCTTCAAACAACAGCAACAACAGCATATAACAAAGACAAGAAAAACCATCACCGCAAGATGGTGTGAACCATTGACATGGATCATACGGGGTTCCCACTCTTTCAACCCTCTGAAGCAGATCCCGTTGCCCTGACCACTTCGCAGATGAGAGCAGTGAGCCCCCAGGCCAAGGCAATAGGCATTCACACCAGAGGCTCCCAGGGCAGGACCCTGCCAGAAGATTCCACCCAAGAAGCTCTGAGGTCCTTGGTCTTCGCAGGAGGAATGCAGCGGCTCACCTCCTGCTGCTGTTCTCTGTCGAAGCTCAACAAGGATGTCCCCTCCTCTAGGCAGCCTCCTACCATCCTGGTCGCATCCCCACCCACCCCGGCGGGGACAGACCTCTTACTCCACCTTTGCTGCCCCAGCATTCGTCTCGCTGCGCAGTCATGGTCTGCTAGTCTGCCACGCGGCCAATGTCTCAGGGAGAAGCAGGCAGCTCCCTCTCACCCTGTGGTCCCAGCACCCGGCCAGAGCAGGCGATACATGGTCAGACATTGAAGGGCGGGGTAGAAGGCTTCCCACTTCCCCACTTGTGATGGGCCGCCTCCCCAGGCTCCCTTGGACAGAGGACCCAGGAGGGTCTTTCCCAAGTTTCATGTCTTTCCCATCATTGCTACCGCCTTCCCACCCCTGGCCTTCTCTTGTCCAAATCAGGGTCCAAGTTCAAGGGCTGCTGATCATCTGTAAATGAAGTGAGGCGTCCTCGGTCAGACTCATATACCAGGGTGCCCGATCCACGGCCGGCCTGGAAAAACTGAAGAGAGAGTAAGAGGGAAAGAGATGAGCTGGAGGCAGTTGAAGAAGATGAAGAGAGGCAAAGTGCCTTCTCCTTTGAGTCTGGGATGCGGAGAAGGTGGAGAGGACTTTGTGCAGCCTTAAGCAGACAAAATTGAGCAGTTGTGGTGTGTGGCGGCCTGTGGTACTTAAACACAATAGCTGATCTAATCACCAGCCTCATTCTCTGGGAAGCTTTTTGCTGCATTTTAGCACAGAAAAGTGTTGCCTTTCTCTCTTTTGTGGCTCAAGATGCTATTTAAGAAGGCAAAAAAAAAAAAATCGATATGCCTTCTCTGGCTTTCAGTCTTTTTCCCCCCAAAGGTATTTCTTTGGGGAAGGGGGAAAGTTGGGGAGGGGGTGTCGAGGAGTGTTTTTGTCATTCATAAGCCATGGTGACAAACCTTGACCCCATCCTCAGCTCCTATTGATCAGCCCCATTCGCAACACCAGAGGACAAATAGAAATCATTTGTCTGTCTTGGCTTCCAAACAGCCCGAGACAAAGGGCTCAGCCGGCAATCAGCAGCTGGAGGTATTAGCCATGGGTCAAGTTCGGAGGTCGGAGGTCAAACAGGTTGTCATCAGTTTCTCACAGCTATCAGAGCAAGGGCAGGGGAGGGGCCAAATAAAACCCACCAACAACACAGCTGGTTCTTATTAGCCAAATCCTGCCTCCCTGTAAAGAGAGATGGGTCAGCCAGGTCCACACCCACCCCAGGGACACCCCGGGGTGCTGGGTTTCATGGCATAGCAGCAGAGCCGGGGGTGGTGAGGGGCTGGGGAGAAAAGAAGTGAGATCTGAGCCCTGCCTTCCACTATTCATCCTTCCCAGTCTCCCCTGGGGGGGAACCCTGAGTTCTTCTGTCTTGGGGGGCCTGAAAGAGACAGAGGGAGAGACCTTGGGTTTCTTTGGGAGTCTGAGCAAGCAACTTAATCCTGTAAAATTGGAAGTGGCTTAGAGGGTCTGGGAAACAGAGGATTCAGCCAGGGGATCGTTGAGTACTTTAAGTCCCTGATTACGCACCACCTGTTTTGGTTTCTCCTCCCATCCTTGGGAAGAGGACACCCAACTCTTAGGGCAATTAACCTAGAGAAAGATACGGAAAGATGAGGGTGACAGCCCCAGGGGAGTGACACAGGAGAGGCACCACACATAGGATGGCAGCTTGCAGCCCTTTTCGTTGAGCACTCAGCATGGAGGCTTTGGGCCTCCTGCGGAAGTGATCTCACTTAAGCACCACTGAAAGCCCTGTGAGGGTTTATTGGTCCCATTCTACAGATGGGGAGACTAAGGCTTGGAGAAATTAGATCACCAGTCCCACTGAAGCTGCAAGGGGAAACCTGAGACGTGGATCTTCAGGAAACAAAGGAAGAATCACTTTGACGGGATATCTTCTCAGTGAGTAAGAGTCTAACCTGATAGGAACATGGTGAGAGTTCTGGGTCCCTGCTCTTGTCAGCTGCTCCCTTGGCTTGACCCCAGACACCTAAGGACTGTATTGTCTTATGGGGATGAAAGGAACTTGCAGCTCCAAGGGGGATCCTACTCGGGGAGAGCCCAGGTTGAGCTGCAGGGCTTGATGACACCAATCAGGTAGTAAAGTCAGCTCTCAGGAGCCTTCTGATCAAGTAACAAGAATGATGGTGCCCAACGACAGAGAAACAGGGATGCCTGTCTGAAGACACAAGTGGCCTGCCAATCAGGGAACTCTGCTGGAACAGGAGCCCGACCCGAGTTCAAGTGTCTCCAGGGGACGTGGGGATGTGATTTCATAGAGATCACTAGGCAGTTCTCGATGCACCTGTTACTTGGTCCAACTCTCTAAGGGACCTTTAAGATAGGAGAAAAATAAAGGTAAAATGGGGAGTGAGGCTGGATAGATTGGAGTGTTTGAAAAATACCTTAATGATCCCTGGGGTTAATGACCTTCTGAAAGAGGAACCTTTAAAAATAATTAAGGGCTTTGGCTATTAAAGTGTAACATGAACAGTCTACAAATCCGCACATAGGATAAAACTGCTTAGAACTAAATACACACACACACACAACTGCTGAAATCTAAATAGGCTCAATGGATTGTACAGTGTCCATCTCCTGGTACATATTGCAATGCTCTCAGCGGGGGATGGATTAGAGAAGAGCTAGCCTGTAGGCAGGAAGGTTCGTTAGTTAAAGATACTAATGGCATGCATTTGTGTAATAGTGTGGTGACTGGGGAGAAAGGTGTTTATATGTGTGTGTGTTTGATAGAAACTGATAGTGTTAGTCACTCCGTCGTGTCCGACTCTTTATAACCCCATGAACTGTAGCCCACCAGGCTCCACTGTCCATGGAATTCTCAAGGCAAGAATACTGGAGTGGGTTGTCATTCCCTTCTCCAGGGAATCTTCCTGACCCAGGGATCAAACGTGTGTCTCCTGCATTGAGGGGCAGAGTCTTTACCATCTGAGCCACCAGGGAAGCCCAAGTCCTTCATGATTATGCAAGATGCTACTGTTGGGTGAAACTGGATGAAGGATACATGCGATCTTTCTGTATTATTTCTTACAAATGCATGTGAGTCTACAATTATCTCAAAAGGAGAAAAAGTATAAAAGGCAAAAAATAGGCTGCATTCTGTTCCCTTGTGTGCATGTGTGCTCAGCTGTGTCCGACTCTTTGCGACCCCATGGACTATAGCCCACCAGACTCCTCTGTCCATGAAAATTTTCAGGCAAGAATACTGGAGTGGGTTGCCCTTTCCTTCTCCAGGGGATCCTCCTGACCCAGGGATCAAACCCTTGTTTCTCATGACTCCTGTGCTGGCAGGCAGATTCTTCACCAACTGTGCCAGCCGGGAAGCCCTGTGTTCTCTTAACAGAGCTCTAGTCTTTACTGCTTGACAAAGAGGGAAAGCAAAGGCAGGAAAGAAACAAGCTCTTGATGTACGAGCTCTCGCAATGTAGAAGACAGAGGAAAATGACCCACGTTACACTTAATCACACAATAGTATCTTGTTGTTTAGAGGGAAAAACTGAGGCTTAGGTTTGCAAACTCATTGGCCTGCAACCACACTGGCTCTTAGCATCCCAGGCCCCATCTTCTGACTCCAAAGCCTGGATGCTCTCCACCACATCACCAAGTTCGTAGCGTTCTATTTCCGGAGCCCCAGGAAGTATGCACTCTCTGGGTAGGCTTTGCTCAAGAGGAAGACCAATGGGTCAATTCCATCAAGTATCCATTAAGTACTTTGCCACCAAGAGCATGGAGTTTTAAAAAGAAAATAATAAAGGAGATTTCCCTGGTGGTCCAATGGCTGAGACTCTGCATGCCCACTGCAGAGGGTACAGATTCAACCCCTGGTCCTGGAACTGAGACCACACAAGCTGTGACACAGCCAAAAATTTTTTAAAAGACATTCTTTTAAAGTAATGAAATAAGACCCCTCTCCTCAAGAATCTGTGTTTGTGCTCAGGAGACCAGTGTACCTAGGGACGGGGTGGACAGGGTCAAGGAAGTCTTACCCACTTACCTTTTTTTTCCTGTATGTAATTGACTTGGTCTTACTGATAGATATAAAGGAAAGAATTCCTTTGGTGAAAACAAATGCCTCTCGGTTTTACCTCCTGGTTCATTTTTATTCTTCCTTTCAAAGCTTCCAATCTTCTAATCTCCACTGTCCCGTTTATGTTTCTTCCCTAGTGTTTTGGAAGAAGTTTTTATTCCATTACTTGTTAGCTTTAAAATTTTGTTTAAAAATTCTTTAACTTGTAATCACTTCATATTTTTATTTTGAGATCCTTGAGTGATAAAGAAATTAAGAAAAGTATAACCAACATTGATATTCCCACTACCCATCATTAGTACGTCAATCACCAATCTGTTGCCTCTCACCTCCAAATCCACCATTGTTTGCCCAGCTTGGTGATACTGGAGCTTTGACCTGTAAATACTTTTCCTCTCTCAGCTGGCGCGATGTCAGACTTTGTAAGTAAAGGACACTGGAAGTGCACTGCAAAGCATAGCAAAGGAAGGGGATTCTTTTCCTGGTTCCTGTGTGCAATTCTCCCTCTCAGGGCACAGCCGTGAGCAGCATACGGGAGACCCAGTGGTGCTCACCCTCCAGCAAGTTACAGTGGCTCCCGGGTGGGCAGCTTCCTGGTCGCCAGTTGTGGGTCAGTTCTGGCTGAAGCACCTCGGTAAACTCTGGGGGATCCCTCGCAGGTCTGAACCTCAGTCTTGGGTTGTGGGGCCCTCTTCCAAGTGTGTTCCTTCCTTGGAGGCCCTCTCTCAGCCCTGTTCCCCATGTTTGTTCCTTGAGAGGTCCCTTTTACTGCTTTTGGGCTTCCCTGGTGGCTCAGACGGTAAAGAATGTGCCTGCAATGTGGGAGACCTGGGTTCAGTCCCTGGGTTGGGAAGATCCCCTGGAGAAGGGAATGGCAACCCACTCCAGTACCCTGACCTGGAGAATCCCATGGACAGAGGCTACAGTCCATGGGGTCTCAAAGAGTCAGACACAGTGGAGTGACTAACACTTTCACTTTTACCCCTTTTAGTAGTTAGCCACCATTTACTAGAATTTTATGTTATGTTAAATGTTCCGTGGGGGTCCTATCTCCTGTTTGGACCTTGGCTGATACACTTAGAAAGGTTAACTGAGGGACCTCCCTGGTGGTCCAGTGGTTAAGAATCCGCCTTGCAATGCAGTGAATGCAGGTTCAGTCCATTCAATCCCTAGTTGGGGAACTAAGATTCCATAGACCGAGGAGCAACTAGAGAGCCTGTGTGCTGCAGCTGAGACCCCACACAGCCAAATAAATAAGAAAATTACACATTTTTAAAATATTATAGTTTGTGATATTAGCTTGTTTTTAAGTGAATTATACATTACAGGTACAGTTAAGACCCTCTTTAACTGCCATTTCCAGTTCTATACCCTTTCTCTAAGAATGAACCATTATTATGAGTTTGAGGTGAGTCCTCACACTTAAGAAAACTTTTACATCCATTCACATGTAGTCATAGATATATTGTACTATTTTTACATCTTAAAATGTATATAAGTAGCATACTCTTCATATCATTCTGAATAGTGTTTCTATCCATCCAACATTACATTCTATCCATCCAACATTACATTATTTAAAACTGTCCGTGTGGGTATGTATAGTTGGCCTTCCTTATCCACAGACACAGAACCCGCAGATATGAGGGCCATGCCATCGCATACAGGGCCATGGACATCAGTGGGTTTTGCTGTTTGTCGGGAGTCCTGAAACCAGTTCCCCATGGATACTGAGCGGTCTAATTTATTCCTTTTAAATGGCTGTACAGTATACCACCATATAAACATATCACATGTCATTAATTCATTCCCCTATAGGTATTCATTTATATTGTTTACATTATTTGGCCACTTGTAAACAATTATGTAGTATATATCCCATGTGTACACATACCAGACTACTCCAGGTAACATATTAATACCTAGAAACTGAATTTTCTGACTAGTCTTAGAGTATGTGCATTTTAAGATGCTATTAGCTGCTTTTTACTTGCTCTCCAAGGGGCATTACACTTCCACCAGATGTATATTACAGTATTATTTTCCTCACATCCCCGCCAACACTTTATATTGTTAGACCTCTTAATTTTTCCCAATCGAATGGGTGAAAAAACAATATCCCACTTTTCCTTTTATGGCTTTAGTGACCAAATGAATATCCTGTTCATATTGTTTCTCTACTTTTCTGTTAGGTTATCTTTTCTTACAGACTATAGAATTTCTTTATACATTCTGGTAGATACACTGTATATTGCAAATATCTCCCAGTAAATTGCCCACCTTTTAATCTTGTTTGTGTATTTGGCCTTAGACAAGATATAATTTTCATAAAGTTAATAAATCTATTTATTTTATAGGTTGTTCTTATGTTGGCCTTATTTGAGAAATCTTTCTCTTTCCCAATTATGAAAAACATTTTCCTCTCATCGTTTTTCATGTTTGGGTCAGTAAAACGTCTCCATTTTATTTTTGTGAGTGATGTGTTACAGCTCTATTATTAAATAGTACTTCTTTCCCTCGTGATTAGTGGTGATATCTCTAACATATGCCATTTTTCTATACATAGATATGAATATCTTCCTGGGCTCTCTATTTTGTTTTATTGGTTTGTTTAATCTATGTCTGTGTTAATTAGGACAGAAATAAAACAAAAAGAGCTGATATGACAACAGTTCCCACGATTGTATGACTTGAAGAACAAAGTGTGAAACTTCCCTAGTGGTCCAGGGATTAAGAATTTGCTTTTGCAATGCAGGGGACAGAGGTTTGATCCCTGGTCAGGGAACTAAGATCTCACATGCCAAGGAGCATCTAGTCAACTCATACCTGCAGGCCTGCACACCTCAATTCAGCCTGCACGTCACAGCTGGAGAGTCTGTGCACGGCAAGGAAAGAGCCCGCACACCACAACTAAGCAAAGTGTGCGTTTTGTGCACATAATAGTCCCAGTTGGGCTCTGCTCCATGGAGCCATTCAGGAACTCATGTTCTTTCCCTCTTGTGGCTCAGTCATCCTCTGTTGATATCTGGGTCACTGCCACATTGGGGTTCCAGTCTGGGGGAAGGAAGAAGAAAGGACATTCCTGTCGCTATTAAGAATGGTGACCCGCGGGACTTCCCAGATGGTCCGGTAGCTTAAGACTCTGAGCCCCCAGTGCAAGTGGCCTGAGTTTGATCCCTAGTCAGGGAACTAGATCCCACATGCTGCGACTGAAAGGTCCTGCATGCCGCAACTAAGACCTCGTGCAATTCCATGGAGGACAATGTTTTCTCAAAGCCTCACCTGACTCTAAGAAGGACAGAAAAGCTGTGCCCATCTGGGCCTCCATGTGCCTAATTACCACTCTGTGACCACACAAAAAGGGAGAAGTGGATTTGGGTGGACAGTTTGCATCTCCATCACAAACCCTGACCAATGTTACACTGATTGAATTATTATTCTGTCCTGTTAGTAGCTTCCTTTGGGTTGGCAAATGGCTCTCATGGTTCCAAGTACCCTATCCTTACACACTGTTGGCTAGCCATCTATTGATTCATTTAAAAGTGAAAGTGTTAGTTGCTCCGTTGTGTCTGACTCTTTATGACCCCTGCGGACTATAGCCTGCCAGGTGGCCATTCCCTTCTCCAGGGGATCTTCCTGACCCAGAGATCGAACCTGGGTCTCCTGCATCACCCCTAAAAGGAGTGCCTTACACAGTAAACTTAAAAGTGATGATGATGGAGCAGAAAGATGTTATCACTCAGCCTCTGAATGAACTAATCCTGCCACAGAATATCTTATTACAGAGATAATAAATCCCTTTATGAAAGTGAAAGTGAAGTCACTCAGTCATGTCTGACTCTTTGTGACCCCATGGACTGTAGTCCATCAGGCTCCTCCATCCATGGAATTTTCTAGGCAAGAGTACAGGAGTGGGTTGCTATTTCCTTCTCCAGGGGATCTTCCTGGCCCAGGGATAGTTGAAATTAATTTGACCTGGGTTTTTGTAACTTAGTAGCTGAAAGTAACCCATCTGATACATATTTTATATTATCCCTCAGAATGAACTCAATTATGCTACAAAGTTCAGTTCAGTTCACTGGCTCAGTCATGTCTGACTCTTTATGACCCCGTGGACTGTAGCACGCCAGGCCTCCCTGTCTATCACCAACTCCTGGAGTTTACTCAAACTCAAGTCCTTTGAGTCGGTGATGCCATCCAACCATCTCATCTTCTGTCGTCCCCTTCTCCTCCTACCTTCAATCTTTGCCAGCATCGGGGTCTTTTCAAATGAGTCAGTTCTTCGCATCAGGTGGCCAAAGTATTGGAGTTTCAGCTTCAGCATCAGTCCTTCCAATGAATATTCAGGACTGATTTCCTTTAGGATGGACTGGTTGGATCTCCCTGCAATCCAAGGGACTCTTGCAATCCAAGAGTCTTCTCCAACACCACAGTTCAAAAGCATCAATTCTTTGGTGCTCAACTTTCTTTATACTCCAACTCTCACATCCATACATGACTACTGGAAAAACCATAGCTTTGACTAGACAGATCTTTGTTGGCAACGTAATGTCTCTGCTTTTTAATATGCTGTCTAGGTTGGTCATAACTTTTTCTTCAAGAAGTAAGCATCTTTTAATTTCATGGCTGCAGTCACCATCTGCAGTGATTTTGGAGTCCAAAAAAATAAAGTCTGTCACTGTTTCCACTGTTTCCCCATCTATTTGCCATGAAGTGATGGAGCCAGATGTCATGATCTTAGTTTTCTGAATGTTGAGTTTTAAGCCAACTTTTTCACTCTCCTCTCTCACTTTCATCAAGAGGCTCTTTAGTTCTTCTTCACTTTCTGCCTTAAGGGTGGTGTCATCTGCATATCTGAGGTTATTGATATTTCTCCCTACAATCTTGATTCCAGCTTGTGCTTCCTCCAGCCCAGCATTTCTCATGATGTACTCTGCATTTAAGTTAAATAAGCACAATGACAATATACAGCCTTAACATACTCCTTTCCTGATTTGGAACCAGTCTGTTGTTCTATGTCCAGTTCTAACTGTTGCTTCCTGACCTGCATATAGGTTTCTCAAGAGGAGGTCAGGTGGTCTGGTATTCTCATCTCTTTAAGAATTTTCCACAGTTTGTTTTGATACACATTGTCAAAGGCTTTGGCATAGTCAATAAAGCAGAAGTAGATGTTTTTCTGGAATTTTCTTGTTTTTTCAATGATCCAGTGGATATTGGCAATTTGATCTCTGGTTCCTCTGCCTTTTCTAAATTCAGCTTGAACATCTGAAAGTTCATGGTTCACGTACTGTTGAAGCCTGGCTTGGAGAATTTTGAGCATTACTTTACTAGTGTGTGAGATGAGTACAATTGCGCAGTAGTTTGAGCATTCTTTGGCATTGCCTTTCTTTGGGACTGGAATGAAAACTGACCTTTTCCAATCCTGTGGCCACTTCTGAGTTTTCCAGATTTGCTGGCATATTGAGTGCAGCACTTTCACAGCATCATCCTTTAAGAATTGAAATAGCTCAACTGGAATCCATCACCTCCTCTAGCTTTGTTCATAGTGATGCTTCCTAAGGCCCACTTAACTTCACATTCCAGGATGTCTGGCTCTAGGTGAGGATCACACCATTGTGATTATCTGGGTCAGGAAGATCTTTTTTATATAGTCTTATGTATTCTTGCCACTTCTTCTTAATATCTTCTGCTTCTGTTAGGTCCATATCATTTCTGTCCTTTATTGTGCTCAACTTTGAATGAAATGTTTCCTTGGTATCTCTAACTTTCTTGAAGAGATCTCTAGTCTTTTCCATTCTATTGTTTTCCTCTATTTCTTTGCACTGATCACTGAGGAAGGCTTTCTTATCTCTCCTTGCTATTCTTTGGAACTCTGCATTCAAATGGGTATATCCTTTTCTCCTTTGCCTTTCACTTCTCTTCTTTTCACAGCTATTTATAAGGCCTCCTCAGACAACCATTTTGCCTTTTTGCACTTCTTTTTCTTGGGGATGGTCTTGATTCCTGTCTCCTGTACAATGTCACGAACCTCTGTCCATAGTTCTTCAGGCACTCTGTCTATCAGATCTAATCCCATGAATCTATTTCTCACTTCCACTGTATAATCATAAAGGATTTTATTTAGGTCGTACCTAATGCTTTCTTCAAGTCTGAATTTGGCCATAAAGAGTTCATGATCTGACCATAGTCAGCTCCTAGTCTTGTTTCTGCTGACTGTATAGAGCTTCTCCATCTTTGGCTGCAAAGAATATAATCAATCTGATTTCGTTATTGACCATCTGGTGATGTCCACGTGTAGAGTCTTCTCTTGTGTTGTTGGAAGAGGGTGTTTACTATGACCAGTGCGTTCTCTTGGCAAAAAAAAAAAAAAAGCAGGCCTTTGCCCTGCTTCATTCTGTACTCCAAGGCCAAATTTGCCTGTTATTCCAGGTGTTTTTTGACTTCTTACTTTTGCATTCCAGTCCCCTATCATGAAAAGACATCTTTTTGGGGTGTTAGTTCTATTTTTGTGTTATGCTACAAAAGTAACCAGAGAAACCCCAGTAGTTTAAAACAGTCAAGGCTTTTTCCTCTCTCATACGAGGGGTTCTGCCTGAGCCATGCTCACTCCAGCCCACCAGCTATTAAAGCAGCCAACATCTGGAATGGTAGTGGCTGCCACGACAGAGAGAAAGCAAGCACTAGGTGGTTTTGTGTCAATCATTAAATGTTCAGCCTTGGAAATGACATATCACTTTAGGGTATGACTCACTGGCCCCATGTAAGGGACCAATGAACTGTAGTCCTACCACATACCAAAGCCCTGGGAATACACAGTGAACAGCACTTACGACCGTGGCACATACATTTTAAGTTTATAAATTTTCCTCTAAATACTGCTTTAACTGCTCCTAACAATTTTTACCTCATACTTCCATGATCATCCTTAAATAAACGTTTAATTTTAGAATAGTTTTAGATTTACAGAAAAATTGTGAAGATGGTACCCAGAGTGTTCCCCTATACCCCACAACTCAAATATCTCTATGTTAATATCTTCCATTTAGTGTGGTTCATTTGTCACAATTAATGGATCACTATTGCTACATTATGATGAACTAAACTCCATACTTCATTCAGATTTCCTTAGTTTTTATCTAATGTTCTTCTTCTGTTCCAGAATCCCCTTCAGGATTCCACATTGTGTTTATCATCATGTATCCTTAGTTTCCATTTGGCTGTGACAGTTTCTCAGACTTTTCTTATTTTTTAATGACCTTGACGGTTTTAAGAGTATTGGTCAGGTATCCTCAACTGGGATCCATCTGATACTTTTTCTTATGATTAGACTGGGATTATAGGTTTCTGAGAGGGAGACCATAGAGGTAAAGAGCTATTCTATTCTCATCATGTTATTCCAAGGGTACATACTATCAACATGAGATATCACTGTTGACATTGACCCTTATCACCTTGGTTGAGGTAGTGCTTGTCAGATTCCTCCCGTGTAAAGTTTCTCTTTCCTCTCCCTTCCTATACTGGACTCTTTGGAAGGAAGACACTGCACATACCCCACACTTAAGGAGAGAGGAGTTATGCTCCGTCTCCTTGAGGGCAGAGTCGCAACATCCATTCAGAATTTTTCTGCACAATTTGCCTATTCTCCCTATTTATTTACTCAGCCATTTATTTCAGTACAGACTCACTTTAGATTATAAATGAATGGGGCTTCCCTGATGGTTCAGATGGTAAAGAATCCGCCTGCAATGTGGGAGACCTGGGTTCAATTCCGGGGTTGAGAAGATCCCCTGGAGGAGGGCATGGCAAACCTCTCCAGTATTCTTGCCTGAAGAATCCCCATGGACAGAGGCTGGCAAGCTACAGTCCATAGGGTCGCAAAGAGTCGGACATGACTGATTGACTAGGCACATAAATGAATACCATGGGTTTTTTGTTTGCTTTGCTTTATTTTTAATTGGAGGATAATTATTTTACAATATTCTGATGGTTTCTATTTTGGTTTTGTTTTTTTCCCTCAGATTGTTCCAGTTTTGGCCACTGGGCACTCTCAGTTGACTCCTATGTCTCCTAAACAAACATCCATCAATGTGAGTTGTTTTGTATTTGAGAGGGCTCTTTCTTTCTGACAAAACAAATGTCCTAGGATTGTCTGGTATATTTCCTGCCCCAGTTCTAGAACCAGCCACGTCTCTAAGGAACCCTGGCTCCCTTCATTGAAAAATGGAATTAGAAACCAAGATCTGAGAACTAGGTGTGATCATTACTACCAGGGTCACTGTTCCTAGGCCCTCTCAGCCAGCACAGCAAGGAAATATTCTGTGTATACTAACTTGGGCATGCATACATATCTATATAAGGTTCTATATGTAACCGTCTGTATCTATCTTAAACTAAACATAAATCCATTCCGATGTCTCCAACTCTAATCCATCAGCACATGGATCATTCTAGCCTCAGTCTCTTTTTCATCTGTAATTTCCCACTTCAACAGTGAGAAGTCCATCCATTAACTTAAATGTCTGCGTCCGGTATACACATATAGTGGTTCAGAATTGTTCAGAATTAACTTTTTCATTATAATTTAATTATATTATAAATATGTAATTAATGTTCATTGATTTATTCTTTAACCATGAATTATTTAGAAGTTTGGTTTTCGGGACTTCCCTGGTGGTACAGTGAATACGAATCTGCCTGCCAATGCAAGGGACACAGGTTTGATGCCTGGTCTGGGAAGATTCCAGATGCCTGGAGCAACTAAGCTCGTGCACCACAACGACTGAGCCCATCCTCTAAGAGCCTCTGAGCTGCAACTACTGAGGCCTGCCCGCCTAGCGTCTGTGCTCCACAGCAACAGAAGCCACTGCAAGAAGCCTGTGACCCACAGCTCGCAAGTAGCCCCTGCTCACCTCACCTAAAGAAAGGCCTCACCCAGCAAGACCCAGCACGGCCGAATAAATAAATAAAATTATATATAAAAAATAAGTTTGGTTTTCAGTTTCAAAACATGGAAGATCTCGATAGATTTATTTTTATGGTTGATTTCTACTTTTCTCACATGTGGTCTGAAAACAAGCTCTATGTAACGTTGATTCTCTGGAATGTTTTGAGACTTCCTCTAGGATCTAATCAGAGAAGGCAATGGCACCCCACTCCAGTACTCTTGCCTGGAAAATCCCATGGATGGAGGAGCCTGGTAGGCTGCAGTCCATGGGGTCGCTAGGAGGACTGAACGACTTCACTTTTACTTTTCACTTTCACGCATTGGAGAAGGAAATGGCAACCCATTCCAGTGTTCTTGCCTGGAAAATCCCAGGGACGGGGGAGCCTGGTGGGCTGCTGTCTATGGGGTTGCACAGAGTCAGACAGGACTGACTCGACTTAGCAGCAGCAGCAGCTAGGATCTAATATACATTCTATTTCAGTAACACTTCCATGTGTGATTGGAAAAAAAAAATGTATAAATTTGGGTACCTCTACTCTAGGCTATTAAACACATCATTATGAAAATGCAGAAAGTATACAAATGTTCGAGATAATGTGAAATGAGTAAAAAAAGAACACTAAACACAGGCTATGTGTGCAGCAGTGTAAACTGTTTCAGGCCTGAAAACAAAGTCAGGAGAAGAATAAGCAAAAGTGAAAACAAGAATTGAAAAACAGTGGGGGGGGGGATGGTGATTCTAAGTACATTTTTTCTCTTTCAAAATAGTATTTAATGTTGTTTTGTTGTTTTTTATAATTTATAAAACTGTAAAAAAAAAAAATCATCCCAGAAGAAACTGGTTCGACAAATTAACAAAGGATCATTTCATTGTACAGATACTTTTTGAGCTCCTGCTAGGTGTTGGGCATCATGCTGGATCCTATGGGTCCAGGGATCCACGAATGAAAAGTTAAGATCACTTAAGACTCTTTAGATCAAGAGAGGCAGACAGTGAAGGGTGCCGGAGAGGTCCAGACACAGAGCAGCTAGGAGACAGAAATGAGAGAAATTCATGTAGGCTCAGCAGGGAGGACAAGGTATACAGTGTCCTTGGGGGACCAGTGGGGACCATAGCAGAGCTCAAGGATCTGTGTGTGGACACTGGAAGGGACCACAGGCAAAAGGGAGACCTGGAGTAATTAATAAAATGTGATGTCTGCATAGACTGTAACTTACAGAATCTTCCAACACACACACACACACACAATCTCATTGCTCTTATCTTTATGCTCTCTACTCTGTGAGGCAGATATTACTATTTTTATGCCCAGTTTTTACAGAGTTGGAAACTGAAGTTCAGAGAGCAGAAGCAGCTTGTCCAAGGTTCCACAACTAGTAAGCGACAGGGCCAGGACTCAGACTCTAGTTTTTTAGTTCCAGGTAAAGAGTCCTTCATGGAAACCCCTTCCTAGAAAAGAACTCCTGTGCAGTGCACTTAGAGCCACAGAGGACTTCCTGGTGGTCCAGTGGCTAAGACTTCATGTTCCTAATACAGAGGGGCCTGGGTTTGATCCCTGGTCAAGGAACTAGATCCCTCATGCTGCAATTAAGACCCAGCATAGCCCAATAAATTACTTTTAAAAAAAGAAAGAAAGAAGGAGTCATAAAAATGGCTCAGCAATGCTGTCACCCTCAGGGAGAAAGGATATTGTCAAAATGTCTTCTCAAGGAAGCACAAATGTGAAAACAGACATTGAGAGTCAGGCGAAGCCACCAGCTGGGCAGACACAAGACTGAGCTGGATATTTTATGGAATTAGACTCTCATTCTTTGTTAGCTGCAGAAAGGGCTCATCTAACCACCACGCCCAACCCCCAACCCCCAACACCCCACTCCAAAGCACCAAACCACAGTGCTCTCAGAGCTCAAAGCCACAGGCAACCATGGGCCCAGGCTAGGGGTTCAAGTTGGGTTACTGTTCCATATTCAGTTGAAAAAAATATGGTGTATACATTTTGGCATATCGGTATATATCAATATCATTAAAAGGATCATTGAAAACATTTTAAGATGTGAAAGATGAAAACGTAGCCCAGGAGACAAGCATTCCAAGCCAAGGGAGGAGAGTGTATGAAGACCTTGGGCTAGAAAGGGGCTGGGGGCTTTGGAGGACTGGAAGCCTAAAGTTGGCAGTGGGGCCAGAGAGAGGCGGCTGTGATGGCGGGAGGAAGGCACAGGCCAGTTTGTAAATAAAATAGAAACCCATTTAAGTGAATATGTGAGGAATCTAAAAAATAATACAAATGCATCTATATAACAAAATGGAAACTCACTCACAGAAAACAAACTTATGGTTACCGAAGGGGAAAGGTGGGGGGAGCGGATGATAAATTAGGAGAATGGGATTAACAAACTACTATACATAAAATAGATAAGCAAGAAGAGTTTAGTGTACAGTACAGGGGACTATAGTCAATATCTTGTAATAACCTATAATGGAAAAAAATCTGAATATATATATATATCAGAAATAGAATCACTTTGCTGTACACCTGAAACTAATGCAATTTTTTAAAAGAAAGGAAATGCATATAAGTGAATAACAACTGAAATGCATTGTAAGAACCAGTTGTCACCTCCAAGCTCCTACCCGCCTTCCCAGAAAAGTTCTGTGTAGCATATAGCCTTGGAATCAGACAACTCCGGGCCACAGCACTCTACATTTCCTGGGTCCCAGCTGCTACCCTGGATCCCTGGTGCCATCCCTCCACCCCAGGATCCTCACCAGGGGATGGTATCAAGGTCAGAGTTCAGGGGAGATGAGGGCTGGAAAGCCTGCCTTATAACAGGTGTACCCAAAGGCCAGTGCCCTGCTTCCTCGTTCAGCCGACCTGAAGGCGCTCAGTGGAGGGCCGGTTTCATGGAGAAGGGCCAGTGCAGGACGCGGATGCCGGGATCAGAATCCCTCCAACTCGGTCAGCCGTCCTTGGGCTGTGACTCTGAATGCCTCCATGTCTGCACCCGTGAAAACGAGGCCATCTGCTCCATCCACCTCGAGTTGCGGGGGAGAGGAGGCGGTAAATAAGATCATAAAGTACTTGACACACCTGGCCTTAAGTTGAGCCTGGTACATAATAAGCACTCAATAAACGTGGTGTTATTTCTACCCCCACTCTGGTGGCTGGGAAAACGATAACCAGGACGCAGAGGAACAGGAGGGCTCCTGGGCTTCGGCGGGTGCGTCCCCGCCGTCCCGCCCCGCCGCCCCATCCCTCCCGCCCGGCCAAGGGCAGCGCCAAGGGCGGACTCAGAGACCGCTCGGCCCGGGGCGGCGCGCTACCCCCACCCCCGCCCCTGTGGTCGCGCGGATCCTCCCGAGCATCCAACTTCATTTCCACTTCAATTTTATCAGCGGCCGGGGAACCGGGCGGGAGATAGGAGGCCGGCCCTGACACGAATTAGCCCGGAGATTGCCCGATACGCTGGCCGGGGCTCGGCGCGCGCTCGCCTCCCTCCTCGCGTCTCCTTTGTGTCTTCCTGGCGGCTCCCGCCCGCCGCCCTCACTCCCGCCGCGCCCGCCCCGGGGCCAGCGAGCTTGTTTGCTTCTGGCCACGTTTACCAGACCGAGGCGGGCGGCGGCGCGGGGCTCCCACCCCCGCAGGGCCGTCGGGGCGCGCGGGGGGCCTCGCTGCTCCTCCCCAGGTCCCTCACCTTCCCACGGCCGGGGTGGGGGGCGGGGGACGGGCGGGGAGAGCCTGGGAGCCCAGGGGAGCCCCACCGGAGGGGGCGCCCTCCTGGGGGCCCCGTCTCTGTGTTGTTCAGTCGCTCAGTCGTGTCCGACTCTTTGCGACCCCCACGGGCTGCAGCACGCCAGGCTTCCCTGAGCTTCACCATCTCCCTGAGTTTGCTCAAACGTATGTCCATAGACGTAAGGGTTTCCCTGGTGGCTCAAATGGTAAAGAATCTGCCTGCAATGCCGGAGACCGGTGTTCGATCCCTGGGTGGGGAAGATCCCCTGGAGAAGGGAATGACAATCCACTTCAGTATTCTTGCCTGGTGAATTCCATGGACAGAGCAGCTTGGCAGGCTACAGTCTGTGGGGTCCCAAAGAACTGGACATGACTGAGCAGCGAATAACACTATGTCCATAGAGTTGGGGATGCCACCCCACCATCTCCTCCTCTGCCACCCCTTCTCCTGCTGCCCTCAGTCTTTCCCAGCAGCAGGGTCTCTTCCAAAGAGCCAGGGCCTTGTAAAGGCCATCCTATTGAATCTTCCCAAGAACCCGGAGAAATGATGAGAGAGGGAAACCGAGGCTCAGAGAGGCAACGCCACTTGCCCAAGGTCACACGCACCCAAGCTGTTCGGTGGAGATTTGGGACTGAAATTTGTTCCTTCCAAGAACCTTGGGGAAGAGTGGGTCTGGCATATTTACAGATTGGTGGTCCCTCTTTTCCTTAATTGTTCTCCAAGTTTATTGCAAGACAGGAAGCCCTATAAGACAGGAACAAAGGAGGTGTTGGGGTGTCCAAATGGGGCAGGGTAAGGACTTCCTCCCACTTCTGCCCCCAGGTGCCCCCTACCGATGCACCCCCTCCTTGAGTCCCTCCCCACTTCCCCCTACAGACCCCACCCTCACTCCCAGCTCCACCCAGAGAGGCTTCGTTGCTCTGTACCAGCTAGAAGCTGGCTCTGAGACCCCAGGGGTCTTTCCCTGACCTTCCCCCAGGCCTGGAGAGGGGAGGTAAGCCTTACCATGCTCCCCACCTCTGTTTCCGGGGTGCTGCTGGGGAAAATTTATGTCCCTCTCAGGTTTGGGAACTGATCCCACACTAAAAAGAAAGAAGAAAGAGAGAAAGAAATGATTTTAATTTTTTTTAGGTCTAGAAATGAAGCAGAAGTGAGTAAATTTTAATGAAACGGTGCAAAAATGACATCATTTACTCAGAAATCATTAATTTGTCAGCATTAATATTTCAGCTACAACATTGCCTGTCATTTTGTGCCTGCAATGACTGATAAATCTATAAAAGCGTGCTGCTAATTTACTGAATATTTATGTGCAGTGTCATTTGCAGAGTAAGAATGGAATTTATTTCGTGCCGAGTTCTGCGGGAGAACATTCCCCACAAACCTTCACCCTGGTGGGTGGGGGAGGGCAAGGGGAGATTCCAAACTTCTTGGAAAACTGATGACAAGGTGGGGACAAAGGGGACCCCTGGGGCTTAGTCCCCCACCCCACCCCACCCCCCAGCTCTGGTGCACTCTGGAGGGACCCTTTTGCTTTTGCTCTGATGCTCTGATGGTTTAAAGGCACTTTGGGAACTCCCTTCCCTCCCCGACCCTGGGGAATCCACATTTTGCCTTCAAATGTTTCTGCTCCCAGGAAGGCACCCTGGCTTCTGCTGCCCCTGCATTGCGGTTGTGGGGCTACTGCTCACTGGATGTAGGGCCGGCCTTTAGTAGAGAGGATGGATGTGGGCAGCCCGATTCCTACTCTGGCTCTGTGAATGGTCTCAGAAATCTGGGCCTCAGTGTTCTCATCTGGAACATGGGGACACTACTAGTACCTGTTCCTGAGACTGGGGACTGGCAGACCTAGTGCATGGAAAGCTCTTCCGCAGAGGACTTGGGAATCATCAGCTGCCACCTTTGTTAAAGGAATTAGCACATAATCTCTGCTCCTGAAATGTCCCTTTCCCGGGTCTGTTTCTCCAGGTGAGAAGTGGGGGGGCCCTGAGATCCCATTCCCATGGCCCTGAGAGGTTCTCAAAGGAGAGCCCAACCCCCTCCCCACTCCCTCCGCATCTCCACATGCTTGAGTGATCAGAATTCTGAGGATCTACCCATATACAACTTCCTGAAGCACCAGCTTGTTCCCCACTCCCACCACCCTAACCCTGCCCTGGAAGCTGTTTGGGGAAAGGATGGTTGGCCTTTGAAATGCCTCCATTTTACAGAGAGCAAAATCAAGGCCCTGAGAGGGGCACTTGAGTCTGACGGCCCTTCACCCCACTTCCCATCCCCCATCTCAACCGGAACACAAATCACAAGGCTTCAAGGTTTGCACAATTTTTCTCAATTTCCTGCCTGAATGGCACAGGGCCTGACCCTCTGCAGGTGCTCAGGAAATGTTCGTGGAATCAATAAAGAACAGCTAAATCTCCCATTTTCTGAGAGCTTTGTCTCCTCCTCCTCCTGCTCCCCACACTCCGTCAGGGGTAGACTTGGGTGGTGGTGGTAAGGGCAGTCAAACCCTCCTAGGAAATGCCTCTCCAAGCATTCTTTTTTCTTCTTTGCTGAGGCACTCCTCTCCATGAAGGCATCCCTGGACCACTGCATTAGTCTGCTCAGGGATCTGCCTGCCTCCACTTCCCTACTCCGATGCGGTCAGCACAGGGCTTTGTGAAGAGCAGCCCTGAGCGGTGCATGCTTATTCAGTCATGTCCAACTCTCTGCAACCCCATGGACTGTAGTATGCCAGGCTCCTCCATCCTCCTCCAGGGGATCTTCCTGACCCGGGGATAGAACCCACATCTCCACACTGCAGGTGGATTCTTCACCGCCGAGCCACCAGGAAAGCCCCCATCCGTCACTCAAAGGGCTGCAGTGGCTCCCATAGCCTGTGCATGGCACCCGCATGCCCTTCCAGGTCCTTCACACTCAGCTCCTCTTCATTCTCTGACAGACTCATCTACTTCTTAATATACGCATCCCATGTTTTCCAGTCTCTAAGCCTTTGTTGACCCTTCTGCCGAATGTCGCCCTGTTCCTCATGACAAAATCCCATCTGTCCTGCAAGGCCCATTGCATCCAGGAAAGGTCTAGAAAGCTTGCGATCCCCTCCAAATTCTTCCTTATTCCAAGCAGGGCTGAGGCCCGGGGAGCCACGCGTCGTCTCCTGAGGGCCCTGGTGTGGAAGAACCTCTCAGCTAGAGGAGAGGGGTGCTCATTGTCTGAATCCCGGGGAAAACACTGGATCGGTGGTGGGGAGCAGAGAGGGGGGAGACGTGAGCTCTCCTACTTACAGATTACAACTGTGTGGACTTGACCTTGCCATCCTCTGTCTATGAAATGGGCTGGTCCAGCTGGCTCCCATCCATATGAATCTGTCATGTCCATAGCTGCATCCTGGCACACGCTTCGTGCTGGGCAGACAGCATCCCGTTCATACGGTCCTGTGACTCAGTGTGATCTAGGCATCACTGGGTGAACCCCAGGAGAGGCAGAGGGGGATGCTGTGATACCATCATTGAAGAGCAACACACTTTCCCACAAACGATGCAGTGGCCCTGTGAGTTGATCTTTCTTGTGCCCATTTCACAGAGGAGGAAGTTGAGGTTAGAAGGTAAAGTGACTGGCTGAAGTCTCACAACCAGGCTCCTGGGTCCAAATCCAGTGCCCTTCTAGTTGCTGAGTCCAAATGCTCTTAGGATAAACCCTAGTCCTCTGTGCCCTGCATGCTGGAGCCCCTGCCTCTCCAAGACACTGTCCTCCTGCGTCAGAATCACACTGCCCTTCTGGTCGTTCCTTTGGCACTCTAAGCTCATTCTCTCTCCTGGGCCTTTAGAACTGTTCCCTCTGCCTGGAAAAAGCTCATCCTCCCCTTTCAGTGCTCAGCTCTAATGTCACCATCTCAACAGGCCTTCCGTGCCCACCCAAACTGAAACAGATATTCACTTCCTTTCCCTTCTTTCCGCCACCTGAAATGGTCTTCTACAGCTGTGTCCACCACACAGGCGGGGACTTGGCTGCTTTGCACACCCCTGGAGGCCCAGTGCCCAGTGGCCAAGGGTGGCTGTTGTTAGATGGATGTATGCTTGGGATGTGTAACACAGCAGAACTGTGAGCTCCCATCTTCCAGGAGATGAGATGGGGGCTCTGGGGCAGGTGGGGAGGTAAGGGGGTCGGGGGACACTGGAGGATGCAACCTGCTCCCAGGAGCTGGACCTGAGAGGGAGAGGATGAAGCTGGGAGGCACCTCCCCACCTCGTCCTCACCATCACCCACCGCCCCCCACCCCCATGCCTCACACTCATTTCCTTCCTGGAGTCAGTCTCATTTGCTTTCCCTAAAAGCCGCTGGAGGAGCCAATATGTACGTGATGAATATTTCATCTCCTGAGCGTGGGTTTGCGGGAGAGCTGCGATCACCCAGGGAGGGAGCGCTGCCCAGCCGTGCCTGAGAAGGAGGGGGCCTGAGAGGGGTGCTGGCAGTAGCATCTCAAAGATGCAGGTTCCAGGGCCCACCCACCTGCTCCCATAGACACCCTTGGCATGGGGAGGCTCAGAGCGGCTGGGGCAGCCATGAAACTGGGGCACAGATACTTCCTGCCCCCTGGGGCTCTCAGTCCTTCTTTGGGGTTCACCTCTGGCTAGGGGTAGAATTGACCATAAGCTCAGGGGCTCACATTGCCCAAGCTAAAGCTTCAACTGAGACAGTGATGGCCTAAGGTCTGTCCTGGTCATCACGTAGAGCAGTGTCTCAGCTGGGATGCTGAGCATCTTCTCATCCCGTGGACCGAAGCTGAGAAAATGCAGACGGAGAAAGGAAGGAGGGACAGATAAAGCACTGTGTGTCGAGTGGGGCAGGGCAGGAACCGTGAGCGGCCAGACAGTCCTGGGCCACGTCCATCCTCAACCCCTCCATCATGCTCCCCAGCACTCATGACCTCAGCGTCCCCATGGGGATGGCCCAATGGAGCCTCCCCAGCTCTGGAGTCGGGGGGTCCTGGCTGTCCACCATCTGCTCTTGCCCCAGCGGAGTGACTGCTCAACTTCTCCGAGCCTCAGTCTCCTCATCTGAAGAGTGGCATCAGTCACGCCACCAGGCAGGATGATTCTGTGGGGCCAGCAGAATGCCTGGCACATAGTAAGTACTCAAGGGATTCGAGCGCTGCACACCACACACACACACACACACACACACTCTGTACCACCATTCCAGTTCCTGGAGCATCCACTTCTGGTTAGAAAACAAAGGACCAGCTGTAGACTCTTCCTTCATCCAGGTTCTCTGTCCTCTCCCTGCACTCTGTCTGCCCCTTGCCACCCGCCCCGCTCCATGGCCTTGAGCCTCTGCCTCCCTAACCGAGGCAGAGAAGGAAAGACCTTGGCCTTGTCAGCCAGCCCTGGATCCACATGACCATCTCCTGGGGTCCCCTCACCCCCAGCCCTGACCCTCTGCAGCCAGCTCCTGTCCCCCCCAAGCCCTCCCTGGCCAGGAGCAATCCCAGCGTTCTTATCCCCACCCACCACATTACCCTCTGAATACTCTCATTATACCATTACTAATTAGGGCTGCCCAGCAAATTGGCGGCTGCATTAGAGGGAGATGGTGCGCAGGAGCATATGGCATAATATCGTATTAATGAACACTCTAAATTCAAACCCGGGTCAGCTGCTCGCTTCTCGCCAGTGTCACCCACGCTAAAGGGAGGGAGGGGAGAAAGAGGCAGTCAACCTTTCCCTCGCTTTCCTCGCCTCTCTCCAAACACACAATCCCCAGCGTGGGCTGCTGGAGGTTTTTTTTTTTTTTTTTTTTTTTATCATATCTAAAGAATGGGGAGAGAAAGACAAGAGTCCAAGCCTTCGGTGGTGGGGGTTTGCAAAGAGACCTCCCCCTCCCAATTATGTACACTGAGCATGGTCAGGGAAAAATAATAATTAATAATAATAAGCCAGGCCTGTGGGCCACATTATCTCTGACTCCCAATAATCCTTGGAGGGGGTTTTAGCACTCAGGGCAAACCTAGGGCCACAGTGGTGGTGCAGCTTTCTTAAGATCACGTGGCCACTGAACTGGAAAGTCCAGGGGAGAGGGACAAGCCTGAGGAGGTGGAAGAAGACCCCTGCCACCCTCTCTCCCAGTCCAGGAGAGCCAGAGACCCCTAGACCCCCAAGGTCAACCAGTGAATTCAGGGAGAGAACTCAGACCCAGATTCCAGTCTTCGAGTCTCTGGGTGATGCTGGGGGTTGGTTCCCCTTCCCTCCCTCAGCAGGTTGAGAGTTCGGCTCTTGGCACTCAGATCAGCAGCCCAGGGCTGGATGGGGTCCTTCTTTTGCTCCTCTCTCTCCCTCTCCTCTTTCCAGAGTTTCTCAGAGGAGTGCAGAACTCACCAGCTGGTTTTGGAGGCGCCCTCCCACCTCCTTGCATCTTGGGAGGAGGAGGTCAACGGGAAGACACTGGTGAGCGGGGGCCACATTGGGGATGGTCTGAGGAGCCTCAGAGAGGATGTGAGCTCTGATCGAGGCTCCTGAGTGGAGCGAGAGGGCCTGCACTTCAATTGGTTCTCCTCCTTTCCCCCAGCCAAGGGGGCAGCGCCCAGCGACCCCCATCCGGGGCTGTCCAAGGCAACCTGACTCCCCGTGTCATCCTCCTCGCTGTCTGAAGGCGTGATGTCTTCAGTCCTCTAACAGAAACCGGTTTCCATGTCAACTCAAGATGAAGGGTGGTTCCGTTCCGGCCACCTGCTGGGCTCAGAGCCTGGAGCAGGTAGGGCTGGTACACTCAGACATGGGTCTCCACACCCCGCCCAGGCACAGCCGTGCCCTGCACACTTGATTCCACCTCCTCCCGGAAGCCTTCCTTGGCTGACGTCACAGAGCCACGGCATCTCAAAGTGTCTTAGACACTATTTTGTGTGTCCCCTAATTGAGGACCAGATCTGTCTCAGAGCCTGGCTAGACTCCACACCAAAGCACCCCTCCTTCGTCTTCCCATCCCATCCCAGTGCTGGGAGCCCAATTCCCCAGGAGGAGGCATTTTTTGAGAGTTTCAGGTGTGTGTCTGGACTAGGAGTCAAGATAGATTGCAATTCCAAATGAGTCACAGTGCAAACCTCTTCTAGCACCTTCTCTGCCTTCAGTCTTTGTGAATTCTCTTCCTCTCACACCCTCCCTGTCTCTACCCACCCCTGGGGATGGGGGTAGGAGGAGCTGTGAAGATCAGCAGATGTTCTTGGTCCACGAAACGGTTTATTAGGACACACTGGATGGAGCACTGGAGCCCCCGGAGAAGACCCTCCTCTCCCAAGTTCCTGTCCTCCTCGGGGTTAATGGAATGTGTTCATAGAGGAGGAATTAGCGATGGTAGGACGATGATCTCCTTCCAGGGCCCCAGAAGGAGTCCGGAGACGTCCCCTGAACTTTAACCTGCAATGTGGTTGCAGGACTCTGGGCAGTGAGTGCCTTCTCCCTTTACTTTGTTGTTCTTGTTTAATCAATCAGTTGTGTCTGACTCTTTGCAACCCTATGGACTGTAGTCCACCAGGGTCCTCTGTCCATGGGATTCTTCAGGCAAGAATACTGGAGTGGGTTGCCATTTCCTTCTCCAGGGGATCTTCTAATCCAGGGATCGAACCCGAGTCCTATGTCTCCTGCATTGGGAAGCAGATTCTTTACCACTGAGCCACCAGGGAAGCCCTTTGCTGTTTTTATTTATTTACTTGGCTTCTCTGAGTCTTAGTTTTGGTATGTGGGATCTTTAGTTGAAGCATGTGAGATCTAGTTCCCTGACCAGGGATTGAATCCATCCCCCCTGCGCTGGGAATGTGGAGTCTTAGCCACTAGACCACCAGAGGAGTCCCCTCTGTTTAACTTTTCCATCTGTGAAATGGGTGTATTGACAGCTTGGTCAAGATAGAGGGATGCTTCTGTGCAAGACTCACCCGCGGAGGCAGGGGGCCCTTACCAACCTGAGTACCGCCAGACGCCTTCCCAGTCAGCTCCATCAAAAAGAAAAAGCACCTGAACAAGCCCCCCGGGCTACCTGAGGCTTGAGGTACCTGCGAAGCGCAGCCCCGTCACGCACACTAGCAGGCTGCAAGGCTTCAGGGGCGCCAACAGGAGGCGCGAGAGAGCCCCTATCCCCAACAGACCTGCAGCCCCCAGGGTACTCAACTTCAGACGGCACGACCCGGTGCTAGAGCCCTCGACGGGGTAGAGGAGGGGCGGGGGATCCAAGTTAGGGATAGGGAGCTCCCTTCCTCTGGCTGCCCGGGCCACGCGGGCGCCCCCGGCCGCGGACTGCCTGCGGTGCACACCCGGCACCCCGATCCGCCGCCCGGGCCAGCCCGGCCCCGCGGCCGCGGCACCCTCTCTCGCGTCCCGGCGCCCCGCCACTCACGCCCCGGTCATAGGATCCTTTTCCTTTGTCTGCAGAACCCAGAGATTCCTCTCCTTCCTCCCTGCGGCTCTCCCGGCAGGGGAGCCCGGGCGGAGTAAATAATTGTCGCCCCTCCCGGCCCTGCCCAGCCGGGCGGAACGCGGGGGTGTCATCAAGCCCTGGATGCCAATTACTTTATCCGCCCCCACAAGCCATAAGCACCGCACACACACACCCCACCGCGCAGCTGGAGCCCCCAGCCCCTAGGAGAGGAGTAAACAAGCCAGGGGAAGGTGTTGGCTCTGGTCTCCGGGTTTCAGAGGCAGCTTGTCTGGGCTTGCCTGGGTGTGGGGACACCCCTACTTTATCTCTCCAGAGGCAATAACATAGCTTTGTGTTAAAGCGGCCGGCGTGTGTGTGTGTGTGTGTGTGTGTGTGTGTGTGTGTGTGTGTCTGCAGTAGGTGCCAAGATTCCAAGGTATGGCCTCTTCCCCAGGGAGGAGTGACTGAGCTGGAAGGGCATCTCCTTGGAAGCCTGAACTTGGGACCCAGAGAGGGAAGGTGACTTGCCCAGGTGACAGAGACAGCAGGACCAAGCTCCAGGTCTGGATAAAGCGCACTGTCTTCAGGTGACTCCTCTCACTAGAGCTCTTTCCAGGGATCCCCTAAACAACAGAACCTGAAACTCACCCTCTGCACATAGCCTTGGTCCCCTGTGTCAACTTCGTATTTGGGGTATCTAATGAAAACTAAGGGCTTCCCTGGTGGCTCAGATGGTAAAGAATCTGCCTGCAATGCAGGAGCCTTGGGTTTGATCCTTGGGTCAGGAAGATCCCCAGGAGGAGAGAATGGCAACCCACTCCAGTATTCTTGCCTAGAGAATTCCATGGACAGAGGAGCCTGGATAATCCCATGGACAGAGGAGCCTGGCGGGCTGCAGTCCATGGGGTCACAAAGAGTCAGACGTGACTGAGCGACTAACATACACACACATGCAAAATAAACATTCAGGGCCCCTTGTTCCCAGTTATTAAGTTCCAAGACAATAAGAGGAGAACATTAGACCTGCCAACAGAGAAGCCCTGTGTGCTCATCAGCAGCCCATGAACCCTGCCCTGTCCGAGGACCATGTCAGTCTACCTCCTCTGCATCTGTGAAGGCCTTGAGTAAAATCCCCACACCCATTCTAGCAGCTTCTCTGCCTGAAGTCGGGGTTCTACAGCTGCAGTGACCCCCACCACGGCCCCTGCTACACGCAGTCCAACAGCTCTAGCCCAGGGAGGGGGACGCGGGTCAGCCTCCTGGCCTCGGCTGACACCTAGAATCAGGGGGTACTGACCCAGGAGCCGGCTTGGTTCTGGCTCTTGCAGCGGGTACAGGCTCTGGCCTCTAAGGGAGAAGCTGCCCAGGTTCTGTGGATTTCAGAAAAGGGCAGGGGCCGGGGATTCTCGGGGGCTGTGCTTTGTCCGCATTTGCGTGTGTCTTGTTGAGAGCATGGGCCATGCAGGGGTCATTCATTTCTGTGGGTGCAAATGCCCGCTCTGGGTGGCCCTCCTGAGTCCAGGCCGCATGCACACCTGTGTGTGCACTCAGAGCCCCAGAGCAAGGCGGTCAGGCTTGACCCCACCTCCACCCCCATCCCATGGGTGCCCTGGCCTCTGTTATGGTGTGTATGTTCCTATCCTCAGGCGTTCTGCATTGGAATTCAGGCCCTTGCCAGCCTGTTCCCTGCTTGCTAACTATAAACTATCTGATTTATATTCATTAACCAGTGCTAGACAGCGGCAGGCGCGGCAAACTTCGGTGGGGGACATGCCTCCATCGACAGGCGGACTGCATTTCAGTTAATTAAGGGGCTGTAATTGTTGTCCAGGACAAGGGTCCCCAGGGCACAGGCTTTGTAAATAACTACCCTCCGCTTGCCCCCACCCCTCACCCTGCCCCTCCCTGCCTCCTGTCCAGACCTTAGAAGCCAGGTAAAGGGAGCTGGGGCTGGAAAGGAGACCATGAAAGGTGGGGGCGAGATGTGGATGTGGGTGACGCTTTCACAGCTCAGCCCCAGAAAGGCCACAGTTCTAGGACCTGGGGTGGGCTGGGGGGAGTCCTGGGCAGAGCAAGGTGGGGCTGGGTAATGGAAAGCTCGGTTTACTTCCCAAGATGGCTCAGTCGGGGAAGGCAAGGCCCGCCTGCACACATACACAGAGCACAGACACTCACAAGCATGTTCAGCCCACCAGCCCCAGTTGTTTGCGCTGTTTCCCCCCCCTCCGCCCTTCTGCCTACATACCCGCCCTGGGAGCTCAGCCCTGGGATCTGGGCACAGGCTGGCTATCTGGTACCTGTTGGGCACTGAGAGACTTTAGGGGGTTCAGCAGGGAGCTAAACAGAAAGGGGGTGTCATCTCACCAGCCCCAACAAATGGAGAGGAGTTGTCTTCTCAAGAACTGAATGAGGGGAGCTCCCTGGTGGGCCAGTGGTTAAGAATCTGCCTTGTCGTGCAGGGGACTCAAGTTCGATCTCCGGTCAAGGAACTAAGATCCCACGTGCCTCGGGGCAACTAAACCCACAAGCGGCAACTGCTTAGCCCATGTGCCCTAGAGCCCGTGTTGGGTAAGGAGAGCAACCCACACAACGAACGCTGCAAGGAGATGCCCTCGTGCTGCAACTAGAGAAGCCCCTGAGTGCTATGATGAAGACCCAGCACAGCCAAAATAAATTTTAAAAAGAAAAGATAAAAGAATGAGGAAGGCTTGTCTGGAAGTCTCAGACCAGTGGGAGACGGGGGATGGGAGTGCGGTTAGGAGCTCCCACTTTGATAGGGGAGAGGGTCTCAAGAAGTTCCTTGCCTGGTGGGGAGCAGGGAGTAGGGGGCGATCTGGGAAGACAGGAGTGGTGAGGGAGGTGCAAGTGGAAGACACCCAGAGCAGCCAGCGCACACAGACAGCACGGCGGGCGACCCGAGTGGGTGATCCCTGCGCACAACAGAGCAGGGGGTCTTCCTGGAAGAAGGGGTGGGAGCAGGGCTTGACGGGAAGGGTGCGCCAAGAGTGAGAGCAGAGCAGCTCTGCTGGAGGCGGGCTCACCCAGCTTTTCTCTGCACAGGTTTTTCCAGGTGCCCGCTAGGTGCTGGGGATAAAACGGCACATAGGACAAGCAGGTTCCCTGTGCTCCCAGAGGACAGATGGATGGAGACGTGTGTGCGCCCCTGTGTACTCAGGCTTGTGTGCATGTGGGGCGTGTGTGTGTATGCATGTGCTGTTTGGTCCCATTTTCTGAGTATTGAGAGCTTGCTGCTACAGTTGAAACCCCTCTGAGGCACAGGAGAAAACAGCCGGCATGAAGGTGTCTCTGTTCCCGTGGGGCTTGCATTAGCCTGTGCGATGTGGGTACACAGTTCTCTGGTTCTCTGTGTGTGCAGGTCCCGGAAAGGAACTTGCACCCACTCAGGACCTGAGCCAAGATTCACATGGCCCTGCGACCCTGCTCCCTTGTGACCATCCTCATCCAACCCTCAGAACTGTTCTTCCTCTGATATCTTGACCCTGTGACCACTTCTGCTCCACCACACCCTTTGCCCAGAGAACCCACATGCAAAGTACCAGCCGCTATGAACCACTGAATAATCACCTTAAGGCAAATCAGCATGGATTTTTGTGAATCTGGCTTGCAGTTTAGGATGACCTGTGCCCCTCTTCCAACTGCACCCCCACCCTATCCCCAGCGTGAATCTCAGGGTTGACCACACAAGATGCTCCTGGGAGTAAGTATTTGACTTGGCTCTATCTAGACAGAGTTGAGCAGAGAAGAGAAAAGAAGTTTCTTGGTCCCTTCCCTCACCCCCTCTCCCCACCCTTTTCCACCTATCAGCCCTTATCTGAAAGAAAAATTAGAGAGTTATTAGGAGTTTCATTAGGGGTGAGCAGGTTGGTAATGAAATTACATTTCAGCTCCTTCTCAGCCTCTGTAAGTATTAAGTGGTTTGATCAATGGTGTTCACACAATTAATTCTGCCTGATTGCAGAGAGTGGCTGTATCGACAGTTGGGTTTCACACCTCGAACTTTGTCTCTTAGCCAAAACGTGCCTTCAAGAAACTTAGAGGATGAAGGTGGGGGCCCCCATCGATGAAGGTCTTTGCTGAATGCCATATTCAAGCTCATAGAGATTGCTTTTTTCTTTAAGCTTATAAGGAAATTTCGGTATCACTCCAAAAATTAAATTATTGAATTCTAGATCAGGAGAAGTGAAACCCCCCCTCCGCTGGCTCCAGCCTTCAGTGTACGTGATGGACTGGCATCGAGGGAGTCCCATTCCAGCTCTCAGGCCTCCTTCCTGGGACTGGGCAGGGCAGCACACCTTCCTTCCCTGGTCCTCTCCTTCCCATCATCCCAGGCTATCCGGACAGCCTGCCTCAGAGCCCACGTGAATCTCTGCTGCTTTAACTTAATCCACCGACTCTTGCTGGGTCTTCGGGGATATGGAAGGTGACTTTGTATGGTCCTTTGTGCAGTGACACTAGCTACCACAAAGGTCATGTTCTCAAAGCTGGGAAATTTCTAATTCCTGGGACCCTGCCCACCAGGAAGTATATCCTTCTTGTCACCTGCAGTCCATGCCCCTGTGGCCTCTGGACACGCTGCTCCAGTGGGGCTTGGCGGGGGGCGGGGGGCGCTCATGCCAGGGCTTGGGGTTTGCAGTCGGTCTTTACATGATCACAGAGTAAGTCCTGCTTCTCGGTAATGCCTGGGTAATGCCTCAGGAAATTCTGGGTTTCGGGAAGGGAAGGCTGTCAAAGTGTTGGTGACAACAATGTCCTGGGGAAGGCGTGGGGGGGTCAGACTAAGACACTCCCTGAATCCTCTCTAAGGTGCATGTGCTATTTTACAAGTGCGGTTTCATGAAATCCTCCCACCTGCCCCAGGAAGTAGACACTCCCCTTTTTAGCAGATGAGGAAACTGAGGCCCAGAGGTGTTAAACCTTTTCAGACTCCACCACTAGTAGGTTGTGGGACTTTCTGAGAGGATGGGAAAGGACCACGTCTCAGGATCTTCTCAGCTGCGCTCACCCTATGGCCCCAGGGACCGCTTCCACCTCCAGGAAGTCCCCCTCCAGCAGAAGCACGATATGGGGTGGGGAGTTGCCCACAGGCTCTGCCTGCACTTTTTTTTTTTTTCAGTGTTAAGAAGGCCTCTGGTTTTTTTTTGGCCTCGCCATGGAGTATGTGGGATTCTAGTTTTCCGACCAGGAGTTGAACCCGTGCGCCTGCATTGGAAGCCCAGATCTCATCCACAGGACCGCCAGGGAAGTCCCCGTATCTGCTTCTTGCTGGCTTGTCTGCCTGTGTCTCCTGAGTACTTCTGTTGGGTCAGTTGTCTGATTCTCACAGCAATGGGCAAATCGTAACATCTAGCTCCAAGCACTGCAGTATCAGGGGTTAGCAAAGGAACCCCCAGGAGGAAAAGGATTGTGTGCTCCCCGAGTAGCAGGAGGTGCTACGAGTGAGGAAGCCAGCGGGCCAGAGCCTTGGGGGAGAGGCTTCCAGTCCAGGGAGTGGTCTCTTGTCCAGGTGGCTGAACAGGAAACGAAATGATTATTGGGCTCTCCTTTATTGTCTTTATTGTAGACCTTCACTCCGATCCCAGCTCAGCAACCATAATGACCAACAGTGAAGGATTTAGGCCACCAATGTCCATACGTTCATCTGATGGGCTATAACATGGCCGTTAACAGTAGATGATAACACACGGACATCAAGGGTCAGGGTGGAAATCAGAATGGAAGCAGTGTAAGCCCAACTGGAGGCGTGTGGCTGTGACTCTGTGTCAGGTCCGAGCGCTGAACAGTATCCACATCTCGCCATCCTAATTCTATGAGGTAATAATAGTGTCCTTTTCTTAAATATGTGGAAACTGGGGCTCAGAGCAGTTGGATAACTTACCCAAGGCTGCACAGCGAGCACGTGGTGAAGCCAGGCCTCCATTCCAGACTCTCTGGAATGTGTGACTCTCTGTGCTCTTAACTGCCACCCTATGATGACCCCATACCACTGGCCAATCTTTTTCACTTCACAAAGTGCTTTCATGTTTATGATCTTTATGAAAAATGCACCACGGCTCTATGAAGCACCTATTAATGAGCCCATTTGATAGATGAAGAAACAGGTTAAGAGACTTGCCCAAAGTCACAGTGTCATTCCCCTAACGAATGACAAAAGAAGGTCTCGCAAAAGAAGGTCTCAAACTCAGGTTGTACTTGACAAAGCCCTGCCTTGTCTACTTCAAGAATAGAAATAGACAAGAGAAGGCAAGGCGCTTAGATATCAAACCAGACACAGCAGAGATCAGGAAAGGGGAAGGAAAAGCACTCTCTTCCCTTTGTTTGTCTCTACTCAGATGTAAAGGGAAAAAGTCATTTTAAGCAGGTGACTTGCCACCTTGCATTTAAGAAAAATGCATGGAATTAAGTTCCTAAAAAGCTAGGAAAGCTGAACCAAACCATCACTGGGGCTTGAAATGAGATTTTATGTTTTCCCATTCTGGGCGCTGAGCCATCAGTGGTGCCACGTGCCAGGCTGGTGAGGACCACTTGTTCCCTGGAGATGCCAGGGGTTGATGGCCATCCGCCCAGCCTGGCCCTGCCCTGGTGAATGCCAACTGCTTGCAGGCCCATCAGAGGGCTGGGCTCAGAGAACAGACATAGGGGAGTACCAGCCCCTTGTTGCTCAGAGTGTGGTCCACAGACGGGCAATATCACCTGAGAGGTTGTTAGGAGTGCAGAGCCCTCTTTACCGAGATTCAGAGATTGTATTTTAACAAGACCTGGAAGTGATGTGTCTGCCCATATCACAGTTGCAGAAACCTGGCTTTAGCTAAAATCTGAATAGAGGGAGGACAGGCCCCAGTCTCAAAAGCCCTGTCTCGCCCTGCCCTGGGCCCCCAAGTTCTGAGCGGCTCACACAGACCTTGGGATTGCTGAAGCCTGACAGCGTTGCGGTCGGTCGTGGGCACAGGGGACGGAGGGAGGGCAGAGGCCCCTCCCAACCTGCACCGATGGAGGTGCCCGCCAGCCACAGCCAGGGAGGGTGGGGGTGGGGAAGCTTGTCTCCGTCAGCAGATCTTTCTGGAAGGAGAATCAAGGTGGCCCTAGATCCCCCCCTCCCACGTGGGGACCGAGTGTAAGAACGCCGTGTGCAGCAATGGCAGGGCATGTGGCCAAGGGCGCTGGGTTCACCTTCCCCAGAGGCACCGAGATTGCAATTGCGTGGTCTCTCCCTCTGTCTCCCAGGCCAGCCTTCCCAGAGCTGGTCATAGAGCATCAGACCAAGGAGCTGCTTCTCTCCAGAAAAGGAGGGACCTCTATCCTCCGCTCCTGCCCCAGGCGAGTCTCCCCTCCTCCCGGCCTCCCTGGGGAAGTTCCTCCCCCTCCCCCAGCTCCTGCGGAGGCATCTACTCCTCCCCAGCCTGCTCTCTGCCACCTGGGCCCCTGGGGCTGGCCCTCTGCTGGCTCCTGGGGCACCATCTCCTTAAAGAGACAGCTGCCCCATGTTTCTTTGCAGTGTACCCACCCTGAGCACAGAGACACTGAGGCCAAGTCTCCAAGCCTGGGAAAGGGGCTGGGCTGCACCCTCAGCCCCAGGAACGAGCCATCAGTCTTCTCATCCAAGGGTTTCTCAAACCTGGCCACACACCTACATCACCTAGTGAGCTTTCAGGAATACTGATGCCTTTGGTCCAGCCCAGGGTGATTACATCAGAATTTCTGGGGCTAGGTGGGCAGTGGGGGGGAGGGTCTTTTTAAAATAAATATTTAATATATTTTAAAAATACTGACTAATGTGCAGCTAGGAAAAATGAAGCTCTGAGCCAGTTCATCGACCTCATTTTTTTTTTGCAACCCCTCTGGACTGTAGCCCACCAGGCTCCACTGGGATTTTCCAGGAAAGAATACTGGAGTGGATTGCCAGTCCCTTCTCCAGGGGATCTTCCTGACCCGGGAACTGAACGCGAGGCTTCTGTCTCCTGCACTGCAGGGGATTCTTTACCACTGAGCCAACTGGGAAGCCTGATGAGTGCGTGTGGCCCAGATAATCCAACTGTAGCTGCATCCCAAAAGAAGAGCTCACTCAGGGTCCACAGCGGCTGAACCAAGACACAGAACATACCAGGCAACACAGTGGGCTCCCTGCACTAACAGCTCTCCCAACCTTGCTGCCCTACAACTTTGGGCAAATTTCCTAACCCTTCTGACTCTCAGCTTCCTCACCTATAGAATGGGTGTGTGTGTGCGCGCTAAGCCACTTCAGTCATGTCCAACCCTTTACAACCTCATGGACTGTAGTTCGCTAGACTCCTCTGCCTATGGAATTCTCCAGGCAAGAATGCTGGAGTCAGCTGCCATGCCCTCCTCTAGGGGATCTTCCCAATCCAGGGGTTGAACCCAGATCTCTTAAGTTTTGTGCATTAGCAGGCAGGTTCTTTATCACCAGTGCCACCTGGGAAGCCCATAGAATGGGGATCAGTTCAGTTCAGTTCAGTAGCTCAGTCGTGTTTGACTCTTTGCGACCCCATGGACTGCATCACGCCAGGCTTCCCTGTCCATCACCAACTCCCAGAGTTTACTCAAACTCATGTCCATCGAGTCAGTGATGCTATCCAACCACCTCATCATCTGTCGTCCCCTTCTCCTCCTGCCTTCAATCTTTCCCAGCATCAGGGTCTTTTTCAATGAGTCACTTCTTCGCATTGGGTGGCCAAAGTATTGGTGTTTCTGCTTCAGCATCCATCCTTCCAATGAATATTCAGGACTGATTTCCTTTAGGATGGACTGGTTGGATCTCCTTGTAGTCCAAGGGAATCTCAAGAGTCTTCTCCAACACCACAGTTCAAAATCATCAATTCTTTGGCTCTCAGCTTTCTTTATAGTCCAACTCTCACATCCATACATGACTACGTGAAAAACCATAGCTTTGACTAAGACGGAACTTTGTTGGTAAAGTAATGTCTCTTTTTTAATATGCTCTCTAGGTTGGTCATAACTTTTCTTCCAAGGAGTAAGTGTCTTAATTTCATAGCTGCAGTCACCATCTGCAGTGATTTTGGAGCCCCCCAAAATAAAGTCTGTCACTGTTTCCATTGTTTCCCCATCTATTTCCCATGAAGTGATGGGACCAGATGCCATGATCTTCGTTTTCTGAATGTTGAGTTTTAAGCCAACTTTTTCACTCTCCTCTTTCACTTTCATCAAGAGGCTCTTTAGTTCTTATTTATTCATTCTTGTTTATTTAGTTCTTATTTCTTAGTTCTTTAGAATGGGTTTGCTGCTGCTGCTAAGTCGCTTCAGTCGTGTCCGACTCTGCAACCCCATAGATGGCAGCCTACCAGGCTCCTCCGTCCTTGGGATTCTCCAGTCAAGAACACTGGAGTGGGTTGCCATTTCCTTCTCCAAAGCATGAAAGTGGAAAGTGAAAGTGAAGTCACTCAGTCGTGTCTGACTCCATCTGACTCCAACCCACTGGAGTGGGTTGCCATTGCCTTCTCCGAGAATGGGGATAATCATGCCTAAATGATAGACTCGTGGCAAGAATGCCTGATACAGGTAGGTGCTCAAAGAAACACTGCTGTGTGAATGGATGAAGGAAGGAAGGAAGGATGGATGGATGAACACTTGAACTGTTTCCTTGAATAGGCATGGGGGGCTCCACTTAGAAATCAAATAAAATCTGTAAGCCAATCCCAAGATTCTAGAACTATCAAAACCTCCTGCTGGGAAGGGTCAACGCAGAGGACCAGGCAGTGGGAGGCTTTTCTCCAAGGGGCCCCAGGATTTCAGGCCAAGGTGTGGGTTACTTGACAGAAGAGTAAGTGCTTCATTCATCTTCCAGCCGCCTCCTGCCCCGCCCGGGTTCCACTGGAGTGACTCTGGCCCCCCTTGTGGGAAGGGCTGAATGCTCACCTTCCCCTCACCCTCTTGCTTGCTGGCGCCCAGCCAGGGCACCTGTGTGTTCACAGAGATCCTGGCACGGACGGTCCTTGGAGTGGGGCAGCCAGGCAGGGGCCCCCTTCCCGTGTTGGTCCCACAGGGTGAGGTGTGGCCAGCGGAGGAAGAGCTGGAAAGGAGCCTCGCAGTCTGGTGACAGTTCAGCGCCCTCCCCTGAGGGCTGGGGAAGTGGAGGGGGTGACAGGACACCCCTCTCAGTGCCCCCCCTCCCCAAGCTTTCCCCCAGCAGTCACCTTTCTGCCCCCACTCCCAGCCAATTTCCTAGTTCTCAGCCCGCTCCCTGCCTGCTCTGCTTCACTACCACTGCTCCCCCTGCCATGAAAGCTGCGGGTCCTGGCCTTCCTCGCCTCACATTCCCTGCCCCCACCCCCTGTCACCATCACACACGCCCCCCGCGGGCAGCCTGGGGCCCAGGTGAACCAGGGCAGGGCCCACCATAATCTGCTCCTTCATCATGGCTCTGGTGAGACAGAAATCCTGCGGATGGAGAGATCAAACTGACCGGAGCGGGACATGAGTTGGGGGCAGGGGGGCATCTCTTGGATCTGAGCTGCCATCCTGGGGCAGGAAGGGGGCACTGGCTTGTTTTCCTTCCTCGATCAGGTACAAAAGAAGCCACATTAATACAGTCCTGCCTTTGAAGCTCACCTCTGAAACCCGGGCTCTTGGGTCTGAGCCAAGCAGGCTTGGCCGCTCGTACCTTCTGCCCAGCCACCCTTCCAGAGGTGCTTCGGAACTGGGAGATCAAAGGGGCCTGGGCTTCTCCCCACCATGCAGTCAGAGCCGTGGGTTAGGAGTAACTGTGGGAAGGCGGGTGTGCACAGAGGGTCCCATGCAGGAGAGCAAGCCTGGATTTTAGAGGGCTCTAAAACACATGCTCCCCGATAGGTACTGGGTACCTGCCCACGTGGTTGGTCTCCCTTCTTCCTTACAGGTGTTGTTGTGTCTGCTGTCTCATTTTACAGACGGGGAAATGGAGGCTCTGAGAGTGTTAAATAGCTTATCCAAGGAATCAGGATTGGAAACCTGATCCCCAATCCAGGACTTTCTCCCTATTGGAAAGTCCTACTCCCACCCCAAAGACAACTTTCAATTCTTGGTCATAAACCCAGGTATACGCTTTAGTCCCCAAAGCCAACAGCTCCATAAAAGGCTACCGTTTTCACATCTCAAAGTGGCTAATGTCAGTGGGTCCCGTCGTCCCTCCCAGACCTGCACAGGGAAGATGGACAGGCATTCAGGATTCCACCATGGGCCCCAATTTTTTGTCTCCCGCAAGCTCTTCCACAAGTTGCCTCTGTGTTTGTTGAGATGCTGAGAGAACTGGAGAGCTGGTGTCGGGGTGAGCAGGGGTACCCCTGTCTGTGCACTGAACTCCCCCTTAGAATAAGGGAGGGATGAGAGGAACCACCAGCCCTCTGGGTAGGGACTCGGCTCATTCTCAAGTGGAAAGAGCCCAGAGTGGAAGACTCACCCTGCTCTTTCCAGCTGGGCAGCTGCCTCTCGCACCTGACCGCTCACCTGGCCCTCTCCTTCCTCTCCCTCCCACCACCCCTCACCTCCCTCCAGACCACCCGATCAAAGGCAAGAATCTGGGAGCCCTTAATGATGTCCCCCCTCTCCCCCACTCCCCTGCCCGCCCTCTGCTCTTCCTGCCTGTCTCAAATAACTGTTTCGCGGGGTGGAACCAGACTGATTCTGAGATGGAATGGCCTACATCAGCATCTTCATTTCACAGCTGAGTAAGCCGAGGTCCAGAGAGGGTGACTTCCTTAAAGTCACATAGCGAACTCATGGCTTGGGACCAGGGCAATAGTGAGGTCTTTGGAAGCCTACATGATGAAGAGATGTTTGTTTCTCCCCCAGTGCAGGTGTTTCAAAACAGAAACAGTGTTAAACTGTGAAACATAGAATGAATAAAAAGCAGCACCGTTTAGGACTACCCTGATGGGTCCAGTGGTTAAGAATCCATCAGCCAATGCAGGGGAAATAGGTTCAGTCCCAGGTCTGGGAAGATGCCACGTGGCGCAGGGCAACTAAACCTGTGCACCACAATTTCTGAAGCCTGTTTGTTCTAGAGCCTGAGCTCGGTCACTAGAGAAGCCAGCGCAATGAGGAGCCCGAGTTCCACGGCTAGAGAGTGGTCCCCACTCCCCAAAACCAGAGAAAACCTGGGCTTAGCAATGAAGATCCACCACAGCCAAAAATAAAAATAAATAAGACTTAACAAAAATCTAGCACAGACCAGCAGAACTTTTGGCACTGATGGAAATGGCCCTGTGGTGGCCAATTGCCACTTGTGCTTCTTGAGACTTGGAGTTTGGATAGTGTGCTGAGCAGGTGAACTTTTAATGGAATTTAATCTAAATTTACATGGAAACAGTCATCCATGACTACTGGCTGTTGAACTGGACATCACTTCTTTCTAGATTTTCGGCTTGCAAAATTCTGGTCCTGTTCATTAAAGATGAACTTTGGGGCTGGGTTTTGTTTTAGAGGTACCCCAAGCTGTTAAGTCTGTCTGTGGCATGATGCTGTCCTGTCTGGCACTCACATCTGAGTCTATAAATTGGTGATAAATGGTGTAATAAGATTCTAGGGAGCATCAGAAGAGGGATGGATTGCATCAGAAGAGGGATGGATTGCATCCAATATGAAGGTAGGAGGGCCAGAGGGAGAGTTCCATAGAGTGGGCATCGAAGGAAGCAGAAAAGATAGAGGCAGGCGGTTCGGGGTCTGCTCAGGGTCAGCGTCCAATGCCCAGAGGCACACAGTTTTCCCACGCTGCTGAGCCGAGGTGCCTTTCATCTTGTCATGCTCTGACCCTTGTCCAGTTTCCCCAGGGAGACTGTGGTGGCCTTGTGTGCTGGAGGAGGGCCACCTGAAGTGATGGGAAAGAAAGTGGGGAGCCAAATGGCCAGGGGCTGTGTGAGAACTGAACCGTAATGGGGAGCCCGGGGTTTCTCCATCGGCATCCTAGCTCTGGCCAAGACCCCAGGAGGGCAGGATAGAGGCTGAGACCATTTACAGTCACACCCCAAGGAAACTTCGCCTCTCAAACCGCTCATCTAAGTTTCTGGTCCAGCTTCTTCCATAACAGCCTTCTAATCTAGTGTCCTGAGAGTGAGGACCTGGAGCCTGACTTCCACGGTCAGGCTCAGCATTTAAGAATCAGGGACGCAGACGATATCAACAGCTGAAAGTTAATATGACAGAGGGAAAGAACTTGCCAGGGGAGAAAAAGGGCGCAAAAGATTGGAACGGGGAATTCACGGAATAGGAAGCACAGATAAATGATCAGTTATCAGGAGAGAATAATCAAACTTTGACACCTTGTACAAATTAAATTTATAATGTCAATTATGTCTCAGTAAAAGCTGGGGGGGAAAAAAAGAATCATCATCTCCACCAGTAATCAGGACAGTGCAACCAAACCAATACTACGAGGGCTGCCCTGGTGGCTCTGTGGTGACGAACCTGCTTGCCAGTGCAGGAGACGTGGGTCCCATCCCCAACCGGGGAAGACCCCACACGTGGCTGGGTTCACACCACAACTACTGAGCCTGTGCGCTAGAGCCTGGGAGCCACAACTCCTGAAGCCCGTGCACCCAAGAACTCACAGTCCACAACCAGAGAAGCCACCAAATTCAAAGTCTAGTAATGCCTTCACATTGCTGTGGACACCCAGACACCATTGGCAGGACACTTAGTGATGAAGACCCGCCACAGCCAAAACAGTGAAAATACAGGTTGGGGGTTATAAATCGAAGCTTCCTCTTGGAAGAGCCATTTGGCCATATTTCATAAAATCGGTGATGCTGTGCTCTATTGTAGGCTGCCGTATCGATGGTCCCCCGTGAACTATTGGCTCCCAGTATGCCACACCCACCCTTGTTTTGAACTCTAGGCCTAGCCATGGGACTTGCTTTGGCCAACAGGTCATTAGCAAGAGTGAGACAAGCAGAGACTTAATAAGCACTTGCACAGTGTGGCTTGACACCCTGAGACTGCCGCGCTGTGTGGAAGCCCAACCTACCCAGAAGGAGAGACCATGTAGAAGAAACCTGAGGAGCACTTCTGACAGCTAGACCCAAGGCCCCACACATGTGACCCCAGCTGAAGATTCCCAGGTGCTCAAGGGGCCCAGACTGAGACCTCAGACACTGCAGCAAAGAGACAGCTCACCGCCAACCCTCCTTGAATTCCTTTCATTTTTTTGGTCCTGCTGAATGGCATGCGGGACCTCAATTCCCCAATCAGGGGTCAAACCCATGCCCCCTGCACAGGAAGTGTGGAGTCCTTTTTTTGTTTGTTTTTTAATTCATTCATTTATTTTTGGCTGCATTAGGTCTTCATTGCTGCTCATGGGCTTTCTCTAGTTGCGGCAAGCAGGGGTTACTCTTTGTCGAGCTGGCTGCTCATTGCGGCAGCTTCTCTTGTTGTGGGCTCTAGACGCGGGGCTCAGTGGTTGTGGCACATGGGCTTAGCTGCTCCGTGGCATGTGGGATCTTCCCAGACCAGAGTCTGAACCCGCATGCCCGGCACTGGAAGCAGTCTTAACCACTGGACCACCAGGGAAGTCCTCCCTGCCTGAATTACCTAACCCACAGAATTGTGTGCAAATAAAAGGGATATTGCTTGAAGCCACCAAGTTTTGGGGTGGTTTATGATGCGAGAACAGAAAACTGATAAACCTGTCATCCAGTAATTCCATTCCTAGCTATGTGCCCAGAGAAAACCTTGCAAGTGTACACAAGGAGATTTGTACAAGGGTGCTTATCACAGCCTATTCATAAGCGAAGGATAGACGGGGTCATATACTTTCATTCAATGAATATGTCACAGAACAACATGGAACAACAAGGATAAAACCAAAACGTGCTGAACAAAACACTCAAGGTGTAGGAGTTTACATGCAGGATGTAATATATCAAGCTCATGTAAAACTGAGAAACATACAGACACATACAGTATAGTGCTTATGTATTGATACGCTAAAGTTAAAACCTGCTCGGAAAGAATAAACCCTAAATTCAGCAGGGTGGTTCCCTCCGGGGAGGTGAATGAGCCTCAGGAGGAAGAGACCTGGAATCCATAATGTTTTGTTTATTTAGAAAATATAAATCTGAAGCAAAAACGGCAAAACATTAAGATTTAACAAAGCTGGGTAGAAGAGACTTGGGTGTTCATTATATTATTGTTTATAGTTTTCTCTGTGTGAGAAATATTTTATAATAAAAAAGATAATTTAAAAAATAAGGATAGAGGCCGGAGGCTCTGAGTGGTGAAGGATAATTTAAGAGGAGATAAATTTGGGGAGAAGGTTCTGATGCCTCTTAGGCATTGTGATTCCAGCCTTACCCCTTCCTAGGGCAGCTTCATTCCTGCCCATGGCTCCCTTAAGTCCTCCCCACCTTTATCATGGAGATCCTCTTCCTATTAAAACAAAGAACAAAACTTCAAATATGTTGGGTCGCTTCAGTGTTGCAGGTCAGGCGGGGGCGGGGGTGCAGGTAGGGGGATGCAGGGAAACAGACTAGTAACAGACACCCCTGACCAAGACTCAGGAGGGGTGAGCTGGAGTCCCAGCTCTTTCACAATCGCCTGCGTGACCTCGCACATGCATTGTGTCTCTCCAAGCCTCACTTTCCCTGTCTGCAGTGTGCGATTAGCAGATTAGATCAGGGACAGTCAACCAGACAGAGCTATCAGAATCAACATTCAGCCCCTCCATACCCAGCCAAGGTGACCAGATCTTCCTCCCTAAGGCGAGGGAAGCAGGACTTTGGAAAAGCCCCTGGGGGTTGTGGTACCCACACCTGACCGAGATGACCTCTCAGAACTCTCCAGTCCCAGCACTGTGGGAGTCTAGGCTGTGGCAGGCTCTAAATTCTGTTGGGATTGTCAGCTAAATTATCATAGGGCATATCTATCCACTGTATATAGTTCCCCTCAGGCTAGTCTATTCATCCATCCATGCATCTGTCCATGCCCCAAAACATTTATTTTGAGTGCTTACTATGTGCCAGGTCCTGTGTAAGATTCTGGAAAGTCAACAGCGAACAAAGCAGACATCATAAAAATTAACACATAAATCTCAGGTCCACTTCTGAGCACTTTACACTTATTTACTAAGAGCTCTTTGAAGTAGGCACTATCATCCCATATTACAGATGGGGAGACTGAGGCATAGAGTGGTTAAGTATGTCACCCAAGACTGGCAGGATGTAAGTGGCAGAGCCAGGATGCCGCTAGGTACTCTGTACCATCACCGTCTGCGTCCTCCCGGCTTCCCACTCCAGCCCTTCTTCCCAGGCTTTCTTCCCACCCCTGTCTACACAAGCGAGCACCTTTCTCTCACCCCCTGCCACTCACCTCCCACCAGGCAGGGAGGCTCTAGTGATGCAGGCTGCGTGGGCCTGCTGTGTATTGGAGGCGAGTTTCATCCCTTGCGTTTGTGAGATCAGAGAGGGCCACCCAGCTCCAGCACAGAGGAGTGGAGGCAGGAGCCCAGCTTTCCAATGGGCAGAGCCTAGGGTGTGGGAAGACCTGGCTTCACGGGAGGTGGGCGGGACCAGGTGGCATGGGACCCACCCAAAAGCCATCAGTCACAGTTAAGGACCATTTACTGTGTCTGGCAGTGACTCAAGGAAGTGCTTGACAAACATCATCTCATTTCATCTTCACAAACTCCCTGAGGTTACTACTCTCCTTGCCTAAAGGAGGAAACTGTGTTCAGAGGGACCAGGTGACTATCCCAGGTTGCTAAGCTGGAATCCGAATCCAGGCTCTCTGACAACAAATACTTCTTGTAGGAGCCGGGCACCTTTCTAGGCTCTGAGGACAGCAGTGAGCAGGGTGGGCAAGTTTCCTACCCTAGTGGAGCTCACATCTTGCATGGAGTGGGCAGACAGTAAATGAGTAAACAGATGATGATCATCAGTAATGACAAGTGCTGTTCACGACAAAGTGCCCGAGACTTCAAAGTGCACGGTGAGAGCGCCCGAGGTGTTGCAGGAAGGAGGACCCCTTTCAGGGCCCGAGAGTGGGCTCTTGTCTAACACTCGGAAATGAATTATCTGAGGAGACACCCGCGTGGACAAAGCAAGAGACTTTAGAGGAAAGGTGTGCCCAGGCGCAGAGCAGGAGAGGAAAGGAACCGTGGAAGACTGCTCTGCCCCATAGCTCAGGGTTTCAGGTTTTATGATGATAGGGTTAGTTTCCAGTTGTCTCTGGCCAAACACTCTGACTTGCTGTCCTTCCTGGTTGCCCTTGCGTCGTGCAGCCAAGATGGACTCCAGTGAGGAGGATTCTGGGAAGTCGGAAGGACATAAGGACTGGAGTTTCCTCTCTCCTTTTGACCTTTCCCGAACTCTTCCTGTTGGTGGTAGCTTGTTAGTTCTGCGTTCCTTACCAGGACCTCCTGTTTAAGATAATTCATGCAGGTGGTTACTATGATGCATGGCCAAGGTGGGCGGTTTCAATTAGTGGTTCCCCTAACACAGGGGCTTCCCTTCCTTAATGATTAACTGGACACCCTGCCCCAAACTTCTAATACAGAGCACCTAGAAATGTGGAGTCAAATATAACATCCTATTACAGGGTGGCAAAAGTTGTGAGAAATATCAGGGGTCAAAACCAGGGAAGAACCTGGAGACTTGAAGCTTCTACTGCTGGTTTTGGTAAAGTTGAGGTTTAAAGAGCTTAGGGGGGTCAGGAGACAAGGTGGGGAGATGGGAGTGAGATATTCATCTCCCACCACCCCCTCCAAAGTCTAGACCGTTGAAAAGCTACACCTCCAGTAACAAGGTGAATTTGCGGATTGGGGGTAAGGATCCACCTACATAAAGGAAATCAACAGAAAAGCTTGATGTTTCTGTCTTTACTTGGATTCACAGAAAACGAAAAAGCTTCTGATGAGCATTCTGTAGCCACAGGCCTGCGTTCTTGTGAGTATAGGTCTACTTGTGCAGAGAGGGAAAACCTAAGGCAATGAGTGAATTAAAATGCAGGGCTTCCCTGGTGGCTCGGATGGTAAAGAATCTGCCTGCAACATGGGAGACCTGGGCCAGGAAGATCCCCTGGAGGAGGGAATGGCAACCCACTCTAGTATTCTTGCCTGGGAGATCCCATGGACAGCCCACGGGGTGGCAGAGTCCGGCATGACTGAGCAACTAACACTTTCACTTTCAAGCTTGGTATTATTAGCCTTGGGGTTGAGGAAAGACCGGTTATCTTTGGAGGGACATACCTCCAACTCAACCCTCTCAGAAATGTCATAAATAAGTTCTTCAGGCTGGAGCCCACACTCCAAATACACAGTACACATACTACAAGGAAACCAGTAACCGTGAGTGAGAGCCTGCCAACACAGTGAGCAGCAGGTTTAGTCCTTGAGAATGTCATCTTATGGAGTTCTCAAGCAGGAATCCCAAGTGTGTCTATTTAACATGTCAAAAGAGATATCAGAGGGGATTCAGTTCAGTTCAGTTCAGTCGCTCAGTCATGTCCGACTCTTTGCAACCCCGTGAATCGCAGCACGCCAGGCCTCCCTGTCCATCACCAGCTCCCGGAGTTCACTCAGACTCACGTCCATCGAGTCGGTGATGCCATCCAGCCATCTCATCCTCTGTCGTCCCCTTCTCCTCCTGCCCCCAATCCCTCCCAGCATCGGGGTCTTTTCCAATGAGTCAACTCTTCGCATGAGGTGGCCAAAGTACTGGAGTTTCAGCTTTAGCATCATTCCTTCCAAAGAACACCCAGG
>SJYQ01095238.1:241478-277328 GCA_006410935.1 Redunca redunca
ATTCCAGGATGTCTGGCTCTAGATTAGTGATCACACCATCATGATTATCTGGGTTGTGAAGATCATTTTTGTACAGTTCTTCCATGTATTCTTGCCACCTCTTCTTAATATCTTCTGCTTCTGTTAGGTCCATACCATTTCTGTCCTTTATCAAGCCCATCTTTGCATGAAGTGTTCCCTTGGTATCTCTAATTTTCTTGAAGAGATCTCTAGTCTTTCCCATTTTGTTGTTTTCCTCTATTTCTTGGCATTGATCGCTGAAGAAGGCTTTCTTATTTTTTCTTGCTATTCTCTATTCTCTGGAGCTCTGCATTCAGATGCTTATATCTTTCCTTTTCTCCTTTGCTTTTCGCCTCTCTTCTTTTCTCAGCTATTTGTAAGGCCTCCCCAGACAGCCATTTTGCTTTTTTGCATTTCTTTTCCATGGGGAAACTTAATCAGAGGGGATTAAGTGTGACTAAAGAAGGCAACATTGGACTGGTGGTCAAGGAAGAGCTTGTGGAGGAAAAGACTTATGAGACCTGAATGAGAAGGAGCCAGTCTCCTGTTGGAGAGGAACATCCCAGGCAGAGGGAACAGCAAGTGCAAAGGCTCCAAGGCAGGACTGCCCTAAGCCTGTTGAGGAGCAGCCACGGGCAGTGTGCCGCTGGAATGGCCTTGAGATACTGTGATATGGGTTGAGGTGAGAGAGAGCTAGGAAGGGGTGGGATCACAGTGAGGGGTTCTGCAGGTCCCCAGGAAAAGTCTGTTTTGTTTTTTTTTTTTAATTTTAATGCAATTAGAAGGCTCAGGGCTTAACACACAGGAGCAAGATATGATCTGATTTGCTTTTTTTTTTAAAAGACCACTTTGGGGGACTGTCCTGGTGGCCCATTGGTTAAGACTCTTCATTTCCACTGCAAGGGGGCACGGTTTCCATCCCTGGTCAGGGAACTAAGATCCCACATGCCTTGTGATGTAGCCAGAAAAAATAAATAAAAACTAGGACCAAACAAAAAAAGACTAGGACCTACTGTATAGTGTAGGGAACTCTACTTAAATACTCTGTGGTGAACTTTATAAGAAAAGAATTTGAAAAAGAGAGTGGACATATGTATGTGTGTGGCTTTTCATTTTGCTGTACAGCAGAGAGTTACACAGCATTGCGAATCATCTATACTCCAATAAAAATTTTTTTAAAAAGAAAACTGGAAGGCAATTTAAAAAAATAAAAATGATCAGGGGATAAATAAAAAATAAATTTAAAAGACTGGGGAGTCCCTGGGGGTCCAGTGGTTAGGACAAGCCACAAGGGAGCAATCAAAAGAAAAAAATATATACTACTTTGGTTTACCACAGGGAGAAAGGAGATGACAGTGTCCAGGTTAGAGCCAAAGGTTCCAACTCCAATTGTCTCTAAAAGAAGACTCTCCTTGCTCAGAGAGGGGTCTCAGGGGAGGATGTGAGGAATAAGTGTGTGAGGTGTGGGGAGGGTTTGGGGGAGCCTGTTGGTCTGTAAACTCAGCCACAGAAGCTGAGAAATAAAGAGCTGAGTCTGGGAAGCCCCTTCTGACCAATGCCCCCTGCCCAAATTACTGACAGTCCACTGAGTCTCTTGTTCAGTAAAATGCTACCAAGTGTCTTCCTCGTGCCAGGAGTAACCATAGTCATCTTCCCTGCTGGGGATGGAGAGCCAGGAGGCCCAGTCTCTGACCTCCCGGGGGAGTTTGCAGTTAGCAGGCAGTGACAATTCCTGGGAAAGGTTCTGGGCTGGGGAAAAAGCCTCTGGGAGCCCAGAGGGAGGAGCGTGTCTGTTCTCAGGGAGGAACAGTGTCGAGACTAATTCCTTAGAGGGGCTGACCGGAGCTGCTCCTCCCTTCCATCTCCCAGGACCTGCTGCATCTCTGGTTGAACCTTTCTGCACACTCCCTCTACAAGAGAGGGGGTGCTTGCCCCTCTCCCACGGGCAGTGCCCAGTTGAAGGAGAACTTGCCTGTCATTCACTGTGGAAGGAAGAGGGGAGATAGGAGCTAATGAGAGGAACCACAAGCCTCAGATCCAGGCCTCCTTCACCTCCATTCCCTGGTGCAGGGAAAGAGCAAATTAGCCAAGATAGAGTGGTCAGGCTCTCTCACCCCACGGCCTCTTGCTCTTGCCCCATGCTTTGTGAATAATGGTTGTGTATCAGCTGGGGGCACTGACAGCATTGCGCATGTGCGTCAGGAGGTACTCGCTTGGCCACGGGCTACTGCTGTTCTGTAAGCATATATACGCTTCTCCTGGAAAGCCCTGGCAGGCTATGCTATGTGATATTGCAGCTGCTGCTACGGCTGTGTCAGCCAGGAGAGAATAAACGTGTCTGCAGTTTCTACAGCTCCTTGAGTCTCCTTCTAGCTTCTTAGCTCTCGCCTTGCCTACCCTGGGCTCAACGAACAATGCTCACAGTGAGACACAGCAAGACAATTGGCATCACGAGCAGGATCAGCAAGACACCTTGCTTGATGATATCGGTGGGGCTGGGGTCATTACCCCATTCCGCAGATGAGGAAACTGAGGCTCGGGGACGCTAAGTGCCTTATCCAGGGCCTCACAGGGAAGGTGTGTGCCTATGCCCATACCAGAAGTCAGCATTCTGTTCCAGCACTCTCCTGTGGCCTTCCTCCATGCCCACTGCTCTCACTCCTGGTCCAGCGCCCTCTGCTCCCCATCCAGGCCCCAGCAGCAGAGGGAGAAACAGCAGAGCTGTGAGTTGCTGCTGGGAGCAAAGAAACTCAGGGCAGCCATACCAGCTTCCGGGGCTGGGCCTCCCAACTTCTTCACAAGTTCCCCAGGAAGAGTCCCCTGGAATGGGGTGCCGGGAACGAACTTTATAAAATTCTCCACAAGCAGCCAAGCGGAACCTATTTTCCCTCACAATGCAATTAACAGCACCAACATTTACAAAATATGATTACAAGCGCTTTGGTTAAGTAGAGGAAAGTATATTAGATAGCAGCGAGGGGTTGATCTTAATGTGCGTTTTTTCGAGAGACTTGCATTTTCTTTGTGCAAATAAAGAGTCCCTAAATTCTCCATAGGCACTAAAATCAATGCAGTGGAACCATGATAACAAACACGGGCTCCACTTTTTGCTACATCCCCCAATTAATTAAGCCTTTCACGGGCATGTAATTAGGAACATTAGCAAGTCATAAAATTGCCGTGAGTCTTTAAATTATGTGCTGGCCCTTAGCAATTTGTTTTTAATTCCTTCTGAAGACAATGGCACTGCGGGGCCCAATAGATCTTCCGCGCGGCCTCCTGTGCGCTCCTTTATTGCAGGAGGGCCAGCCTGCCGGGGCTCCCCTCCAGGCAGCCTGGGTGCCCCAACTTCGCTCCGAGCCCTGGAGGGCTGCGAGACTCCACTTTCTTCCCCTCTTCTTCCCCACTCCCGTTCCCTTCTTTGTTTTCACTTCCCGTTTGATTCTCCTTCATCCCTCCCTCCGCACCTTTCCTCCCTTTTCTCTCTTCCTTTTGACCTCTTTCCCTCCTGTGATCCTCCTTCATTGCTTTCTTCTCTCTCCTGCGTCTCTTCTTCCCTGCTCCTGCTTCCAGCCCCCACCCCAGCCCCAGGCACCTCTGCCCCATTCCCATCCACCTTGTAAAGGACCCTCAGAGGCCACATCCAGCCTGACCTGCCACCTCTGATTTGTGGCATCGGTTACACTCCTTGGGAGCCAAACACCGAAGCAATCCAGAGGTGTTAGAGGAATGAGGGTCAGGGGTTATGACCCTGCTCCCAACACCCTTCCTCCTCCGAGGACAGGGAAAGTGGGAGGCCTAGCAGAGGGCCATGGAGTCTGGCCTTGCTGGCAAAATGCCCCTGAGAGGGTCTCTATAGGCTTTTCACTCCTCTCCCAGGACCCCCTGTCACCTGATGGAGTTGGAGAGCACTGCTCCCCAGCCCTGCACCACCCAGAGTCCCCTGCCCCTCCTATCGTTACCCTCCCAAGCTTATATCCACTAGCTCCAGGACTTAGGGGAATTAGGTCTCTGGGCTCAGGGCTTCTAAACCCAGCCTTGCTCATACATCCTCAACCCAAGCCTTCCTTTTCTGTCAACTAGAGGTTTCTAAGTTATAATCAACATCCACCAGAAGATAATGTGGGGCCTCGTTAGCAACTCCCCAGGCCCACTGGCACAGTCCAAGCCTTCCCCAAGGTTTGCTGAAATCTGGGGAGAGAAGGACTGACTGCTGGCTGGGCTCCTTCTTCCTGCCTCCATACTATCAGTATCCTCTCCCAACTCCTAGAGATCACAAGGCTTCTGGGGTATCTTGGAATCCCCAAGGTTTACAACTAGGAGGAATATTACAAAAGAGCAAGTGAGGACCACACCGAGCAAGGGACTGGGGACAAAGGACCTGCTCACTCAGCAGTCAGCCACTGCGAGCATCTCTGGTTCCCGGCTTCCATGGGGTCAGTGGCTCCTCTGCGTCTCAATCTCTTGTCAGCTTCTGCCCTCACTGTAACCTAGCTCAGTTTTGTTTTGTTTTATAGTGTTGTGTGGCATGCAGAATCCCAGTTCCCCAACCAGGGATGGAACCTGCACCCCCCCAGTGGAAGCACAGAGTCTCAACCACTGGACTGCCAGGGAAGTCCCCCGGAACTAGCTTTTTCTTAGCACATTTCCCCAGTGTGATGGACATTACTGGTGCTCAGTGGTATTGGGTTCTGCTTGCCTTCTGGATGAGATTGTATTCCTGGCCCCACTGAGGTTAGGCAAGGCTGTGAAACTTACATGGGCCAATGAAATGTGAGCAGAAGGAGTAGGTGTCCCTTCTGTGTGTGTGTGTGTGTGTGTGTGTGTGTGTGTGTTAGTTGCTCAGTCGTGTCCAACTCTTTGCGATCCCATGGACTGTAGCCCGCCAGGCTCCTCTGTCCATGGAATTCTCCAGGCAGGAATACTGGAGTGGGTTGCCATTTCCTCCTCCAGGGGATCTTCCTGACCTAGGAATTGAACCCAGGTCTCCTGCATTGGAGGGGGATTCTTTACCATCTGAGCCACCAGGGAAACCCACATGTGTCCCTCCTGGGTAGAAGCATGTCGGAGCTGATCTTTAATTCTGCGTGTCTTCTTCAACGGTCCCCCATGGAAGCACTTGCTGATATGGAGGTGCCCTGGTGGAACTGGCTTGAAATGCTCAAACCACACCTGGTCGGCAGCTGCTCCAACCCAGCAAAAAATTCACATGAGCAAAAAAGTAGATCTTTGTCATATTAAGCCCCTGAGAGTCAGGTGATGTTTGTTACCACAGTGTAACGGAGCCAGTCCTGACAAATTCGCCAAGAGAGAGCCTCTGGCTGGTCCAGCTAGGACCAGACCTAGGGTCTAGTGGAGAGATAAGCTGTCTTTGGGTCAAATGCATACCTTGCCTCAATCGGGGAAAACAGTTCTTCAATTTATGTCTCTCATACTCCACAAAATAAGCATGTAACTTATTAGCGAGGCTGTCAGTGGGCTGACCCCTGCCCACCCTCCAGCCACGTTTCCTGCTACTCCCAGCCCTGCTCCACATCTCAGGCCCAGAGACACTGAGTATCTCCTTCTTCCCTCAGACCATCAAGCCAGCTCTTTGTACTTGCTGTCTCCTTTGCCGAAAATGCTTTTCCATTCACACCTCCTCCTGGGGAGATTCTGATTTTTACCTTTTATATATCTACCTATCATCTATTTATTTATTTGGCTGCATCAAGTCTCATTTGCATCACACAGGATGTTTTATTGCAGCTCTCAGGCTCAGTAGTTGGGGCGGGCTGGCTTAGTTGCCCCGTGGCACGTGGGATCTTAGTTCCCCGACCAGGGACTGGACCTGTGTCCCCTGCATTGCAAGGCAGATTCTTAACCCCTGGGACCACCAGGGAAATCCTCTACTGATATTTAAAGTCCCAGGTCAAGGCTTACAGCTTCTTTGAAGGCTTCTGTGGTTAATCACAATCCATACCCTTCATGGCACTCTGCACATCATCTATCGTAGACTGCTCACGTGGACTTCTACTCATTTGCTTATAAGCCCATGTGCCCAGTCCTCCCTGGACAGTAAGGGCCTCATAGCACCTCAGTCATCATCAGGCCTCCACTCCCTCCCACACATTACTGCCAACAACCAGCTCAATGAAGCCAGCGTTTCTTGATTGCCTACCACTGTCCTGCACCCTCTACACACCATACCCAGCTGACCCGAACAAGTATTGTTATCATCTTTGCATTCTTCAGAACCTCTCCATCCTATGCTTCCCCTCATGTGTCGTCTTGTGTCCACACTCAATCATGTCTGACTCTTTGCAACTGTAGTCCACGAGGCTCCTCTGCTCATGGAATTTTCCAGGCAGGAATACTGGAGTGGTTTCCCATTTCCTCCTCCAGGGGATCTTCCAAACTCAGGGATCAAATCCAAGTTTCCTGCACTGACAGGTGGATTCTTTACCACTGAGCCACCTGGGAAGCCTACACTTCCCCTGAGGGTCCTGCAGTTTCTCAGTCATACTCTGTCCAAGGAATAATGAAATGAATGAATGAATAGGTGAATTCTGACTTACACATACAGAGGCCAGGTCTTTGTGGAACACATCTGTGAAAGCCCACCTCTTCCCTGAGTCATATGTGCCTGCTTTAAAAACTGCCTAGGTTGCTGTGCACTGGTCTGGGGTGTTTGGTTGGTTTTCTTCCTGGGATTTTCTTTAACTGAATTTCTAAACTTCACATAACAAAGTTGAACCACTTCAAAGTGAACAATTCAGAGGAGTTGGTACAGTCACACATCAGCTCTATCCAGGCCCCAAACATTTTTCAGAACCCCAGAAGGAAACCTCATGCCCTAAAGGGTACAAAGCAGTCACTCCACTGCAGACCTTCCCTGATAGCTCAATTGGTAAAGAAGCCATCTGCAATGCAGGAGACCCTGGTTCGATTCCTGGGTTGGGAAGATCCCCTGGAGAAGGGATAGGCTACTCACTCCAGTATTCTTGGGCTTCCCTTGTGGCTCAGCTGCTAAAGAGTTCACCTGCAATTCAGGAGATACCCTGGAGAAAGGAAGAGCTACCCTTTTCAGTATTCTCACCTGGAGAATTCCATGGACTTTATAGCCCATGGGGTCACAAAGAGTTGAATATGACAGTGACTTTCACTTTCAGAAGGAAAGCATTCACTTCACAGTGGACCCGCCCTACCTGGGCACCTTTAGGCCAGGGAGTCTGGGATGGGCAGGGGTGTCCCCAAGGGGAAGGGCATGAATTCTCCACCCCCAGCCCCCTACAGTGGTCACATGCAGGCATTTCCTGACCTGAGCCAGCAGCCTCTGAGACTTCCCAGACTTCCTGCCCCAAGCAGGGCCAAAGGCTAGCTAGATACCAAGGCAGGTGGTGTGTCCCAGGACCCCAGCCCAGGGCTCTGCTGGGCCCATTTCCAGGCAGCTGCATTCCCTCAGGATGGGGAGCTGGGATGGGGAGTCTGGTGAGCAGAGTCTAACCTTGAGTAAGTGTTTTCTCGTTGTCATCCACAGATCTAACTCTGAGTCTGCCGAGAATACTCGGCGGGGACATATATTACACCCAGAGCTTTTTATCTAGCACATGTGACCCTGCCCATCATGAGCCGTACGTTTTATTCTCACTGGTGGGACAAAAACCACCTCCTACTGCAGCATATATCAAGGGGAAGAATGTTGAACTTTCTTTGCATTAATATAAATAGCTGTTTAGGCCTCATTCCCCAGCCCAGGACCCTCTGCGCACCTGTCCTTCATCTACTCTATTTGGCATCTGGTTCAGGTTTGGTTTATTTAGAGCCCAGGTCGGCAGGCTTTTACATATTAAAGGTGCATTTTAAAAGAGCATTTTCTATTCTAATTTGGGGGAGCCAAGCTCTTTAGGGCTTTCGGGAGCGGTGTCCACCTGATTTACATTTTCCCCCTCTGAGCGGAGCCACTGAGGCACATTAGAATGTAAATAATAGTGATGGATACATGTATCTTTAAAGATCCATTTTCTCTCCAATTTTTTCTCTCTTTGCGGGGAGGGGACCGGCCGGGGAGGAATGGAAGTACCCAGACTGTGGGGGCAGAGGAAAAAAGAAGAGGAGGAAAGGATGCAATGGGTTTCTTGGAAAGGCTGGTCCTAGGGAGGAAAGGTTGCAGTTCAGAGGACTGGGGGTGGTGAGTGGGGGCAGGGTTTCTGCAAGATGGCGGCCAGCAAGCCTGGCAGGACCAATCCCTTCTTTGTCTTAGGAGAGGCTACTGTGTTGCAGTTAGGCCAGTCTTCCAATATTGGCTCCAGTGTGACTTTGCAAAATTCACTTCACCTCTCCAAGCCTGAGTATACCTCTTAGGCTGTGGAGGTCAGCATAACTATCCCATCTAGGGCTGGCATGGGGAACGCATGAGACGACACCTATAAAACACAGGGTCCCAAGCATGCAGTAGGTGAGCAACTTAAAACATGTTAGCTATTCTTTATTATTGTTTTCCTTGTAAATTTTGTCTATCCCAAGCCCTGAACATGGTAGACACTTGATTGGTGTGTATGAGCTGGACTGCCCATTCATTCAATGTTGAAAATTTTACCTGGGGGATTCCCGGGTAGTCCAGTGGTTATAACATTGCATGTTCACTGCCAAGGACCTGTGTTCAATCTCTGGTGGGGGTACTAAGATCCCATAAGTGGTGTGGTGTGGCAAAAACAAAAAGGAAATTTATCTGGCGCCAACTCTGGGGTATGGACTTGGCCCAAGGCCCTGAAGAAAGATGACTGAGGCCTAGTTCCTCACCTCTGCCCACCTGCCACTCTCACCAGAGCTCCCATCTGACTACCTCTTCAGGTCCCCATCTGAGTGATGCTCTCTCTTGCTTTCAATGCCCTGGGTCCAGGACCTCCTCTCTCCTGTTCGTTCCTAGAATAAGTCTCATTCACCTCTTCCAGGAAGCCTTCCCAGCTCCCCATGCTGGATGAGGTGTGCCCTTCCCATCACTTCCCTCCACCACACTGCTGACCACACTCTGTGATAACTCTTTCATGGGCCCAGATGCCATACGGAGTGTGAGTCCCAGGGGCAGAGAGAAAGATCGTCTTGTCATCATTCTATTTGCAGACGCACAGTAGGTGCTCAACAGATGTTTGCTAAATGAAATGATGAATTTGATGCTTTTGAGGGAATCACAGTCTCAGCAGGGGCGGGCCTACGTACAAGCTGTTACAGGGCAAGATGAGCTTGGAAGGGGCAGCTGGGTGAGTCGGGAGGGCTTCCCAGAGGAGGTGGCAGTGAAGAAGGGCCTCGAAGAATAAGGAAGGGCTGGGACTTCCCTGAAGGTCCAGTGGTTAAGACTCCACCTCCCAAGGCTGCAGGCATGGGTTTGATTTCTGGTCGAAGATCCCACATGCCATGAAACAACTAAGCCCATGTGAAACAACTACAGAGCCTCCGGGCCGAAACTAAGATCCCACATAGCCAAAACTAAATAAATAGATTCTTAAAAAAAAGAAGAAGAAACGCAGGGGATAAAGCCTGGGGCCCTTGCTCATGAGCCATCTTTGGGGATGAAGGGCCAGTGGAGTCAGGGGAGAAAAAGCAGGAGAGGGGAGGAGAAAGGAAAGAATACCTTTGGATGCTGGAGGTGCTCGGATCCAGAGAAACAGGAAATTAGAGGGAGGGAGCGGGAGATGGGAGCTGGGACAGCAGGGGAAATGGGGATACAGAATGGGTAGGGGGCAGAGAGCCTGCCAGGGAGGAGAGGAGAGAGAATCAGGAGAGAGGAGGGAGGGAGGCCAGGAGGCAGGGAAGGCAATGAAGACGTTCTTTCATCTTCTTCCCGGAGGGAAGGGTCGGGCTGTGATAGGGGGAAAGACGGAAAGTCTCATTGGAGCTGTTGGTCTGAAAGAATTTGTCTTCGGAACAAGCTTTTTATCAGTCAGCTCTAAAGATCAGGATTCCTCAGAGGCCTCTCCGTCTTCCTCTCTCTCCGTGTCTCCGTCTTACCCTGCTTGCCCAGCTCCCTCCGTAATGTCCCCTTTTTTCTCCCGCTGTCTGTCTCTGTCTGTGCTTTTCCCCCAGCTCCTGAGACCCTCGCCATTTCTCTGTGCCCACCAGGCGGCTGACAGCAGGCCAGACCCTCCTCAGACGCTCAAGGGGGCCCTGGGGCCCAGAGGGCCTCAGACAGGGCCTAGGGTGAAGGCTGTGGGTCTCCTTTGGGCAAGTCAGGGGCGCTCTCTGGACGTCTGTTTCCTCCTCTATAAATGGACAGGGGCGGATGCCGAGACCCTCAAAACTGAAGCAGTGGGTGGGCGGAGCTACAGTCCTCCAGGTGGGGAGAGCCTTGGGGTGGTCCAGGAAGGGGATGCCTCAGGGGGTCTTTACCTTCCTTTATCAAACCAGGTCCTGGGATGGGGGGCCTTCCCAGAGGCCTACAGGTATGTGCTGGCTGGCACCCAGACCTCACCAAGGGAGGAGAAGGGAGAGGCTGTGCCTGTGATGGGGGTGGGGATGGGGGGCGCTGATCAGGGCTACATTAAGACCTTTAGGGGACTTCCCTGGTGCTCCAGTGGTTAAGACCTCTGTGCTGTCAATGCAGGGGTCATGGGTTCAATCCCTGGTGGGGGAACTAAGATCCCACAGGCTGGGCAGTGTGACCAAAACATTTAAAAAAAGAAAGAAAGAAACTTTAGGTGGGCCTCCCCAAATGTAATTTAAAAACCCACCAACTCAATGATAAATAGGTATAAGGAAGGCCAACGAATGTCTGATTCTCCCATATTACTTATGGGCTTTCTGAGGAATATTTTCTTTCCAAAATCATATTAGGTGGCCCCACTTGGCTGATGCTCTCAGCCAACCCGGTGTGTGACCCAGCACAACCCACTAGGACATCTCAAACCTAAAAACTGTGGGTGAGCCAAGGGCACAGCCCTGGAGAAGGAAATGGCAACCCATTCCAGTATTCTTGCCTGGAGAATCCCATGGACAGAGGAGCCTGGCGGGCTACAGTCCACGGGGTTGCAAAGAGTCAGACACGACTGAGCTACTTCACACACACACACGGGCACAGCCACAAAACCCCCCTTCAAGCTACACTTCAGACCATGAGGTGGGGGCTGAGGGCGACAGGCCTCTTTCCTGGGGAAGATGCATGCTGGCCAGGGTAGGGGGCTCTGCGTCCCCGGGAGGAAATGGGGGGACCACCTGGGTGCCATGGGGGCCCTGGGCCCTGGCCCCTGCCACATACCCCCTCCCTCCCAAGTCAAAGCTATTTTTCTCATCATGGCCAATTGTCCAGGTGTGACTCTCACCCACCCTGTGTCCACAGCAAAAGCAGGTTTGAGAAGAAAGGGGAAGGGGTGTGGTCCTGACACCCTCCACACCCTGGCCCCACCAGCAGGTCTTGGAGGGGGGTGGATGGCAGGAGCTGGTATGGAAGGAGTTAAGGAAAAATACTCCTAACACTCGATAGAGATGGTAAGGCAGATTGGATTCGGGGCCATCACAGTCAGCAGAGGGACCCTGCAGTGGGATTTTGTGAGGATTTGGGGCTCAACTCCAGATACAGCATCAGCAAGTGGGACTTTGTAACCAAGAAGCCAGGTGCAGGGTCAGGGGTCAGGGGACGGAAAACTACTGAGAGGAAACGTCAGGGATAAGGAGAGGTTATCGACTCACCCGGATTCATGCTGCAGACAGACCAGGGCAACCCGACATCCCTTGAGGGGGGTGGAGGGATGAGGACCCAATCAGATATGGGGAGGGGGGAAGGGGGACTCTTGACAAACTGACTTAACAGTGTGTGTGCGCGCGCGCATGCGTGCTCGTCATGTCTAACTCTGGGACCCTATGGACTGTAGCCTCCAGGCTCCTCTGTCCATGGAATTTTCCAGGCAAGAATACTGGAGTGGGTTCTTGCTAAAAGTGGGCTTTACAAAGAAGTGCGCAGATGGACCTAGGAGAAGTTTCCGGAGCCTGCCTAAGGTTCGGTAGAGCGGAGAGTGTCTAATGAGGGGAGGGGGAACCTCTCCCTGGGAGCCCACCTGGGTGGAGTGTTGACATTACACCCGGGGCTCTCCCTGTTAGGGGAAGCACCCTGACTCAAACCGGCCACCCGGCCCCGGCGGCATGGTAACTAACCATTGGACTGAGCTATTTCACAACAGGAAGTCCTGGTAGGGAACACGAAACTAACAAGCCACCACCAACCGGAAGAGTTCGGGAAAGGTCCAAAGAAGGCACCACGTGTAGACCTCCTCCCAGAATCCTCCTTGCTGGCATCCATCTTGGCTGAGGATGCGTGCGCCTCCAGGAAGGACCCTGAGTCAGAATGACTGGCCAGAGACAGCCCAGAAACTAATCTCATCCCCACAAAACCCGAGACTGCGAGCCACATGCGAGAGCAGTTCTCCTGGGCTCCCTTGCCCTCCTGCTCTCCGTCCGGGCTCCCCTTCCCAGTAAAGTCCCTTGCTTTGTCAGCAAGAGTGTGTCTCCTTGGACAGTTCGTTTCTGAGTGTTAGACAGGAGCCCCGCTCTTGGGCCCTGGAAGGAGTCCCCTTCCTGCAACACCCCACCTGAGTGGAGGAGTCTCGGCTCCATGTTTCCCGGGGGAACACCGAGGTGTACGCCAGTGTCACATGGTGATCGAGCGGAACCCAGGCCAAATCCAACATGGCATGAAGGGTGCTGGCTGGAAGGCCAGAAGCGGGGAATGTGGGGGCCTGGACCACTGCCTTTTTCCACTTGCCTCTCCTGGAGTGATAACGTTTTACATTCACATCACCACATCCCAGATAACCTGGCTTTCATCTGCACCCTGGCTGATGGCCTGCAGCCCTCTCATCTCCCACCCCTGGTGTTAACGCTAAAGTGTTAATGATTTGGTTTTCTTTTTGGAAGGGATAGGGCCTGGGATTAGGGGTTTGCTTGGAACCACCAGGAGCTTCCTTCTTCCAGTTCTGACTCTGGGCTCTGGGCCCCCAACCCAGGAGGGCCTGTGACCGGGGGAGGAGGGCAAAGGGGGATGAGCAAAGGGTGGCCCGGGGAATGAGGCCCAGGAGGCAGCTCCAGAAGCCCCACCCCTGGGTCAGGGACTCTAAGCCACCTCTAAGGTGCCCACCCTCCCGAGTTTGGGGGTGACCCTCTAAGGGTACCCAGGTACTTTCGCCATGCGCAGCCCTGCTTTTTCCAGGTGCCCTGGGATGGGAGGGGGGCCGGGCTCAGGGAAGAGCAGGGAGCGGCCAGGCAATGTGTACAGAGAGGCCTCAATTTCACAGGGCTTGCTCCTGAGCGAGTTTCGCATAAAAGGATTAAGGCGAGAGGAAGTGCAGAGGAAATGGGGTGTTGGACACCTTGTTAAACGGGCTGTCAGGGCTCCCCAAGCGTGGGTGCTAACTCTATTCCCTGCCTCTGCCGGGCGCAAGCCAGGCCATCACCTGAGCGATCAAAGAGAGGCTGGACCAGCCAGAGAAGAGAGGCCCAGACCAGCCCCTGAGCCCCCCACCCGCCGCCTCCCCCTCCAGCGTCCCTCTTCCTTCAGGCCTCATTCCTCGAGGGAATTCCACTGAGCCAGGGAGAAGGGGAAATGAAAGCTCAAAACCTCTTCTCACCTGGGCCTGGAGAGGGCTCAGCCCCAGGGATTAAAGCACAGCACGTTTTGGTATGAGAGGCTGGGGGCTGGGGGCTTTCGACCTAATGATGATCATTTCCTCCCTTATCTTAACACTGAGGAACATTCTTTTTCCTGAGCTCAGAGAATTGGCTCCGGTTGTGAATGAGTCTGATTGGATCAGCACTTTTCCTGAAAAGATAAGGGGGTTATCGGGATGGGGGGCGAGTACTTCCTCGGGGAGAAGAGCTGCCTGAGGACCTGAGATGGGTGAGGGGGACGTGCTGTGGGGAGGGAGCACCCCGTGGCCCGTGGGCACAGGCAGCTCCTGCAGCAGCGCAGGGCAACCCTGCCTTTGTCTGCGTCTGTCCCCTGCCCTGTTTGGACCACCTTCTGCCCACCCAAGCTGATTCCTACTCATCCCGGTTTAGGGTTCACAGCCCTGATTGAAACCTTAGGTCACCTGGAAGATGCTGAAAACTTAGCCAAGGCCAGAAGACACTTGAGACAGATGAAACCAGAATCTTTGCAGGGGTGGGGGATGGGGGGTCTCGGGTATTGGCATGGTTTTCGAAACCCTCATGGTGAGTCTCAAGTGCCACCAGGGTTAAGAGATGCTTGTCCAGACTTCCCTGGTGGTCCAATGATTGAGACTGCGCTTCTAATGCAGAGGGAGTGAGTTTGATCCCCGGTCAGGGAACTAAGGTCAAGTTGGCTTCGAGGTGTGGCCTGACAAAAGAAAGAGAGAGAGAAAGGATCCCAGGCTGGGTTAAGCTCACACCCTCTCTGTTTCCTCTGCTCCCTGGGGCAAATCTTCACGAGTCACACCCACCAAATGGTGGTTTTCTGTTTACTTGTCTGTCTAGACCTCCCACCCCAGACTGTGAGCATCTGATTGTCGGGGCAAGGGCCACTCACCATTGTCCCCTGGGGCTTCTTCATCCTGCACGTGGCAGGCAGTGAAAACCCAGCCCAGAAGGCCGGAACGCGGAAGCAGGACTTAGTCATCATTCTATCTCTGCTCCTTGTCGAAGCAGCAGATCAGTGCCCGACAAAGTGACACCTGTGTGTTGACTGAATGATGATCAATTTCCCCCCTTGGAGGTGTGGGGATGTGGGAAGACTTAGCAGACACGCCCTCACCTTGCCTATGGTTGGAGGGGGGTGAGGGCTGCGGGACAACCGCTCCTCTGATCCCACCATCACCCCCATCACCTACTGACTTTTATTTCTTTACTTATATAGACATTTTTCTTTTCTTAATGTTTATTTATTTGGGGCTGCTCTGGGTCTTGGTTGCTGTGCTTGGGCTTTTTCTAATTGCGGCGAGCAGGGGCTACTCTCTATTTGGGGTGCACAGGCTTTCAAGCGTGGGCTCAGTAGTTGTGGCTCAGGGAGTTCGTTGTCCTGCAGCTTGTGGAATCTTCCCAGACCAGGGCTTGAACTCGTGTCTCCTGCCTAAGCAGGAAGATTCTTAACCACTGGACCACAAGAGAAATCCCCCCATTGACTTTTAAATGTTTTCAGTTGGGGGAAATGAGAGTTTGGGTCTGTAAAGGGTGGTGGACTATATAACCCACCAGGCTCCTCTGTTCATGGGATTCTCTAGGCCAGAATACTGGAGTGGGTTGCCATTTCCTTCTTCCAGGGGATCTTCCAGACCCAGGGATCAAACCCGGGTCTCCTGCATTGCAGATGGGTTCTTTACCAACTGAGCCACCAGGGAACCTCTGTGAAGGACCAGACAGTAATTACTTTGAGCTACACCAGCTGTTCTGTCCCAGTCACAACTACTCTGCTGTGACAGCTCAGAAGCAGCCACAAACCATACACAAATGAACGGACACGGCCATGTTCCAATTGTACCTTATTTAGGGATGCTGAAATTTGAATTTCATATAATTTTTACATGTCATGAAATTTCTTCTTCTGATTTTTTTTCAACCTTAAAAAAAAAGTCATTCTCAGCTTGTGGCCCTACAAAAACAGGGTGAGGCCGACAGGATTTCACCAACGGGCTGTCATTTGCAGATTCCTGATGTCTGTGATAGCGTCGGTCAACGTCCAAGCTTAGAGTGGAACGCTGCTGTCCACCCAGGCACCCCTGAGTCTCCCAGGAACCTGGGCCCTGCTCACTGCCACTCGATAAGACAGAGATGTGTGTGAGGGGACCCGATCCCTTTAGGGATGGGGGGGCGGGAGCATGAAGCCGATGCATCCCAGAGACACGCTGATAAGTAATGCGGTTTCACTTCAGGTCATTTCCTGAAAGTCAGTTCCACTTTGTATGTGAAGACGAGAGCAGGGAGCTTCAGAATTCACTCATGGGGCCTCCAAATTAAAAGCCAAATAGGATGTAGCTTTTGCCTCAGCTGCGCCTTCATCTGTCAAGAGCAGTTATCTTCATCGTCCGCCGCAGGGGCTGCTACCGTCACTCACCCCTGCCCAGCACCTGCCTCATTGTCTCCTCCACTTGGCGCACCCCAGCAAGGGGACGGGTCCATTCATGGGCCCAAGACAAGATCCTGCTGGTTATTCCAACCAGGAGGGAGGTGAGACTGGGGGCCCCAGAGGGAGGACCCACCCAGCTGGGTCTTTAGAGAAACCTGCCACCGCTGGTCCAAACTCCTAGCCAGAGCCTGGCTATGTGGGGCATGGGCCAGACTCTGGGAGTTTCTCTCTGAGGAAAGGGCTGGGAATTCTGTATAATAGCCCAGCTATCTTAGAGGAAAGTGACACAGTCCGATACCCCAAAACTGCCAACTCCAGGACCTTGGGAAACGATCGAAAGGAAGATGGTGAAATGGATGGGAACCCAGAGAGCAAGGGGCTCTGAGTCACACCCTCAGTTTTAGTCCTGGCTGAGACCTTTAGCAGGTGTGGGACCTTGGGCCAATCACTTCACCTCTCTGAGTTTCAGCTTCTTCAAGCAGGATCATCTTACCAGCCATGTGCCTCTCAGAATTGGACAAGAAGCCTAGGAGAGCATCATGGGGGCCCCAAAGAGCCACTGCTCTTCAGGGCTGTGAGTCAGTGTTGCTCCCAGGAGAGCCTGGGAGCAGTGGGTGGGACCACCGAAGTGAAGGGGACCACCCTGCTCTCCTCCACAGTCATTTAGGGATGGGCCTTGGAAGCTGTCTTGGACTGTTTCTTTGTCTCCTTCTGAGAACCAGAACTGTCAGACAAATTGGCATCATAAAAAAAGGCACTCTGTAATCAGAAGACTTGGGTTAAAATCCATCTCCTCACTGCTATGATCTCTGGCAGATGAGGCTCAGGATTCTCATCTGTGAAATGGAAGTAACATGTCACTGGGCTGTGGGTTGCAAGTCCTCGCTGCAAGTGTGTTAAGTTGCTCGTCGTGTCCAACCCTTTGAGACCCTATGGACTGTCACCCTCCAGGCTCCTCTGTCCATGGGATTCTCCAGGCAAGAATACTGGAGTGGGTTGCCATGCCCTCCTCCAGGGGATCTTCGAACCTGCATCTCGTGGGCTGCAGGCGGATTCTTTACCCACTGAGCCACCTGGGAAGCCAGGCAAGTCCTAAGGAGGGTGAAAGTGCTTTGCTCACCTAGTGGGCTGCACACGAAGTCACTCAGACTTGTGTGTCCCCTTCTCCTTCAGCCAGTCATGGGGGTCTCCCCCAAGCCTACTGACACTCCCACCCCACCCCATCCCAATCCCAGGCCTTTTGTCAATGCTGGAGACTGTCCTAGATGCCCTCCACTTGATTCTCTGTAGAATGGAGATGTTTTCCCTTTGACTCAAACCATCTCTGGGATGCCCTCACCCCCTGAGGCAGACCAGGATGAAGCTTCCAGCCCTGCTCTCTCCCTACCCAATGGCCCTGGTCTGTCACCTTGGACCTCAGCCTAAGTCATCCAAGGTCTTGAAGGTGGCCTCCCTGACTTTCTGTATGAGTGTTTCAGGCCCCAGGTCCCGCGCACTCCAAGTTGGGGTGCCCCCCCCAACACAACCATGCCCTGCACACAGTAGGTGCTCAGGAAATGTCAGCTGACCAACTGAAGGCGTATTTTCTCAGCCTTCGATATAACCTTGTTGAGAGCAAGTGAAAGTGAAAGTCGCTCAGTCGTGTCCGACTCTTTGTGACTCCGTGGACTATACAGTCCATGGAATTCTCCAGGCCAGAATACTGGAGTGGGTAGCCTTTCCCTTTTCCAAGGGGTCTTCTCAATCCAGGGATCAAACCCAGGTCTCCCACACTGCAGGCAGATTCTTTATCAGCTAAGCCACAAGGGAAGCCCAAGAATACTGGAGTGGGTACCCTATCCCTTCTCCAGCAGATCTTCCCGACCCAGAAATCAAACTGGAGTCTCCTGCATTGCAGGAGGATTCTTTACCAACTGAGCTATCAGGGAAGCCCCAAGAGGGCCATAATCGCCTTGCTCTTGGGGAGCCAGCAGGATTGAGATGCCATTAGGGGTTCAGAAATGAAGATGCAGGATGGAATGACTCAGGATCAGTAAAATAATGGTCCTTCCAACGATGGGTTGAAGATGGGGATTTTCAGGCCCCGCTTCTCTATGGGGACGTGCAAGAGATATGTTGTCTCCCCCACTCCTTTTTTTTAATCGCAAGTTTATTTTTTATTCCAATTTATTTGTTTATTTTTGGCTGCTATGGATCTTCGTTGTGGTGCTCGGGCTTCTCAGTGTGGTGACTTCTCTTATCGCAGAACATCAGCTCTAGAGCCCTGGCTCAAGAGTTGTGGTGCACAGGCTTAGATGCCTGGCGGGTGTATGAGATCTTCCTTGACCTGGGATGGAACCCTTATCCTCTGCATTCTCAGGCAGGTTCTTAACCACTGGACCCCCAGGGAAATCCTATTGTCCCCCTTGAATGGGATTTTTTTCATTCATTCATGCACTCAGCAAGCCCTCAGTCCCTACCTTGTGCAGCCTCCCTAGCTGTTAAAAATCAGGATATTTTCTTGGAGGAGAAACAATGTGAGTGGAGGTGGGGGTCGAAGAGAGGCAGGTGGGGGGCTGGCTCTTTCCAGGGATGGACAGCAGTTAATTGCTGTGGTTGACAGTGAGAGTGAGGGGGGCCTGGTCTGAGCCTCCGTAACCCAGCTCCCACTCCCTTTGCCCACCCTCCACCCTGGCAGAGGGGCAGTGTGAAGAGAACTGGTCAGGGGGCCCCTTGGCACCTAGCTCCAGAAACCCAGTGATGCTGGGGTGGGGAGGGGAGGGAAGGACTGGTCTGATCTGAGTTGATCCCTTTAAGGCCTGGAGATAGGAGGGAATGTAATTTAATTTAAAAAAAAACAAAACAACACCTTTGTGACTGAGGGTTCTCAACTGGAACAGCCCGACAGCTGGGCCCAAAGCCAGGAGGTAGGGCAACAGGCAGGTCCTGAGATCTGGTGACCCTCTGATGCCCTCGGGAAGGTTTTGGGCAGGGGAGGGGGCACTGCCTGCTGCTCCCGCCACTCTGCCCCTACCCCGGCCAGCCTCCCGAGCTCCACCGCGTCTCTCTTCCTCCAGCCTCGAGTCTCATTACTCTGAGGTGTCAAGAAAGAGAGGGCCTAGGTGCAGAAACTTCCCACAGTGGAGGGGTGGTGAGCATTCACTGCACGCAGCAGTCGGCCTCTGTGCCTACTGCCCTCGACCCCTGCCAGGCAGCCCTAGGCCCGTTCAGTGCCAGCGAGAGGCACTGAAGATGCCAGGACAATGCAGCAGGGCCTGTCCGCCGTGACCTCAGCAGAGCACAGAAACTGCTCAAGATGACGTGGACAGGGCCACAGTGGCGACATCCATGGGCACTGTACAGGCTCAGAGATGGAGACAGTTCCCTCTGCCTGGAACCAGAAGGAAGAGGGCAATCCAGCAGGGTCTTGATGGGTGAGTAGGAGTTTGCCAGGCAGAGACGTTGTGGGAAGGAACCTTGGCAGAGGCAAGGCAAGCAGGGGTGAGGGAAGCTGGGCTTGAGAAACAGAGGCTGCTGGCTAGGAGTGGAGCCAAATGCCCGTGTTTGAAGTCCAGTTCCACTTTCCAGCTGTGTCCCTTTGGGTGGTTTGCTTGACCTCCCTGTATCTCCATGTCCTCATCTGTTAACGGGTGCTGATAGCAGCTATGGTTGCCTGTAATGCTATTTACCACTCTTGACTATCTCCGCTTCCAGGCACAGGTAGGGGTTATCCACTCCTGGCCCCACTGTGGTTACACCTAGCTGTGCCAGGTCTTAGATGTGGCACGAAGGGTCTTCCATCTTCACTGCCACACGTGAACTTCTTAATTTCAACGTGGGAACTCTTAGTTCCCTGACCAAGGATCAAACCCAGGTCCCCTGAATTGGGAGCTTGGTGTCTTAGCCACTGGAGCACCAGGGAAGTCTCAGGAGTACCGTTCCCAGGCCCAGCTGTTTCACGGTCAGCGGGAGGGTCTCCAGAACTCTGGAGTTGGCTTTCCGGCCCGATGCAGTGCCCAAAGACATTAGAGATGTGACCGACCAAATGGCCCGAGTCTCTAAGTCTCTCTGATGAGCAGACGCTGACCACGCATGCTGGACACGTACTTTACCAGACAAACTGGGTTATTGGAGTCACTGACACTTGGGAGGCGTTTGTCACCACTGCATAACATGGCCCGTGCTGACTGAGGGTCGTGACCCGGCTGCCGTGAGCTAGTACAGGTAAAGCACGGCACCCACAGCTTTGGCACTTCACTTTCTGCACCTGTGAGCTACTCTCGCTGTCATTTTTGTTAGGGAGGTGGAGGTGGGTGGTCACGCGAAAGAGTAAGATGGGAAGCAGAGCCTGCTCGTGAAGCATCTTGAACACAAGGCTCAGAAGCTCGGGACAGAAGCCAGCAGAGAAGCAATAACGATTTTTTAAACACAAGAATGACATGCTTTACAGACAGTTCAGTCCAGCACTTGGCAAATGGCAGGCCTTTAATAAACACTTCTTGAATGAATGAATGAATGGATGGAGGGATGAATGGAGTCTGGAGGAAAAGGGACCCATGAGGACATCAACTCAGCACCCACATATCCCATGGAGAGGTCTGGACTCAGGGCAGATGCCAGGCCATTGCTGGGGGACCACAGCCAGGCACCAGGCTCCCGAGTCCTCCCCCACTCGCCCACCCCAACCCCTACCCGGGCAGGCAGCTCCGTAGGCACCGAGGCTGGTGTGCAGCGTGCAACACCACCTCATAACTCACTGTGTTTATGATGAAGCGGAGCGGTTGTTTGGGAAGACAGCCACTCTGACACCCACCAGCCCCCAGGGCCGATGCTGAGGTTTCTCCTCCGCCATCCCTTGCTTAACACGCCAGCTCTCTCTCCCGCACTCCGCTCCCCACACCCCCATCGATGGCACCAATCTCTCCCCANCCCCCCCCACCTCCACCCGCCTCTCCAGAGCTGCAGCCGGGAGGAAATTTATTGCCGCCCCAGACTGCTACGGGCAAATACTAATAAAATGCTGCTTTGCTGCAATTTGTTTAATTGGCCACAGAAGAGACGTCTGGAGCACGTGCAGGCTCTGCCCGCGCCTGCCTGGTTCACACATGCTGTCTGCTCCCTGCGCCTGGCCGCTCCTGGCTGTGACCACTGGGGACAGGACGTTGGGGAAAAGGGAGATCGAGAAAGAGGGGAGGCCGAAGGAGGCCGCTGGACTGGAGAAGACAGGAAGGAGCCCACCTCCAGCGGCTCGTCTAACACTTTCCCAAGTCCTTTTGCCCTCCCACAGCCCCCCGAGATCCTGATCAGCCAGGCTGCCTGAATTCAAATCCCCCCACCTCCTCTTCTTCTTCCCTGGTGGCTCAGACAGTAAACATCTGTCTACAATGTGAGAGACCTGGGTTCGATCCCTGGGTTGGGAAGACTCCATGGAGAAGGAAATGGCAACCCACTCCCATACTTCTTGCCTTGAAAATCCCATGGACGTAGGAGCTTGGTGCAGGCTACTATCCATGGGGTTGCAAAGAGTCGGGCACGACTGAGCGACTTCACTTCACTTTCCACCTCCTCTTCTTTGCTGTGTGCCCTGAGGGGCTTCCCTGGTGGCTCAGACAGTAAAGAATCTGCCTGTAACACAGAAGATCTGAGTTCAATCCCTGGGTCAGGAAGATCCCCTGCAGAAGGAAATGACAACCCACTCTGGTATTCTCGTCCGGGGAATCCATGGACAGAGGAGCCTGGCAGGCTACATTCCATGGGGTCACAAAGAGTCAGACAAGACTGAGTGACTCACTGAGGCAAGCAACAGAACCTCTCAGAGCCTCCAGCTTCCTCATCTGTAAAACGGGAGTGATGATAACAGCATTCTGAGGATTAGATGAACAAATCCATACCCCAAGCCCCTCAGAACAATGCCTGGCTTGTAGGAAGCACAGAATCAATGTTAGGAATCTAGACTGCTTGGGTTCTAATCCCAGCTCTCCCATGTGCCAGCAGTGGGATCTCGGGCAAGTTATTTTAACCATGTTGTAGCTCAGTTTCCCCATCTGCGAAATGGGGATAACCATCACAACTGCCTTATAGAGTTGTGTGAAGGTTTAAAAGTTAATGGTTGTGCAGGGATTAGAACAGAGCCTGGCACATGGCAAGAGCCCAGATGTGTAAGCTACTATTACTCAACAGCCCGTGGCAGTATGGGCAGCTCAGTACTCTGGTTAGCAAGTTTGGGAAGACTTGGAACCCCATGTTCCTTCACTGGAGGGAATTGTAGAGCGAGGACGAGTCCCCAGAGATAGGAATTCCCAAAGGCAGAAAGTTGGAGCTGGTTCGCAGCTAGCTGGTCTGGCTGACAGGGTAGGGGAAGACCCTGACTATCTCTCAGGGGCTGGGGAGGGAAATGACCTGGCTGCAGCTTCCCAGACGAAGCCCTGGGGCTGGGCTGCTGCTCGTGGGGTCAGCTCAGCCTTCCAGCTGCTCCCCTCTTGGCCCCTGGCACCCACACCCTGGGAGCGGGCACCTTGCCACTCGCCAGATGGCACCAGGCAAGGCTGGAGCCTGGGGGTGGGCAACAGGGTTAGGCCAGGCTGTAGGCTCTGGGCACCCAGGTCTTAGGACAGATGGTTGTGTCTGTCCCCAGCGCAGGATGCTGGGAGCAGGTTGGAGCAGCCCCCTGCTCCTGACAAAGCTGGGCTTCAAGATTTCCCCAGGATGTGGCCAGAAGAGTGAGAGATGGGAGTTGGGAGTCCCCAGGCGGGTCCCTTCTCTTCTTTGAGTCTGTTCCTCATCTGGGAGAGAAGAAGCCACCGAGATGATTTATCTGATTACCCACGTGAAATGGTTAACCTGAAACCTGGAGCCCAAGAAGTCTGCCGTGCCTGTATTATGACTGCTATTGCTTCACAATAGGGCAGAGGTTAAAATTGTGAACTTGGGGGTCAGACAGCCTGAGTTCAAGTTCTGACTCTGCCGCTTTGCAGCTCTGTGACCTTGGGCAAGGACTTAACCTCTCTGTGCCTCATTTGCCAACTCTAAACTGGCTAGTGATAGACGGTGGTTGTTGTGAGGGTTAAATAAAACAGGATTGGACCCTTACTTTGTGCCCTGCCAGGTAAGTGCCATTTTGCTCCATTTTTCAGATGACGAAACTGAGACGGGTGGAGACCCTCACCCAAGATCCCATCACCAGGCAAGTGGCAGTCTGGTGGCACTTTCAGTCACTGTGGCCCAGTGCCCTATATCTAATCCTGTGTGTGTTCAGGCTCTTCAGTCACGTCCGACTCTTTGTGACCCCACGAACTGTAGCCCGCGAGGCTCCTCTGTTCATGGGATTCTCCAAGCAAGAATACTGGAATGGGTTGCTATGTCCACCTACAGGGGATCTTCCTGGCCCAGGGATCGAACCCGCGTCTCCTGTGTCTCCTGCATTGCATGCAGACTTTTTAGCGCTGAGCCATGGGGGAAGCCCTTGTCTAATCCTGTTTCCCCCTTAAACGAGGTTTCTTGTTGCTAGCTGACTGACGCCCCTGCCGTGCACACACTCACGCACATGTATGTTCTAGGTGTTGCTGGTAACCTCGGTTCAGCTGGCTGAGGAACATTTGTCCAGAGAAAATTTGCCCCTCCTGAAGAAACCCGTCACCCTGGTACCCAATTAACACCATCAGTTATACAGTACTGGACTGTACATCACCCTGCTTTTACTCTTCTTTCCGGACGTGCTGGCCTTGAAATAAAGGCACTGTACTACTACGCTCCACACATTCTGTAAAGTACACAAAAGCGCAAGCACTTGTAAAGGATGCACGTATGTGACAGTATATGCCAGGCACATGAACTAACATGTGATTGGACAAGCGAGCACAGGTCTGCATTTTTTAAAGTTCTCAACTTGAAGGTTCATATGTAGGGGACTTATTGAACCTCACTTTCCTTATCTGTAAAATGGGGATGATGATGAGAGTACCTGCCTCAGAGGTGTGTCATCAGGGTTAAAAATGAGTTAATATTGGGACTTCCTTGGCAGTCCAGCAGTTAAGACTTCAGGCTTCCAATGAAGGGGGCAAGGGTTCAATCCCTTGTGAAACTAAGACCTCACATATCATGTGGCCAAAAACAAACAAACATAACTCTATGCCTGTGATAACAGTTACACAACTCTGTGAATACACCAAAAATCATTGAGTCGTGTAAGTTAAGTAAGTAAGTTGTATGGTATATAAATTATAACTCAAAAACTTTTCTAAAAAAATTGCTAAAACAACAACAACAAAAAGAGTTAATGCCTGTGAAGTCCAGGAAACAGGGCATAACCCACAGGCAGTCCACCCATCTGGGCCACTCGATTGCTCCTGCCCTGTAGCAGTTTCTGTTGTTCCTATTCTGGGCTTCCTGTTGGCCCGCCCCTACCTTGGCACACGGCAGGCAGGCAGGCAGGCATTCAGTGCTTGTTGGTTTGTTGGCCAGATGAGTGGCTGTGTGGGGCCCGGCCTGCCAGAGTGGACGGCTCTCAGGACAGCATTCCCAGCCCAGCCTCTGTGGCCCCCGGTCCTGCTGGCTCATTGAGGACGGTGTCATTTGCAGCCCCATAGAAAGCCCCGCCCTACCCTGCCCTGGCGAACGGGTCTTTCCCACTGCAGCCTTGGCCCTGGTGTTCTGTGCTTCCCTCCCTTCTAGACTCTTCCCGAAGCCTCCTCCCTGCAGCCTCCCTGCCTCTGACTGCTCCCCTCTACGATACAGGCATAATCTCCAAGCATGGATCCACTACTGCTCTCTGGCCTGTCAAGGCCCTTCCCCATGAGATGAGGGCCTTTCCAAAGCCGGCTGTACTCAAATTGTACAGAAGAGAAAACAGGACTTCCCTGATAGTTCAATGGTTAAGAATCTGCCAGCCAATGCGGGGGACACAGGTTCAATCCCTAGTCCGGGAAGATGCCACATGCCGTGGGTCAACTAAGCCCACAGCTATTGAACCTGTGCGCTCTGGAGCTTGTGCCCCGCAACGAGAAAAGCCACCACAGTGAGAAGCCCTCATACCGCAAAGAAGAGTAGCCCCGGCTCACCGCATCTAAAGCACACACACGGCAGCGAAGACCCGGTGTGGTCAAAAGTAAAATTAAAAATTAAAAAAAAACCATAATTCTGTAAAGCAATTATCCTTCAATTAAATAAATTATTTCACAATTTTAAATAAATAAATAAATAGAAGAGAAAACAGAGGCTCCACCAGGGAGGATGGTACCCCCTCTCACAGTCCTGAGTGAAGGCCGCCGGGAGAGCCAGGAATGTAGGAAGGAGGGGAGAAGGGGACGCCCATCAGTCCAGGCTTGGGACTGAACAGATGTGTCTTAGGTCTTGTCCCCAGCTAGGAACATTCCCAGGTTCTCTTCGCCCTCACCCAGTCTCGGGCATTAAATGGCAGGGGAGGAGGGGGAGGGTGGAGCCTGCCCTCCTGGCTCTGCAGAACCCGGTGCAGCCAGCTGTGGCAAGCAACAGCTGGATACACACACCGGGACGCACAGTCCCACGCCCTCTGCCAGGCTGGGCTGTTGGAGGGCAGGGGGAGAGTCTGGATCCAGGCAGCCGCAGGGGAGGGCAGTGTGGCTGCTTTTGAGGCTGGGGGGAGAGGTGGAAAGGGGAAGCCAGAGGAGCGCTCAGCTAGCCCCGGAGCCCCAGGTCTCCTCCAGGAGGCCCCTGGGACTCAGGTAACCCCACCCTGACTCGTGGGTTCCGTAGAGGCAGCCCTAATTGGGAAACTTGTCCCTACTCTGCCTCTCTGGGGAGTAGGCTGAGGCAGCAGGAGAGAGACAGGAGTTCACGGGACAGGACAGGTCCCAAGAATGCATGGGAAAGGTAATCATTAAGAACAACCCAGGCTGTAATAGCAAAAATCGGAAACAACAGAAGAATTAATACATAAATTATGAAATGGCATCAGATACCATGCAAGCATTGCATTGGAGAAGGAAATGGCAACCCACTCCAGTGTTCTTGCCTGGAGAATCCCAGGGACAGCGGAGCCTGGTGGGCTGACGTCTATGGGGTCACACAGAGTCGGACACGACTGAAGCGACTTAGCAGCTGCAGCAGCAGCAACCATGCATGCACGAAGGAGAATGACCCAACGTGGGTGACTCTCAATAGATAATATTTAGTTCTGTTTTTTTAAAAGGAAGTCACAAAAGAATCCATAAAGTCTGGTTCAAAAATATATAAAATTAAATCATTTGTTATTTAGGAATTGTCCATATGTGATAAAACTAGAAAGAAAATACAAACAAAATTTTAAAAATTGGTTGCCTCTATAGAGGAAGCTTCATGTGGGATGTTGCTGTTGTTCAGTCACCAAGTTGTGTGTTTCTCTTTGTGACCCTATGGATTATAGCACACCAGGCCTCTCTGTCCTTCAGTATTTCCCAGAGTTTGCTCAAATTCATGTCCATTGAGTCAGTGGTATTCTCTAACCAACTCCTCCTCTGCCGCCCCCTTCTCCTTTTGCCTTCATTGGGCCAAGCGTGATGTGATGGGAACTCAACAAGCTTTGAAAGCTTTGGAAATGAACTCTTCTTAAACTGGGATGTGAGTGAGTGCAGGGTGACTCTTTTATTATTATTACCATCATTCAAACAGCATATGTATGTTATTTACATGTTCTTTTGTACAAACAGTGTACTTCACTTTAAAAATGAAAGTTAAAGGTTTAAACCATATATCAAAACTATCAAAACATTAAAGAACAACTAACAAAGTGAAAAAAAAGAAGAAAAACCCGGGGTGGGCTCCACGATCCCTTTAAGTCCCTCTGAGGAGTTAAATGGAACCAGGAAGAGCAGAGAAGCTGTCAAACGTCCGTTCGCAAATACAGCCTCCACTGAAGGGAGCTCAGAGTCTACTGGAGGAGACAGACAGAAGTCAAGTTCACACTTCCCAGTCCATATTTTTAAAAAATAATTTTTATTTACTTATTCATTTGTTTGGCTGTGCTGGGTCTTTGGTGTTGCAGCTTTCTCTAGTTGCAGTGAGCAGGGGCTACTCTCTAATTGTGGTGCTCAGACTTTTCACTGGGGTGGCTTCTCTTGTTGCTGAGCTCGGACTCCAGGGTGTGAAGCCTTCAGGAGCTGTGGCTCCAGGCTCTAGAGCGCAGGCTCAGTAGTTGTGGTGTAAGAATTTATTGCTCCGTGGCATTTGGGATCTTCCCGGATCAAGGATCAGACCCCTGTCTCCTGTATTGGCAGGCAGATTCTTTACCACTGAGCAACCAGGGAAGCCCCCAGCCCATGTTTTAAGGGCTATGATAAATGTGTGCAAAAGCTCGCGTGGAAAAGCGGGCACCTAACTGGCAGGGATCCGGAGAGGCTTCCTGGAGGAAGTGACCTCAAATTGAGACCTGGAGGATGAGGCGTGTACCATAGAAGGAACCAGGGCAGAGAGGAGTGTTCCTAACACAGAAGAGCATGAGCTAAGACCCAGGGCAGGGTGAGAGGGGCATTCCAGGGAACCCAGAGTTCACTGTGGCCCGGAATATCTGGAAGTAAAAGAACAGTGGGCCAGAGCCAGCTCTTGGGGCATTAAGATTGTTTGAACTTTATATGAAGGCCTTGGAGGCCCTGCAGGGTTTAAGCGGAGGAAGGACCAGCTTCATTTTACGTTTGAAGAAGAACACTGTGACTGCAACTAGAGAGCAGACTGGAGGCAGGGAGGCCAGGAAGGAGGCTGTTGCAGTAGTTCAAGATGGGATGGATCTAAAAGAGATGTGTAAGACACAGAACTGGTGGGACCTGGCAATAACTGGCTGGTGTTGTGGGAGAATAGGAGGTGCCAAGCGGAAGGTTCAGGTATCTGCTAGGCCCAGTCACGGCTGTGGTTTCAGTCACCAAATATGGGACACCAGGGTATGAGCAGGGCTGGCTGATAGGAATGGAGCAGATCTGGGTTCAACTTCCCTTGTGGCTCAGCTGGTAAAGAATCCACCTGCAATATGGGAGACTTGGGTTCGATCCCTGGGTTGGGAAGACCCCCTGGAGAAGGGAAAGGGTACCCCACTCCAGTATTCTGGCCTGGAGAATTCCATGGACTCTAAAGTCCCTGGGGTTGCAAAGAGTCAGACACAACTGAACGACTTTCACTTTTGGTCCTGGAGAGGGTAAGAGCCAACCCCTCCGACTGTCCCTGTGCCCTGCAGTTATCCCCAGCGGTTCCTCCTTGCCCTGTGCTCCAAGCACCAGGTCCGAATCTGAGCACTGGCTTGCCCAGCATGCTCAGCACGTCAGCAGGTAGGGAAAACACAGAAATAGCCAGCCACCTGGCTCTTGCCCTCCAGGCCCTTCCAGTCAGCAGGGGAGCTGGGCCACGTGCACAGATGGTGGCAACACAGGTCTGGTCTGAGTCAGAACTTGACTGCTTTTGACCGAGGCTGTCTGCAAGGGCAGTAAATGATTAAGGGCCACACGACTGGTACAGATGGTAACGGCCTCCATGGGTCAGAGAGGAGGGGAAGCCCTCCGTGACAGGGGCTTGGGGATGCAGAGGGGCAGAGCTGCCGGCCAACTCCAAGCCAGGGGAGTGCATTCAACGTCCCAGCTGTGCTCTAACCTGGATGACTTTGGCCAAAGGGATGTATGTGTCTGGGCCTCCGTTTGCTCAACTATAAAATGGCAACAAGGATACAAAGATCAAGCTTTCTATTCCCTTGGCAGTGTGAGATCAACAGGGTTATTGCTGTGTTGTTCAGTCACTAATCATCTCCGACTCTTTTCGACCCTGTGGACTGTAGCCTGCCAGTGACCCCTGTCCAGGGGATTCTCCAGTCAACAATACTGGAGTGGGTCATCATTTGGTTAGTGGACCCAAACCATCTCTGGCAACGTTAGGGGGCTGAGGTCCACTCTGCCCTGATCATAGGGTTTGTTCTGGAAGCCAGTACTTTTAGGATCAAACAGACCAGGGACTTACTTCCCTGATGATCCAATGGTTGGGACTCCACACTTCCAAAGCAGGGGGTTTAATCCCTGGTTGGGGAACTAGGATTCTACATATTTTGGGGGGATGGTCCAAAATAGTAATAATAAAATAAAAAATAATAAAAATAGAACCGGAGTTCAAATCCTGGTTCTTCCCTTTCGGGAAGGGATATAACCTGTCCAGGCCTCGGGGTCTGTAAGACGGAATGGATCCTCCCGCATCCCAGGTGAATGAGATCACCATCCAAGTCAGGGAAGGGCCCCAGCACTGGTACCCACTGTCATGGCGGCACCAGATCTCGGGGACAAGCTCACGTGGGGCCCTGGATGGCCCAGGGCCCTGGCCATTCTTCACCACACACCTGCCCGGCCACACAAGAGGTCATCGTCAGCCCCTTTCTTGCCATCCTGCTCAGTCGGGGAGGGGGCCCCAAGTCCCCAGCAGCTCAGAACCAGATAACACACACGCCGATGGGGACCCTGTGGAAACTTCCCAGATAAAGGCTGCTGCCCCAGATAACTGGGGCCTATCAGCCTGTCATCTTGTTCTCCAAACCTCGCTGCTGGTGATAAAGGGATTGTGCAGGACCGCACCTGCCCGGCCCAGGAGGGAGCTTCTCACAGGGTTTTTTTCCCCTCTTACTCTTATTAACAACAAATGTTTGGCTCCTTCCAGACCAGACCTCTGGCCACCAGTCTCCCGGTTCAGCCTCCCCTCCCTGCTCACATCTTTGCAAAAGGACCATTTGTCCCCTCTTTCCACAGATGAAAGCGTTGAAGATGAGATTAGACAGTGACTGGTGGACGAGTTTTGTTTAGGGGTCTGCACAAGTGGGATGTCCTCTGATAGCACTTACTATGGATGAGGTGGGCTTCCCAGGTGATAAAGGACCTGCCTGCCGAGGCAGGAGACGTAAGAGACGCGGGTTCGATCCCTGGGTCGGGAAGATACCCTGGAGGAGGGCATGGCAACCCACGCCAGTATTCTTGCCTGGAGAATCCCATGGACAGAGGAGCCTGGCGGTGGGCTACAGTCCATGGGGTCGCAGAGAGTTGGACATGACTAAAGCGACTTAGCACGCACGCATGGAAGAAGTTGAGCTCGTCAGATCCTATGGGAGAGGACTGCTGTCTCCTTTGTTTCCATTTCACCAGTAAAGCACCTGAGGCTCAGGTCACAGACACAACTGGTAAATAAATCTGGAACTGAAGCCCAGGGCTGAAGGCACCAAACCCTTGCCCTCTGCACCCTTTGCCCTGAAACTGGCTGTTTCTGGGGCACAGAAAGGTAGCCGGTCTCCTGGGCACCAGCAGAAAAGTCTGAGCCACGGCTGGAAGCTGGCTTTGGGCCAGTGCTGCGGTGCCAGGCTAGAACCTGGGCCTTGTGGAGCCTCACTGGCCTCCTGACTCTCGGGTCTTCACATCCCAGGGCAGAAATAGCCTTGGAGGTCCAGTAGAGCACGGGCCTGGTGGGACAGATGGCGAAAGGGAGGCAAAGAGAAGGGGCGTGATGTGCCCAAGGTGATCCGGTGAGCGAGTGCTTGGTTTGCAGATTTTAGCTTCCTGTCATCCCCACTCACTGATTTTACAGATGAGGAAACCGAGGCCCCAAGAGGGGGAATAACTTACAAAAGGCTCCGTAGGTAATTAAAGCAGAGCTGGGAATCGAATCAATCTGCAGCGCAAGGCTGTTTTCACTCTCCCGTGTTAGTCATGCACGACCAGGCACAGACACACGAAAGCACAGCCACAGACTCTCCTGGACGGAGACTCAGATGCACAAGTAAGGGGCCACCCAGGTGAAACCAAGACGCACCCGCATTTCCAAGGATGCACGCTCAGGCTGACACTCTCACGACACTGTGTGGGGCCCACCTCCCTGCCCCAGGTCCTGGAGACGACATTGCTGACTTGTTCTCACTCCACCCTCCTCCTCACCCCCCACCCGACTCCTGCCAGACCCCCTGCCTCCAGAGCAGCGCCAAGCCAAAGAGCTCCATGCTGGGCTTAAAAAGGGCACTCAATTTTTCATTCTTAAACGCCGAGATGCTCTTGTCTTCCAGCTTCGCCCAAACCCCTTGGTGGAGATGGATGGGGGCGCGGAACACAGTTATCAGAAAGATTAAGCCGGGACTTGTCATTTTTTTATATCACGGAGAGCAGTCAGCCCTACGAGTGATGTCCTCCACTCCGCCAGGATGAGTCCAAAACCTTTAGTGCCAGTAGTAAAAAAGACCATAAAAAACACCATTGGAGAAAGGGTAATGATGAAATTTAACTGCTCCCGATCACACACCTGGGGTCCGCTCGCCGTGGACCCGGGGGTTCGGCCACATCATCCTTTACTGCTGTGTCCTTGTCTGGGAGTTTAAGGTCCTTCCGCTGCACCAGAACATTGTGTCCACTGCCGGGACCCTGGGGCCCGCCTGTCCTACCCCGCCCTCTCTGGCCAGGAGCACAGAGAGGGAGGGAGCGGGACCCACTCGGTCTTGGGAGGCCTTAGGGACCATTCAGCTGGCAAAGGGGGCTTCCCTGGTGGCTCAGCTGGTAAAGAATCCACCTGCAACGTGGGAGACCTGGGTTCGATCCCTGGGTTGGGAAGATCTCTGGAGAAGGGAACGGCTATGCACTCTAGTATCCTGGCCTGGGGAATTCCATGGACTGTATAGCTCATGGGGTCACAAAGAGTTGGACATGACTGAGCAACTTTCACTTTGTGACACTTGTCAGATGGCAGAGGCGGTCTTGGGCTGGATTTCCCAGGAGTCCCGCTGAACTGCAGCTGCTGTTGAAAACTGGTGTGAGGCGAGGCTGTGGTGGGCTCTGATTTTATTTCCTTCCTTTCTTCTTTCCCAACTCCTTCTCTCTTCCTCCATCTCACTTTTATGTGCCAAGGACTGTGTTACATCCAACACGGGTACCGGGGTCTTCCATGGCTCTTAAGACACAGGAAGACTCCACTCACCTAATTTCTAGTCATCCTTTCCTCCCGTCCTCTTGCTCCATGACCCCATGCACGCAGCCCCTTTATCCCTCCTAATGCTCTGTTCTAGTGTATCCAAGTGCTTCCAAATAAGTAGCTCTTTCCAGCCTCTGAGCTTTTGGGCACGTTGTTCCCTCTGTCTGGAATACACCTTGGTTGACTCCTACTCTTCTGCAGGTCCCAGCTGTAACTTCCTCCAGGAAGCCCTCCAGGCTGTTCTCCTAATGCACCTTAGGCTTCCCTACCAAGAGCCCCTTTGGCTTACCCCTTTCCCCTGCAAGCCATGTTCCATCACAGTGTATTGTCATTGCTTGTTTCGCTGTAAGGTCTGTGATTCTGGGTTGGAGGATTTAGTGGTGAACAAAACAGACACAATCTCTGAATCGTGGAGCTCCTTCGTGGAGCTTATATTCCAGTGGAGGTGAGGGGAACGGGACCATCTGTCTTGTTCAAACTTTGTGGACTTGTCATAAAAATGAGATTGAGGTTAAGCCTCAAAAGGTTGGTACATCCAGACTGCACAGCCAAGAGCCCTTGGGTCACCTAGTTGAAGAACAGCAGGACTGAGGTTCAAGGCCAGATCTGATGGGCACCCAAGCCATGGGGTCTCCATTGCACGATTTTGCCTCCTCTCGCTCACCCCGCTCAGGCTTCACTGGCACGCCAGGCAGGCACTTGCCTCTGAGCCTTGTCCATGCTGTTCCCTCGGCCCAGAACACTCTTCCTGCAGAAAACTTTAGGCCCACCTGCTCATCTCCCTCGAGTCTTTGCTCAAATGTCTTCTCAATAAGATCTTCCCTGACACAAATGTGTGCGCACGCATGCACACACACACACACTCTCTCTCTCTCTCTCTCATGCCCTCCCACTATTTTCTGTATCTTACCCGTTGTGTCTACCTGACTAGCATGTTAGTTCCCTCGGACAGGAATTTTGCTGATTCTGTTCATTCTTATATCTCTAGTGCCTATGATAGGTGTTCAGGAGACCCTTGTTTAGGTGGATGGTTGGGTGGATGTGCAGATGGATGGAAGAGATCGAAAGCTGAGTAAGGCTGGGTCCCAGCCCTGAAAGTCCTTGAAGTCCAGCCAGTGAAGAGGGACTGTTTCCTGAGTGAGTTCAGTTCAGTTCAGTTGCTCAGTCGTGTCTGACTCTTTGCTTCCCCGTGGACTGCAGCATGCCAGGCTTCCCTGTCCATCACCAACTCCCAGAGTTTACTCAAACTCATGTCCATTGAGTCAATGATGCCATCCAATCATCTTATCCTCTGTTGTCCCCTTCTCCTCCTGCCCTCAATCTTTCCCAGCATCAGGGTCTTTTCAAATGAATCAGCTCTTCACATCAGGTTGCCAAAGTGTTGGAGCTTCAGCTTCAGCATCAGTCCTTCCAATGAATATTCAGGACTGATTTCCTTTAGGATGGACTGGTTGGATCTCTTTGCTGTCTAAGGGACTCTCAAGAGTCTCCTCCAACACCACAGTTCAAAAGCATCAATTCTTCAGTGCTCAGCTTTCTTTATAGTCCAATTCTCACATCCACACATGACTACTGGATAAACCATAACTTGAACTAGACGGACCTTTGTTGACAAAGTAATGTCTGTGCTTTTTAATATGCTATCTATGTTGGTCATAAATTTTTTTCCAAGGAGCAGGCATCTTTTATCTTCATGGCTGCAGTCACCACCTGAAGTGATTGTGGAGCCCAAAAAGATAAAGTCTGTCACTGTTTCCATTGTTTCCCGATCTACTTGCCATGAAGTGATGGGACTAGATGTCATGATCTTAGATTTCTGAATGTTGAATTTTAAGCCAACTTTTTCACTCTCCTCTTTCACTTTCATTAAGAGGCTCTTTAGTTCTTTGCTTTGTGCCATAAGTGTGGTGTCATCTTCATATCTGAGGTTATTGATATTTCTCCCGGCCATCTTGATTCCAGCTTGTGCTTCATCCAGCCCAGCATTTCTCATGATGTACTCTGCATATAAGTTAAATAAGCAGGGTGACAATATACAGCCTTGATGGACTCCATTCATGATTTGGAACCAGTCAGTTGTTCCATGACCAGTTCTAACTGTTGCTTCCTGACCTGCACATAGATTTCTCAGGAGGCAGGTCATGTGGTCTGCTATCCCCATTGCTCAGAATTTCCCACAGTTTGTTGTGATCCACACAGTCAAAAGCTTTGACATAGTCAAGAAAGCAGAAATAGATGTTTTTCTGGAACTCTCTTGCTTTTTCGATGATCCAATGGATGTTGGCAATTTGATCTCTGGTTCCTCTGCCTTTTCTAAAACCAGCTTGAACATCTGGAAGTTCATGGTTCACGTACTGTTGAAGCCTGGCTTGGAGAATTTTAACCATTACTTTGGTAGCGTGTGAGATGAGTGCCGTTGTGTAGTAGTTTGAGCATTCTTTGGCATTGCCTTTCTTCAGGATTGGAATGAAAACTGACCTTTTCCAGTCCCGTGGCCACTGCTGAGTTTTCCAAATTTGCTGGCCTATTGAGTGCAGCACTTTCACAGTATCATCAAATAATTCTACTGGAATTCCATCATCTCCACTAGCTTTGTTCATAGTGATGCTTCCTAAGGCCCACTTGACTTTGCACCCCAGGATGTCTGGCTCTAGGTGAGTGACCACACCATCGTGGTTATATGGGTCATGAAGATCTTTTTTGTATAGTTCTTCTGTGTATTCTTGCCACCTCTTCTTAATATCTTCTGCTTCTGTTAGGTCCATACCATTTCTGTCCTTTATTGTGCCCATCTTTGCATGAAATATTCCCTCGGTGTCTCTAACTTTCTTGAAGAGATCTCTAGTCTTTCCCATTCTATTGTTTTCCTCTATTTGTTTGCACTGATCACTGAGGAAAGTTTTCTTATCTTTCCTTGCTATTCTCAGGAACTTTGCATTCAAATGGGTATGTCTTTCCTTTTCTCCTTTACCTTTCATGTCTCTTCTTTTCACAGCTATTTGTAAGGCCTCCCCAGACAACCATTTTGCCTTTTTGCATTTCTTTTTCTTGAGGATGGTCTCCATCTCTGCCTCCTGTTCAATCTCATGAACCTCTGCCCATAGTTCTTCATGCACTCTATCAGATCTAATCCCTTGAATCTATTTCTCACTTCCACTGTATAATCATAAGGGATTTGATTTAGGTCATACCTGAATGGTCTAGTGGTTTTCTCTGCATTCTTCAATTTAAGTCTGAATTTGGCAATAAGGAGTTCATGGTCTGAGCCACAGTCAGCTCCCACTCTTGTTTTTGCTGACTGTATAGAGCTTCTCCACCTTTGGCTTCAGAGTGAGGCGTGTCTAGTAGAGCCATGCACAGAGAAGGAGCCACACACCCCGCACTCGTCCCCTCCCACCTCAGGACAGGGCCCTCTTCTGATGCTCCACCTCTGGGAACACCCAGGCTGAGGGCTGCCCGCAGAGAGACCTCCAGCTGGCCCAGGGTGGGCACCCTGGGAGGCGCTGTGTGAGCCGGGCCCTGGCGCATCCCTGGCTCCATATCTCTCGGTTCTGGAGCCTCGCTGTGGGAGCTGGGGGAACAAATCGAGGAAATGGAGCTCCTTGCCCACAGAGCCTGCAAAGGTCTGTTCCCAGGGCCTAGGTGGCTCAAACGCCAGTCCAAGACCCCACCCTTGTGAAGGGGCTAATTAGGAGGTTAGGATTAACAGATAACCGAGGACCTGCCATACAGCCCAGAGAGCCATACTCAATTTCTTGTAAAAATCTATGATTAAAAAGTATCTTTAAAAAGAATGTATATATTTATTTAAATATAATATTCCTATTTATTCAAATATATTCCTATTTATTCTATATACATAAATATATATTTATAAACATTTGTAAATTTGTAGATATATTTATAATTTCAATATT
>SJYQ01095238.1:278153-301962 GCA_006410935.1 Redunca redunca
GTGAAAGAGGAGAGTGAAAAAGTTGGCTTAAAGCTCAACATTCAGAAAACGAAGATCATGGCATCCAATCCCATCACTTCATGGGAAATAGATGGGGAAACAGTGGAAACAGGGTCAGACTTTATTTTTGGGGGCTCCAAAATCACTGCAGATGGTGATTGCGGCCATGAAATTAAAAGACGCTTACTCCTTGGAAGAAAAGTTATGACCAACGTAGATTGTATATTAAAAAGCAGAGACATTACTTTGCTGACTAAGGTCCGTCTAGTCAAGGCTATGGGTTTTCCAGTGGTCATGTATGGATGTGAGAGTTGGACTGTGAAGAAGGCTGAGCGCCAAAGAATTGATGCTTTTGAACTGTGGTGTTGGAAGAGACTCTTGAGAGTCCCTTGGACTGCAAGGAGATCCATTCTGAAGGAGATCAGCCATGGGATTTCTTTGGAAGGAATGATGCTAAAGCTGAAACTCCAGTACTTTGGCCACCTCATGCGAAGAGTTGACTCATTGGAAAAGACTCTGATGCTGGGAGGGATTGGGGCAGGAGGAGACGGGGACGACAGAGGATGAAATGGCTGGATGGCATCATTGACTCGATGGACGTGAGTCTGAGTGAACTCCGGGAGTTGGTGATGGACATGGAGGGCTGGCATGCTGCGATTCATGGGGTCACAGAGTCGGACACGACTGAGTGACTGAACTGAACTGAGTGTGTATATGTTAATCCCAAACTCCAAATTTATCCCTTCTCAGGGGTGGGATCTTGGACTGACATTCGAGCCTCCTGGGCCCTGGGAACAGACTTTGCAGGCACCGTGGGCCAGGAGTTCCATTTCTCTACTTCCCTGGTGGTTCAGTCAGTAAAGAATCTGCCTGCAACGCAGGACATGATAGTGACTAAACCACCACCACATATTTATAAATACATAACTGAATCACTTTGCTGTACACCTGCAACTAACCCAACATTGTAAATCAACTGTATCTCAATAAAAATCCCCCCAAGAGAAAATCATAACATGAGGGGAAAAAAGACCCCACCCCTGACCTGCCAAGGCACCTTGAGCAGATCACCTTCTCTCTCAGAGCTCTAGTGTTTTCTCTCCCATAATACGAGGAGATTTGAACACATGAATTGCTCCAAATCTTTTCAAGTATGAGGATCCACTTCAAAATATTTTTATTGAAGCATCATGTACATACAGAAAAATACACACATCGTATGCGATGATAATGATATTTCACAAAGTAAACATGTTCATGTGACCAACACACTGATCAAGTAATAAAAATTATCAGCTCCCCAGCAGCCTCCTTGGGGCCCTTCCCAGTTCCTATCTCCCTCAATGGAAAAGATTCTCCTGCAAAGATAACCCTATAGGTTAAGTTTTGCCCATTTTTGAACAACTCATGAATCTCCTTTCTTAAAAACCTTTTGAAGTATGTGCTGCTTCCCTTGTAGTTCAGCTGGTAAAGACTTTTCATTTTATATTAGAATATAGCTGGTTAACAATGTTGTGATAGTTTCAGGCGGACAGCAATGGGACTCAGGCGTATATAAACGTGTATCCATTCTCTCCCAAACTCCCCTCCCATCCAGGCTGCCACATAACATTGAGCGGAGTTCCCTGTGCTATACAGGAGGTCCTTGTTGGGAATCCATTTTAAGTACAGTGGAGTGTCCATGTTCATTGCAAACTCACTATCTATCCTTCCCCTCATCACAAGGATCCCTTCTTAACCTTACAAAATACTTTTGATTTCAGGACCTATGGTAGCCAGCCTCTGAGATAACCCCCAATGATGCTTACCAGTTTGCTGGTATTCACACCCTAAATAGTTCCCTCCAGCACTGAAGCAGGTGGTCTTAATGATCAATAGAGTATGGCAGGAGTGACAGTGTTTGGCTTCTGGGGCCAGGTTATAAAGTGCATTGTGACTCTGCCTTGCCCTTTTGAATCACCAGCTCAGAGGAAGCTAGCTCCTGTGTTACGGCGATCTTGTGGAGAGCTCCCCTTGAAGAGGAACAGAGGCCTGCCACCCACAGCCAGCACCAGCACCAGTCATATGAGTGTGTCACGTTGGAAGCTGATCTTCCAGCTCCAGTGCAGCCTGCGGAGGGCTGTAGCCCAGGTTAACATATGATTTAACCTCATGAGAGATCGTAAACCAGAACTGCTGGCCAAGTCACTCCTGATCCCTGACCCATGGTAACTGTGAAAGCTAATAAGTATTTGTTATTATTTTAAGCTACTAATTGGAAGGGTATAATTAGTTCATAGCAAAAGATAAGTAATATGGTATTCATTAATTGAGCAAATACCTAATGAGCCAAACCTCTTAGGCTTTCAGAAACCGTTTTAAGGAATCCTGCTTTAAAATTGCTTCTCTGGTGGCTCAGATGGTAAAGAATCTGCCTGAAATGCAGGAAACGGGGTTGATCCCTGGGCTGGGAAGATTCCCTAGAGAAGAGAATGGCAATTCACTCCAGTGTTCTTGCCTAGAGAATTCCAAGAACAGAAGGGCCTGGCGGGCTACAGTCCATGGGATCGCAAAGAGTCAGACATGACTAAGCAACTAACACTTTTAAAATTATCTTAATAGTGGACTTTCCTGATGGTCCAGTGGTTGAGAATCTGCCTGCCAGTGCAGGGGACACAGGTTGGATCCCCAGTCTGGAAAGATTACACGTGCTGAGGCGCAACTAAGCCCATGCACCACAACTACTGAGCCAGTGCTCTAGACCCCATGCTCTGCAACAAGAGAAGTTACTACAGTGAAAAACCCGTGTCCCGTAACAAAGCCCCAACAACTAGAGGAAGCCCCAAAGCAGCAATGAAGAAGACCCAGCGCAGTGAAAAAAATTATCTTATAGTATCTATTCACACTTGAATAAAGGGCCTTCCTTTTGATGCATGACCCAAGACTGCAATGACCTCAAGGGTCTGAGGCCCCCAGGACTGGGCCTGGGCTGGGAGCTACCACTGACTCAACTCATTCCCACAGCTCTTTTCCTACTAAAACTCTGGAACCAGAGACTTTCAGGAAGCCACCTCCCAGTTCTAGCTCCCTCTACATTGTTCTGTGGTAGAACATGACCAAGAGGACCCCAAGCTTTGGCCTGAAGCAGTCCTGTGGCCAAAGCCTGGCAGCACCTCTTCCAAACCTGGGTGACATCACACGGGCAGCTGTACTTCTCTGAATACAGATGCCTTGCTCATAGGTGGCTGGATAAAGCAGAAATAGCACATGCCTCATCACGGTGACACTTTGGGGTACCCTCAAGAGGCATGGCAGCTGTCACGATCATCAAACCACAGACTGAGGACTTCCCTGGTGGTCCAATGGCTAAGACTCCGTGCTCCCAATGTGGGTGGCCCAGGTTCAATCCCTGGCCAAGGTACTAGAGCCCACACGTCACAACTAGGAGTTCACATGCCAGCAACCAAGACCTAGCACCGCCAAGATAAATAAATAAATGTTCAAAAACCAAAACAGATCATCGGGTGCTCCCAGGGGTGTCGGAGGACTGACCTCAGCTGACATTTGGTCCTATTTGACTGCCCCACGTGCTCCCACCCTCCTGGCTCATCGGATCCTGGGCATCGAGTCTGTGGGGCCAGGTGAGCATATGGCCTGGTGACCGAACTTGGTTGGAGGCCGGTCTGCTTCCTCTCCCTCGTTAGCGTCGCCCGGGGGGCCTGCTCTCTCCTTAGCAGAGGCCTGGATGACGAAGGCCACAGCCTATTAATTGTGGTGACAGTGATAAAGGAAGAGGGGGAGGCTGCTATTTGTCTTGCCCGTAACCTCTCGCATCATTCCAAGATGAATGAAAACTCATTTTCTGCTTTGATTCGGTCTAATTTCCCTGGGCCCCCTGGGCCTGGTGGGGGGAAGGGACTCACAAGCCCCTGCTGAGCAGGAATGGTGGGGAGGAGGGGGAGGGTTCGGAGGTCACAGAGGGAGGAGGACAGCCTCCATCCACTAGGGAACCAAGGACTTGCAGAGGGAGTGGTGCGTGCATTCATTCATGAGGCACCAAGGGTAGGGGGCCTGTCCAGGTGATAACTGATTGAACTCACAATCCTGGGAGGAGGGACTCTGCTGCCCATTTCATGGATGAGACAGTAGTGGTGGTAGAGAGAAAGGGGCTGCAGGGCTCCTGGGCACAGGTCTTTCTGTGTCCCCCATTTCTTTGATTATAGGAAACAGCCTTCATTCTGCCTTCTCTGAGTTCCAATGGGTAGGTTCAAGCCATTGTTAATTAAGGAAGGGAGAGGACGTGAGACCAGGGGAAACAGTCAAGAGCATCCTTGAGACAAGATCCTGGTTCCCCATCAACAGATACACACAACAATATCTTTAGATATTTTGCAGACACTGAAACCCCCTCCAGGAGGGAGAAGTATGGCATGCTGCCCGCAAGCATGTAGACTCCAGAGCTGTTGGTCCTGAAGGCTGATAATGCAGATGCCTACTTACCTCACCATCAACTCATCAGAAGAATGTCCACAAGCTGATCATGGCTTCTTTGAACAATTTCTATAAAACTTGTCACTGTCTTCCACAAGTTGGGACACACGGTTTTGAAGGCATTAGCCCCTATGGCCCCCTTTGCCTGGCAAAGCAATAGAACTATTCTTTTCTACTTCACCTAAAACTCTGTCTCTGAGATTTGATTCAGCCCCAATGTACAGAGAAGCTGAACTTTGGGCATCACTTAAACAAGGTCTGACAGCGAGTGAAGGGGCATCTTCCACTACCTGATGAGGTATGTCCTGCTGATCATCCCATTCTACAGATGGGGACACTGAGACTCTGAGAGGCTCATGGCTAGCCACCCGGCAGAGCTGGGATGCACAACTGTGTCTTGTTCACTCCAGAGCCCAACACTTCACCATGACCCTGGCCTGCCAGAAAGCAGATTCATCAGAGAGGGTCTGTCCAGTGTTATCACCAGCTCTTCCCTGTCATGCAGCACATCACCTCCCACCTGGATGAATGAAGGGCTTCATCAGAACAGAAGGTCCTAGATGGGAAGGACCATCCAGGTGGGGGTGCATTCTCCACTGGGAAACAGAAGTAGACAAGGAGAAAAAAAGGATGGAGGGTGGACCTTTTTTCCCATCAAAGAGCAGAGACAGACTGAGGCCTTCTTGGAATAGCTACTTTCTTTTCTGTAATATGGAGCTAACAGTGCCTGTGTCCCAGGTCCACGGGGTGGCTGGAGAGAGGATGATGAGAATGTGTGAGAAGGCGCTTCACACCTGATACTTGCCCTCTGTTTGTGGAAAGGGAGAGGGAACCAGTAGTCCCCAGCGGTTTAAGCTGCTTTATCCCAGATCAACTAACCATATGTGTGGGGGTCACCTGTCTGTGAGTCCCTGCACCCACCTGCCTGGTCGCTTGCTGCATCCCAGTGTCCCCTCTGATGATCCAGAAGTCCAACGAGGCCCAGAGAGTAAGAGGGGCCTTGGCCCCCTAACCTGTCTGCTAAAACGGCCTTATGGCCCCAGCGAACCATGCGGACTGTGAAGAAGATGAGAGATGCCCGCTCGGTCTGCTTCACAGCAGAAGCTCAGGAAAGCATATTGAACATGTATGGGCTTCCCTTGTAGCTCAGTCGGTAAAGAATCTGCCTGCAGTACAGGAGACCCAGATTCAATCCCTGGGTTGGGAAGATCCCCTGGAGAAGGAAATGGCAACCCACTCCAGTATCCTTGCCTGGAAAACCTCATGGACACAGGAGGCTGGTGGGTGCAGTCCATGGGGTCGCAAAAAGTCAGGCACGGCTGAGAGACTAACACTTACTTACATACAACATCCTTTCGGGGCTTTGGAGCAAAAGGTGGAGGGGTTGCCATTGGGAGGAAGCTTTAGACGGTGTGATACATAAATCAGAGTGTGGGTTCTGCAGTCGGGCAACCTGGTTTGAATGCTCTGCCACTGACCTGGGGTAAGTTACTTTGCCTCACTTCCCTTACCTGTAAAATGGGACAATAATGGTATCTCTGTCATATGACTATCAGTCAGCTTAAGTAAAGCACTTTGAGCAGTGTTGAGGACAGGTCAGTGTCTGGTTGGTGTTCTGATGGGCGGGAGGCAGCCGAGAAGGGCTAGCCTGGGGTTGGGATGGCTGTGAGAAATGAGGCAGCTGACTCCACTTGAGTCCACCTCCCCCACCTCCTCCAACAAAGTCCTCCCATCTGGCCTGGATCTGAATTGCAAATGGCCTTCCCTTTCCCACCACTCAGGCTCCAGCTCCAGCTGGAGACAGAGGAGTCCAGTGAAGACAAGTCTCTGCCCTGCCGCAGGCCTGTAGCCTGGCTTTGTCTCAAAGGGTCTGCAGGCGGAGCCCTCAGACCGGGGCCCATTTAGGACCACCTAGCCTGGCGTTCAAGGCCTTCACAGCCTGCGCCCTCCCTCTCTCTCTGCTTTTGTAAGAAATCTCTGCTCTTTCCTTCCCCTTCCCCCTATCTCCAGGCTCAGCTCCATCTTCCACTACCTGATGAGGTATGTCCTGCTGATCATCCCATTCTACAGATGGGGACACTGAGACTCAGAGAGGCTCATGGCTAGAGCTGGCATGCACAACCTTACCTTATTCACTCCAGAGCCCAGCACTTCACCATGACTCCAGCCGGCCACAAAGCAGATTCTGCAAAGCATAAAGGAGAAATGAGGTCAGGGAGCCAGGAACTGTAATGAAGGTGTGAAGGTCACTTATTCACTGATTTGGTATTTACCAAGCACCTCTGTGGTGCTGGGCACTCAGAGACAATAGTGATGTCATGAGACTAGCATCAGTGATAACAGCAACATCATGACTGTAATAACGTGGCAGCAGGTGCTGGCATTTCCTGAACTCCTGCTACGGACTCAGCACTGAGCTAGCTGTTTTGTATGCAGAGCTCCAATCCTCACTGTAGTCCTACAGGGTGGTTCTATTATTATTTTTTTTTAATTTATTGAAATATAGTTGATTTACACTGTTGTGTTAATTTCTGCCATATAGCAAAGTGATTCAGTTATACATATAGATACCTACTGTTTCTCATGTCCTTTTCCACTATGGTTTATCACAGGGTATCGAATATAGCCCCCTGTGCTATGGGATCTTGTTGATTCATCCTATATGTAAGAGTTTGCCTCTGCTAACCCCAAACTCCTCATCCTTCCCTCCCCCGCCCACCTTCCCCATTGGCAACTGCAAGCCTATCCTCAATGTATGTGAGTCTCTTTCTGTTTCGTAGACATATTCATCTGTGTCATTTTAGAGTCCACGTGTGACTGATACCATCTGACACTTGTCTTTTTCTTTCTGACTTGCCTCTCTTAGTATGATAAGGTCCATCCATGTTGCTGCCAACAGCATTATTTCATTGTTTTTCTTTTTTATGGCTGAATAATATTTCACTATATATAATATATTCCTGTGTATATTTATATATGCATATATATAGGTGGATACCTATACATACAAATATATATCAGGAATATATATATGAATGGGTGAGTCAACCAAGGCTCAGAGAACTCGGGTGTCTAAGGTCACACAGATTTCATGCACCCAAGTGAACACTGAGCCCTGGCCTGTCTAGGATAACAATAACAATGATGGTGCTCACTGCCTTGCACATGTTGAGTACTTTCTGTGTCCCAGACAACCGTCTGCCGAACTCTCAAAATGACAACATAACATTGAGGAGGAGTGACACGTTTAGACTCATTAAGCTGATTCATTCACCTGCTTCCACGCTTACTTGGGAGCAGAAGGCCTGGCCTCAGTCTCTCCCTGCAAAATCATGAGCCGCCCACAGGGTTAGAAGGCCTGGGTTCAGTGAGGATCTATAAAATGGGAAAATACTACCCAACTCACAGGATGGTGGTGAACATCTGAAACATTCCTTACTAGGTAGGATTAACATTTTCTAGCCTGAGAACGGGCCTCCCAGCCAAGTTATCTATCACAGGTCCCAAAGCATCTTATCCTCCTCCCTCTTTGATCCCCACCTTCACCCCTTGTGGAGCCATCTGTCCCTCCCCACCCCCAGAAGCTCAGCCACTTCTGCAAGGGAGTATCTGCTGGATTTTATTTTCTTCCACCAAGTTGTAGGTGGGGACATAGCAGAGACACTTGGGGTTTCAGGTAAAGGAAGAGTCTGAGATTTAAGAGAAAAATGCGGGAGGGGAGGAGAGAGAAGGGAAGGAAAAGAGAGATACCAAGAAGGAAAGAAATAAGATGAAACAGCAGAACAAAACAAAAAGACCGGAACCAGAGCACCAAGACACCAGCGGAAAAAACTGACAGAAAGGTGGAGACAAAACAGAGAAAGGGCTGAAAAGAGAGAAGTAGCCAAAGCTGGAAAGATGCTGCCAGAGAAAAAGTGGGTCAAAGAGAAGGGTCCTTCAAGCAGATGGGCAAGGACAGGGACAAAGCCACCTGCCTTGGCCCCCAGCTGAGCTAGGCTTTCAGGCTCCAGTGTCCTGCTGCCGAGAGAGAAAAGCCTCTTCTCCCACATTCGAATGAATTTGATATTCAATCAATGAAGATTAACTCACCGAAGGTAAGGGAGGGGGGGTTTTACATCCGTGAGGAAGTCAAATACGATTATGCAGATGAGAAAATTATCCTGAGATGAGGCACATCTCATATATGATAATTCCGGGAAAGGCTGGACTCCTACCCTGATTAGCATATCTTCAAGACCAGACCAGGATGGGGGAGGTGAGGACCCAGAGACAGACATTGCACTGACCAGGAATCCCACTAAGAAGTTGGTCAAAGCTGTCAGCTCCTTGATATGCTTTTCTGGAAAAGAAGACCCTCAGCTTCTGTCAGGGAAGACCTTAATGAGAGCCTTGACCCCGCAGTGTCCATTGAAACTCTTTGGAACAAAAGAGCACTCTAGAGCAGGTCTTTCTGAACTTTAGAATGAGTGCAAATCACCTGGAGATTCAGACTCTGATTCAGTGGGTCTGGAGCGAGGCCTGCATTTCTTTTTTAAAAAATAATGATTTTTAAATATTTATTATTTTATTTATTTATTTGGCTGAGCCACAGCTTAGTTGGGGCATGCAGGGTCTTCCATCCTCATTGATATATGCAGGATCTTTAGTTGTGGCATTCGAATTATTAGTTGTGGCATTCGAATTCTTAGTTGTGGCATGTGGGATCTTAAGTTCCCTGACTGGGGATCGAACCCAGTCCCCCTGCTTTGGGAGTGTGGAGTCTTAGCCAATGGACCAACAGAGAAGTCCCAGAGTCTGTGTTTCTAACCACCTCCCAGGTGATGCCAGTGCTGCTGCTCCACAGACCACACCTTTAGAGGGTCCAGCTCAGTGGTGTTTACCCTGGTGGCATCTTAGGGTCACCTGGGGAGCATTTAAAAAACTGCCAGTGCCTAGTGTCCACAGCAGACCAATTAAATAAGAATCTCCTGGAGAAGAGCCTGGGCACCGGTGTTTTTTAAAAGATGATTCTAATGTGCAGCTGGGCTTGGGAACCTCTGGCCTAAATGAAGACTAGGATCGTAAGAAGGTCATGGATCTATTCCAAGTCTCCAGGGACCATCATGCTCCCAGACTCTCAGAAGCCACAGATGGATGGGGCCGTGGAAGAGGACATGAGTAACCCGGAGTGGGGCTGAGGACACTGCCCTGGGCCCGCTGGAGAGCCTTGATGGTGACTACCCAAATCAGCCCTTGTGTACTAAGTACTACACGTACTCAATACAACACATATATTCTCAACTACGTATACTCTACTGTATATACACATGTGTTCTCTCCAGCCCTTGAGTGGAGATATTACTATTTCCATTTGACAGAGAAGGAAATTAGGCTCAGAGAGGCAAAGCGAGTTTCCCAGGATTGTGGAGTCAGGACTCGAGCCTGTCTTATTCTGACCCCCAAGGGCCACACTCTTTCCACTCTAGCCATGCCTCCCACTCCCTGGATCACCTTACCCAAGGAAGTCAGTAGCTGATCCCTGGTCCATAAAGCCTGACCGAGCCGGGGAAGGGGGCATCCCCCCTCTCCCTGCTGTGCCTGAAGTAGGCTGACCTCATGTGGCAGAGGGGAGTGAGTAAGGACTTGAAAGTCAACAGCCCTGAGTTCAAATCCTTCTCTTATAGCTGTGTGACCATCAGCGAGTCATTACCTTTTCTGAGTGACAGACAGGCTCCTCCTTGGCCAGATGGGATAATGAGATCAAATTCCGGGTTGTCGAGAAGAGATGAGGTCAGGTAGCACGTGTGTGGCATGGAGTAGACACACGGAGACAGAATAGAATTGGTTGAGCGAAGCCTCAAAGTTTCTAGAGCTCGTGGCTCTTCACTCCCACCCTCAGAAGCCCGAGAGCCAGAGCCTTGGCCCAGTGACCACAAGCCCCTCCTCCAACACGGACAGGGGCCCAGTGCCTCCCGAGTGATATTTCAGGGCCCAACGAGGCCTGGCTGAGTCGTGTCTAGTCTGGTAAGCACTGGCCCCCATGATACAGATGGCTGGGACTGGACCTTCTGCCCAGGAGCCCACCAGGGCAAGTCTTCTCTGCCTCCCCAGGGAAACTTGGGGTGCAGCCCCCAGCATCTTCCCCAAATCAGATGTGCTATTACCTGTTGGTAAGCAGGGGTGGGGGAACCCTTGAGTTCCTCCCTGTAAAGAGAGGCAGTGGGCCTGGGAACCTTCCAGCACCAGACAGCCTTTCCTTCCTTTCCCAGGAGTTTGCCTCAAAGAACCATCCCATGTCCATGGCCGCTAAGTAGAGTTGTATTTACACCAGGGGCCGAGTAGGGCAGGAGTCCAGCCCCTGATCGGCTCACCAACCTGTGTCTCTCTTGCTAATTGTCACGGAAACACCCTGTGCGTCACTGGGGAAGAACTTTACATCAGTGAGCCTCAGTCTCCTGATCTGTAAAATGGAGCCTTAATGGCGCTGCAGGAAGGTTCACCCCCTGCCCACCTCCCTCTGGCTTTGTGTCCCCACAGCCTCCTCTCACTGCCAACCCCACCCAGCACCCTGGCCCCCAGCCCTTCTAACAAACAGCAACCTGGAGTGGAGGTGCCCTGGGTCGCCATCACTGGGGGCCCCAATCCCCATTCTGTTTCAGTCTTCACATGGCTACCCAGGATCTCCCCTGGCAGCCAGGACAAGTGGAGATGTGGGCGAGAAGAGAAGAAAGGGAAGGAAAGGGGCCACAGAGGGGGACTTGGAGGCTGCCGGCATGCTCACGGGTCTCTGTCTGCTGCGCCCTGTACTGCCTCTCTCCGTGCGTGCTGCGTGCTCATCTGGGCAGCCGTGCGTGCGTGTGAGTGCGTCACAGTGGCTTCATGCCTGAGCACATCGTAGGTCTCCGTGTGTCTCTTGCTCTGTGTCTCTACTTGTCTCTTTGCCTGGTGTGTGTGTGGGTCTGGGTATGTGTGTTGGTGAGGTGGCTCTGTGAATGTGTGTGTCTGAATGGCAGTGTATTGTGATGTGTGTGCACACAAGTGTGTTTGAGCAAGTGTGTGTCCGTATGCGTGGGTGTGAGTCTGCATGTCTGTGTGGGTGCATATCACGATGGGTGTGAGGATCTGAGTGTGTGTCCAGTGAGAGTAGATTAGCGTGGAGGATGAGTGTCTGGCTGGGGTGCATCAGTGTCTGTGTGTGCGTATCTCTTTGTAGGCATCGGTGTGGGTGTGCGTCAGTGTGTACACACTATCTATGTGTCTAGGTGGGCATGTATCTGTGTGTGGTAGGGTGTGAATATCTGAATGTGTGTCTTTGAGGGTGAGTTTGCCTGCATATCACCTTGTGTATCTGCTTATCCATTTACATGGTGTAGGGTATGAGTGTGTGTGTGTCTGTGTGTGTGTGTGTGAGTGGGGTGTATCAGTATGGAGGGGCTCTATATCCTATGTGAGACTGAGTCGCCGTATAGCAGAGTGTGGGGTCTGTGTATTTGTGTGTGTCTGTGTGGGTGTAGCACTGTGTGGAGTGTGTGTGTGTGCCCTTGGGTACCAGCATGTCTCATATGCTCATGTGTGGGTCTGAATGAGTGTGTTGCCGTGTGTGGTCGTGTGTGTATCTGTGCATGTATCACTGTGGAAGTGTCTGAGTATCCGTTTCTGGAAAGTAAAGGGTGTGTGTATCTTTGTGTCTGAATGGGGCGTATCAGCGTGTGTGAGTGTCTGCGTGCGTGTCTCTAGATCTGCGTATCTTGTGGGTCTGCACCTCTCCAGCTTGGCTGGGCCCAGGCACCGTAAATCCATCAACTCCACATGATTTTGTCAATCCTGACAGCTAACTTCAACATGACGACAAATCTGGCCCCAGAGGATATTAAGCAAAGACACATGAGCCTATAATTTTCTGCTTCCACGTGTGAGATGCTATAATAATCAAAAGAAAATGAGTTTCTAACTACCCCAGCTCTTTGTGCTGTTGCCTTCATGCCAGCTGCACTAATTGAATCACCCGGCACCACTGTATCAATGGTAACGTGGGTATTGGGGGGTAATCAGGCGTGTGGGGGGGACCAGCTTGGAGAGGTGCGGGGGCTTTTGTGAAGGTCCCATCTGCCTTGTGTGCCAAAGCCGCCCGCCGCCCGTTCGCATTTGGCTGGACAAGGGAGTGACTGAAGGGCAGCCCCCACCCAGAGGAGGGTCTGGGAGGGGATGCCTGGGGGAGGGGCACCTGTGCCCAGATGCTGTGGCTCTGGCCCCTTGGTCTCAGAAGGAGAGCTGTGCAAAAATAAAAAAGATCTAAACTTTGGAGACTGGCCTGTGGTGGCTGCTCAGTGGCTAAGTCGTATCCGACCCTTTGTGAGCCCGTGGACTGTAGCCCACCAGGCTCCTCTGTCCATGGGATTTCCCAGCAAGAATACTGGAGAGGCCATTTCCTTCTCCAGGGGATCTTCCTGACCCAGGTGTTGGACCTGAGTCTCCTGTGTCGGCAAAGCAGATGCTTTACCATTGAGCCACCAGGGAAGCCCTGGAGATTGGCCTACCTGGGTTCAATCCTGGCTGAAAGTCCTTCTGTCATCTGTCCTCTGGGGCACGGTTTCCTCATGCAGAAAATGGGATGACCATCTAACTCACAGGGACAAGGGAGAACACACAGATTAGGCACAGAGGAGGTGTTTGGGACTCGTGACTATTTTTGTTGTTATCAATGTTTACAGCACTTTACCGTGCCTTAGCATCACAGTACGAGACAGGGCTGGTCATCCCATTCTATATCTGGAAAAACTGAGACTCAGAGACGTGAAACCTGATCACTTGAGACACAGCTCTCTCTTGTACAGTTGTGAGGTTTGAAGTAGGGTGTGTGTGTGTGTGTGTGTGTTTTCAAAGAGGAAGGAAAATAGTTCCTGGTGGCTTCTGTAGGTCCCCCACCCAACAGTCCTGTGACTCAATAAAAATAATAATCAAGGACTCCCCTGGTAGTCCAGTGGTTAAGAATAATACACTTTCCAATGCAGAGGACACAGGTTCAATGCTTGGTTGGGGCACTAAGATCCCACTAAGATGCCACTGGGCAACTAAGGCCAACTAGAAAGGCCTTCACTCCACAACAAGGACCCAGTACAGCCAAAAAAAAAAAAACTATACTAAATTAATTAATTAAAAAATAGTTGTTCACCCTTGTATAGCACTTACCATGGTCCATTTACTGTGTATTAACTCCTATAACCCTCATCCTGAGTTTGTGAGGTAGAAAGGCAAGTACCCCTGTTTACAGATGAGAAGACTAAGATACAGAGAGGCTGAGTAACTTGCCCAAAGTCACATGGGTGGCAGGTGGTACAACTGGGCTTCAAGAAAGTCTGTCTTCAGAGCCTTCACTTTAATCCACCACTTGTTCTTCTTAAAGATCCAGCTATGCTCCCACCCTCTCGTTTGTTCCTCAGAGTCTTCTAAACCAAATCCTTCATTTGCCTCCAAGCAACATACCTCTTTACCCAACCAAGGGCACATTCCTCCTGAAACAAGCCTCCAGAGTGGGATGGAAATGTCCCCATCCCCAAACCCACCGTGTATCCCCACATCAAGATGGGAGATCACCCCATGCCACTCTTCGGCGTGGGCCCCACTTCCAGTCAGACAGCAAGCTGTCACCAAGCAGCTGCTCTGTACCTAGGCAGGGAATTGGGGCAGGTGGGGAAGGGGTTACAAAGAGGAAATTACTATAACTATATTTTTGTACAGCCTTTCAGCTTCCTTGGTGGTACATGTGGTAGTGCAGGAGACCTGGGTTTGATCCCTGGGTCAGGAAGACGCTGGAGAAGGAAATGGCTACCCACTCCAGTGTTCTTGCCTGAAAAATTCCATGGACAAAGGAGCCTGGAAGGCTTGGCGGGCTACAGTGCATGGTGTCACAAAGAGTTGACACAACTAACAGTTTTACTTTTACTCTTTGCAAAGTGAGGAACAATAGTAAAGGAACAGACTTTGGAGCCAGGAAGTTCTGGGTTCTGATTTTAGCACTGTCATTGACTATCTGGTGGCCCTTGGGCTTGTTACAGAATATCTGTGACTCAATTTTCTCAACAATAAAATGGGAACATTTCTCCCAAAATATCAAGAACAGTGCAAAAATATCTGCTTTTATCACCACCGTTTTACTCTTTACTGGAGACCATAGACAGTGCAATAAGACAAGAAAAAGAAAAAAAGACACACAGATTGGAAAAGAAAAAAGGAAAACCATCTTTATTCACAGACATGATCAGCTTCACAGAAAACTCTAAGGAATCAACTCTCTCCACCAGAAAAAGAAAGAAAAAAAAAAGCTACTGGAGCTAATGAATTTAGTAAAGTTGAAGGATACAAGGCCAATATACAAAACCAAGTGTATTTGACATGCTAACAATAAACAATTAGAAACTGAAATTATAATGGGGATATTAATCCCATCTCATGAGGTTGCTAGAAGGGATAAAATGAGATAATATTTATCTTGAGGTATCTAGCTCACCTACTTTCTCATAACTTTGTTTGGAGGTGGAAAGAGAAAGGCTGGTAGAGAATCTCACCTAACAAGCATCCCCTCCTCTCTGCACCACGAATGGGAGGGAATGTTTCTGATGTGTCCTTAGTAGTTGTGCCAGTTACGGATTTCAGGGCTTTGTTGATCTATAAATTTGTGAGATCAGGGCTGGAGAGGTGGCTCATCAAAATCTTGGGGCTCCTGGGAAATATATCACCATGCACATGTGAGCATTGTCCATCAGCTGGTTTGCCCAGAGGAGGAACTGAGGAACCACAGCCTCTGTGCACTCTACCTCCTATCCCTCCTTCTGCCCTTCTCATCTCTCTGCTAATCAGCATTTCTACTGGGCCAGGCCCAGGATGTCCAATGCAACCCAGATAAATCTTAGGTCAGTCTCAGTCTTGATTATACCCAAAAGGAGCCCTAAGAGCTTCCAAAAGCACTGATTTGCAATGAAGTCTTTACCAAACTCTTTTGGACAAGCAGCAAAGTGGAGAATAAAATCATATCACATACAACATACAGCAAAACTCTCTCAAAATCCTTTTTTAGCCCTGTCTTTCCCCAGTCTTGTAGGTCGCTGTATCTCACACCCCCTTTTTCCTTTGTCTCTTCTAAAATTTCAGTTCTACTCTTTTTTCCCTCCACCACATGCCAACTGCATTGATTCTAGTCTGATCCAGCTTTTCCTGCTAATAACTTTATGCTGTTTTTTTGGGTGGGAACTTTATAGATGTGCCTATCATCTGATCAGCTCAGATGTGGGAATGTGGGGGCAGGATTGGGGGAGGCAGTAAGTGTTTAAAGGTAAAGTACACCATAACATTTTGTTTCCTGCTCATCAGAAGCCTTCATATCTCTCACAGCCTTGCAGGGGGAAGATGAATTTAAATGGCTATACCTTACCTAGTGACACTTTCTGTGGGATAGGTCCAGCTCCCAACATATGCAAAGAGATGGCCCGATTCCTTCTGGGGCATGGGCCCAAGAGGAGGTGGCACTGATCCAGCACTTGAAGGACAGCTCAGCATTCATCTGACGGGAGGATGGAAAAGAAAGGGAAAAGGAATGGGCATTATGCCTCATCTCCTGGTACATGGCGTCTGTTAACTTCCTTATTAATTACACACCCACTGCAATTATTTTGGGAGGTGGGTGTATATTAATATTCCCCTTTTGCTGATTTGGAGATTGAGGCCCAAAGGGAACATGAAGTTGTCAAAGTCACCTAAAGAGTATTTGGCACAGGTAGAATTGAATGCTGATCTCTATGGCTTCAAAACATTTATGGCGGGCAGGTGGATAGAGAGGAGGAAAACTTCAAATAGCCCCGTATGTGGAGGGCTAAAGGTAGGAAAGGAGACTCTGCTCATCAAGTGTAGGAGCAGAGACAATGGCGTACCGACCAGCATGAACAAGACACCACCTCTGGTGACAAGGGCGAGAAAGACTATGAATGTGTATCTGCTCATTTTTGTATAACAGATCTCTGGAAAGATAGCCAAGAATTGAGGATGTTGGTTGCCCTTGGGGTGGAAACTAGGGGTAGAGGAGGCTTGGGGGATGGGAGGGGGCCATTTCACACTCCCTTATATGCTTTTTGAAACCTGAATCATGTGAATGTGTACCCTGTTCATAAATAAACCACCTGGTTCTTAAAACAGAACATGCACATAAGGAAAAGAATAAGCATTATGCAGCAACACTGGAATTTGAAATAAAACCATGCCTAGACGTTGATCGTGTACTTGAGGGGCTGTGAGATGGGTCGCCTCTGGGTCTAGAGCTTGACCCTGGTGAAGAAGGGATGTGTGTGGGAGCCCAGGGAGGAGAGCCCTGGTGAATCTGAATCAGCAGTAAGGCTCACTCAGCTCACTGGTGTCTGGATGCTCCCTCTCCAGCCTGATGGGTGAGGGGCTGTCAGACGGAGGAGGGGGATACAGGAGAGACGTCCGAGATGGGACAGGACATTTGGGCAGTTGGGGCCGATTTGTTGCCATTTTCACGGGCAGGCTTGGGAATTAAGTGGCATGAAATTGAGCACAGACAAGGTCCCCCCCTAGAGACAGGGCAGCCCTCGCCCAGGCAGGGAGAATGCAGAGGGGGCGGGGGTGGGCGGGGTGGCCAGGCGCCACGCTCGGCTGCTTCTGGGTGCAGATGGAGGGAGAATGGAAGGGGGCTGGGCCGGCTCCTCCCCCCAGACCCCTCCCCGCCCTCCTCTCCCTTCAGACAAGCAGAGGGTCTGCCAGACCCCAGCGTCTGCCGAGCCTGGGCTGGTTCCCTTGTGCCCAAGGACCCTTGGGAGTCAAGGTTGGGGGTAGCAGCCAAGCAGGAGCCCCATTCAGACCTTCTTGCTTCTTTCAGCATCTCTCTGCTGCCAGTTCTGCTCAGTGCCCAGGATGGGGACTTTCGGGAGACAGAGAATCTGCCCCCTCTTCCGGGTGGGAAAGAGATAAATGAAACAGAACATCTATTGGGGAGCTAAGGGGGACCTGGGTTCCAGTTTGTGTTCCAACACTGTGGCCTCCAGTGAACTATTCATCTTTTTCTAACGTGCTCAATTATGTCCAGCTCTTTGAGACCCCATAGACTGTAGCCTGCCAGGCTCCTCTGTCCATGGAATTCTCCAGGCAAGACTATTGGAATGGTTTGCCATTTCCTACTCTAGGGGATCTTCCTGACTCAGTGATCGAAGCCCCATCTCCTACATCTCCTGTAGCAGCAGGTGGATTCTTTACCACTGAGCCACCTGGGAAGTCCCCTCCTTATCTGTAAGATAATACTAACATCCAGCACATATATGACCATATTTTAATCATCTGTCTGACATTATTTTGGGACTTCCCTGGTGGCTCAGATGGTAAAGCATCTGCCTGCAATTCGGGAGACCCGGGTTCAATTCCTGGGTTGGGAAGATCCCCTGGAAAAGGAAATGGCAATCCACTCCAGCACACTTGGCTGAAAAATCCCATGGACGGAGGAGCCTGATAGGCTACAGTCCATGGGGTCGTGAAGAGTCGGACATGACTGAGCGACTTCACTTCACTAGGACATTGTTTTAAAAGTCTTGTATACTCTGGCAATTTGTTTGATCTCAAAAATAAATACCTCATCAGGTGGTACTTTTATCAATTACACTTCTGTTGTAAAACTGAGAAAACAAATCATCTGGCCAGTGAGTGGTGAATATGGGATTTGCTGTTGAACATTCTGCTGCTTCAGGGAGTCAAGGGAAAGATGACATAAAACAATAAGGACTTCCCTGGTGGTGCAGTCGTTAACAGTCCCCCTTGCAATGTAGGGGGCTTCCCTGGTAGCTTAGACAGGAAAGAATCTGCCTGCAGCGAGGGAGACCCAGGTTCGATCCCTGAGTTGGGAAGATCCCCTGGGGAAGGGCATGGCAACCCACTCCAGTATTCTTGCCTGGAGAATCCCACGGACAGAGGAGCCTGCCGGGCTACAGTCCACGGGGTCGCAAGGAGTCAGACATGACTGAGCCAATAGCACTTTCGCTTGCAATGCAGGGGATGTGGGTTTGATCTCTGATCAGGGAACGAAGATCTCTCATGCTGTGGGGCACCTAAGCCCGTGGGCCCCAACTACAGAGAAGCTTGTGTGCCTGGAGAAGCCCACTCACCACAACAAAGAACCAGTGCAGCCAAATAAAAATAAGTGATTTTTAAAAATGAGACCATGAACGTTTATCGCTTAACCCATGATCCGTAGGTAACCCAGAGCCGGTGGCCTCCCTTCACTGGGGAGCCGGAGGTTCAAACACAAAGCGTCAGAACCAGAAGGAAGAGCCTGAACCACCGTGTTTGCATTCTTACGGGCTGCTGCTGCTGCTGCTGCTAAGTCATTTCAGTCGTGTCTGACCCTGTGCAACCCCATAGATGGCAGCCCACCAGGCTCCCCCGTCCCTGGGATTCTCCAGGCAAGAACACTGGAGTGGGTTGCCATTTCCTTCTCCAATGCATGAAAGTGAAAAGTGAAAGGGAAATCGCTCAGTGGTGTCTGACTCCTAGTGACCCCATGGACTGCAGCCTACCAAGCTCCTCTGCCCATGGGATTTTCCAGGCAAGAGTACTGGAGTCAGGTGCCATTGCCTTCTCCAACTCTTACGGGCTGGAGAGATGGAAAATGAGGCCCGTGGAAGGGAAGTGACTTGTACAAGGTCACACATCAAGTTGGGGCTGGGCTAGGACTGACGGGCTCAGTGACTCACGCCCTTGCTCTTTTGGGGTCCTGAGGACAGTCTTTGGGCCTTTGGGGAGAGCGGCCGACCCTCTTTCCCATGAGGAGAAGCATCAGCCTGGAATTTCCATCTCCGTGGGGGCTGTGAGCTCTGAGTCCTCCCTCCCCAGGCAGAGTGAGACCTAGCCCCCAACCCCTGTCAGGGTGAGGGGCTCAGACAGCCTCAGTCTGCCAACCTGGCCACCTCCTCCTGGGCAGAGCTGCTGCTGCCGCTAGGTCGCTTCAGTCATGTCCGACTCTGTGCGACCCCAGAGACGGCAGCCCACCAGGCTCCCCCGTCCCTGGGATTCTCCAGGCAAGAAGACTAAAGTGGTTTGCCATTTCCTTCTCCAATGCATGAAAGTAAAAAGTGAAAATGAAGTCGCTCAGTCGTGTCTGACTCCTAGCGACCCCATGGGCTGCAGCCCACCAGGCTCCTCTGTCCATGGGATTTGCCAGGCAAGAGTACTGGAGTGGGGTGCCATCGCCTTCTCCGCAGAGCAGAGCAGTGCCCTACAATTAGGAAGGCTGTATTTGCCTCAGCACAGGGCCCGACCAGCCCGTGAAAGCCATGAGGAACCCTGCAGGTGGCCAGGGGGAGGACAGGCCCCATGGTGCTTAATAGGACCTAATCTCCTCCAGCGTTGTCAGAAATGAAAATGAAAACAGCCGCGATTTTGTGGTTTAAAAATTAGCATGTGTGCCTACATGGTAAGCCCCTGGCCTGCATTACCATACAGATTTATCCCAGGCCCAGCACGCGGCCAAAATATGTAATTACACACAGACTCAGGGTGACAACGTTGCTCCTCTTCCCCATCTATATAATATGGGTTTTTCAAAATGAGAGCTCCATCTGGAATTTTGTAAGGGCCTGTATTGTGAAGGGGGCTTCCTTCCAAGAATCCACCTGCCAATGCAGGAGACGCAAGAGACGGGGGTTCGATCCCTGGGTCGGGAAGATCCCCTGGAGGAGGCGATGGTAACCCACTCCAGCATTCTTGCTGGAAAAATCCCATGACCAGAGGAGCCCCGAGGCCTCTAGTTCATGGGTTTGAAAAGAGTCAGACACAGCTGACTGAGCACACACACATTTTATCAGGGATGCTGCTGGTGATGGATTTGGGAAGAGGGAGGGTCTCAACCTCATCACCGGTATGTGAGGAGGGGGTACACAGATGTGTCTGTCAACTGAAGAGCCACCTCCCTGGGCCAGGGGAAAGGAAGGCAGGGAAGGGAAAGCTTTACTAAAAACCACTGTGCTGACCATGCTGCAGGTCCCACCCAGTGCTCCCAAGCACATTCTCTCCTTTCATCTGCACAGGAAGCCCGAGAAGATTGTATCTTTATCCCCATTTGAAAGATGAGGAAACCGAGGCTGGTAAATGGTGAAGCCCAAGATTCCAACTCATGTCTCCAGAGTCTACGCTCTTTTCAAAGTGCTACATATGGTCCCCAACCGCATTAGGCTGTCTTCATCTGACCAGTGACCTTAGCTGAAGTCATTGCAGAAGGATGGGGTGATGGATGCGGGAAAGTAGGCCAACATTCAACCATGAAGATTTGAAGGGCGATCAAGGTCTTCACATTGGGAACTGGTGTAGGAAGAGAGAAAGACGGAGACCCCAACTATTAGCACAGAAATTGACACGCAGTAGACATAACAAATGAATAGTGGATGGAACAGTTGATGAATGGACCAAAGCCCTAAAGGAAACAGTGTCAGGGCTTCCCTGGTGACTTCAGCGGTAAAGAATCCACCTGCCGATGCAGGAGACTCGGGTTTGATCCCTGGTCTGGAAAGATCCCACATGCCTTGAGCAGTCGAGCCTGCATGCCATAACTATTGAGCTTGTGCTCAAGAGCCCTCGAGGTGCAGCTACTAAAGCCAGCATGTCCTAGAGCCTTGGTCTGCAGCAAGAGAAGCTCCCACAACACAATTAGAGTAGCCCCCGCTTGCCGCAACTAGAGAAAACCCTGTGCAGCAACAAGGACCCGCTGCAGCCAAAAACAAACAAATAAATATAAAGAAAAAGCAAACTTTAAAATCAGTGTCTTTATTCAATATTGGGTGATGGACAATGTCAAGATACTGCGAGAAAAGAATAAACCAACATCCCCCAAGTGGGATCAATGTCTCCATCCGGAATTGCATAGGAAAGGGAGTCGACATTCCAATGGAGGGATCGATACTCCAATGAAGATTCGGTTGAGGTAATCAGTGTCCCATTGGGGATCAATGTCCCAGTACAGAGTTGGTTGAGGAGAATCAATGTCCCACCATAGGGATGGGTAAGGGAAGCAACATCCCAATGTACAGATCGATGCCCCAATTCCATCAGTTAAAAAGAATCAATGCCCCAATATCAGGATCAATGGCAGTCAGTGTTATACAAAGATGAGCATGACAGTCCATGTCCCCATATGGGACCCACGATGGCCAAAGTTCCACTCTGGTGGACAGAGGTTCATGTCCCAGTACAGACAATAGCTTGTCAATATGGAGAACAATAGAGTAGCTATCCATGACTTCTACTTCCCTAGGGGGCTTTTCCTTCTCTTATTTGCTCTAAAGGGACAGTTCCCAGGCTCCCTGGCCCTTTTGACCCTCTGGCTCAGTCTTCCATGGAAGAAAAATTGAGAATGGGATCAGTGTTCTGCCTGCTACATGGTCCAGCCTGGTTATCCACAGCAGTTCCCTTTGGAAGTCTCCCATTCTCTCATCTGTCTCCAGAGCCAGCTTGCAAGTGTGTGCAGAGGACCCCACCAGCCTGGGAGAGGCTTCCTACTTCACAGAGATTATTTCCTGCAGGGAGACCAGGCCTTGGGCTGTCCAAGGCTCAGCACAAATCAATAGTGGGTAACATACAGCCACAACCAGTTGGTTCTTACCTCACTGGACTGGTGCGTGAGTGTGTGCTAAGTAGCTTCAGTCATGTCTGATTCTTTGCAACCCTATGGACTGTAGCCCACCAGGCTCCTCTGTCCATGGGGATTCTCCAGGCAAGAATACTGGAGTGAGTTGCCGTGCTCTCCGCCAGGGGATCTTCCCTATCCAGGGACTAAACCCACAGTTCTTTACCATTAGCGCCACCTTGGAAGCCCCATTGGACTGATACACATCCAAAAATCAGTCATCATGTTATTTAACATTATACCTGTCATCTGAACGCTTGCCTCCCCCCATTTAACAGAAGGGGAAAGTGGGGCCCAGAGGAGCAAACTGACTGGCCGCAGAGAAGTGGCAGAGATAGGCGAGAAGCATGATATCCTCTCTGCCAGCCCAATCCTTTTCCAGCCACATGAGGTTGACATGACCGAGGCCCCCCCACCCACTGTCAACACCCGCACCCTCTGCCCCCACTTAGGTGTATTCTGGGAGTTAATCACACAGTTTAGGAAAGGGGGTTGAAAGCATAGCTCCCCCATACCTTCACTTTCCTGCATCTTCCCCATCACTCCTCTAACCCCTAGGAGCTGGGGGACTGGATGAAGTCCTTGTTGCTCTCCAAGGTTGGAGATGTAGTTGGAGGGTGAGATGGGTAAGCGACACAGCCTCAGCCACCGCAGGGGCTTAAGGCGAGGGAGTGACTCTTCTGCTCAGACAAAGCCTGGCGGAGGCATCTGTCAGCTGACTCTTGTGTCTCGCAGCTGCTCAACAGTCAGACTCCAGGCAGGTGCCAGTTTGTGGAGGGAGGGGAACACAATGCACGTGCTCACATCCCATTTCCTCCTCTCACAGCCCCACACCCCTTACCTCACATGCACACGCAGGCAAGGCCTCGCGTTGCCCCTCCCGCCCCAACAAGCCCATCCTGTGCCCCTGAGACCCAGCACTTTGGGGGCAGGACCCCCAGCCCTCACGGCCTCCCTCCATGGACTCCTCCTGCTGAAGCCGCTGCCAGCGCCCTTGGGGACCTTTGCCCAGCCAAGGAGGAGCTCAGAGGAAGGGGGAGGCGTCTGGCAGAAGATGGGACCTTGTGCTTAAAGGGATGTCTCTCCTTTAAGCTTCTCTGGCTGGGATCAGGGGGTTCCTGGAGACCTCCTAAGAAGCTGGAGGCTCCAATTCTTCCAACTGGAAAGGTGGGGAGGCCAGATACACAAGCTCATAGTGCTGGACAGACATGGATGGAAGAGTGGGAGAGCCCATGTTATTGTCAGACTAAGGGAAAAGAGCAGTGTGTGTGTGTGTGTGTGTGCGCGCGCGCGTGCGTTCGCGTGCGCACTACACACATGAGAACACACCCAAACACACAGGCATGTTCACCCACATTTTTGTATACACACATGCGCGCGCGCACACACACAAACAGACACACACACACACAGGGCTATGTGACAAGTTGGAAAAGTGTTTCAAGTGCCCAGTCGGAGCTCTGTACACTCCAACTTTTCAAAAAATTTTTTATTTACTTACATATTTATTTATTTAAGTCAAACTACCACCCCCACTCCCAATCTGAGCAGAAAAAAATTTAAGGCAGCAGAGACTCCTCCATTTAGGCGACAAACTGTAAAATCTATTTTATTGTCCACATATTTTATTTTTAATTCTACGGGCAGAGGAGAATACAGTAAGGGCAGCAGGGGAGGGGGATTGATGGG
>SJYQ01095238.1:302093-339389 GCA_006410935.1 Redunca redunca
TTCCTCCCTCCCCCCACTCTCCCTTGAAACCCCTGCCCCTCCCCAGGGCCCCCTCCTCAGATGCAATCCCCCTGCTGTAATTTCTGGGGGAATTGCTTCATCTCGGGTGCAGATATATTTGTGTCAAGGTGCAGCTGCACAGATAGCCTTCCTCTATGCATAGTAAGAGGGTTTCAGAAAGAGAGGTTGTGCCCAGAGCAAGGCCTTATCAGAGCAAGCTGCCTGCCATTTATCTGATTCCCCATCAAATAGGAAAACGGGCCTCAGGCTGCTGCTTCCACTTTCCTTGGGAAAGCCATGGGGGGAATAATAATTTACTCCAATCTTTTTGTTTCCAGCACTCACCTTCAGCCTGACACAGCCCAGGGTCTCTCTACCACTCCCTCCCACGACCCTGCACCCAACATGAACAGCCTGGGAGTACCAATCCCCTCCGAGGCCCATCCCAGGACACCCCCAGAAATGCCCTTGCTGGTTGAGTGGACCTTCATAATGGATTGGCAGGAGCTGGAGAAGATACCCTTTGGCATAGAGGGGCGGTGGGGGGTAGCGTAGACACAAGGGAAGGGAGGCAGGGACCCAGCAGGGAGTGGGGGTGGGGAGGCTTGGCCCGGCTGCAGGGGGGCCTGGCTCCCTTCCCAGCCCCCACACACATGCAGATCCCCCACCAGCACTCACTCTGAGTGTACGTGTGTGTGCCCGTGTAGACAGGCGCAAGCATGTGTCAGTCTGGACCCTGTGAGCATCCTTGTGTGAGGACCTATCCGTGCCTTTATCTGCGTGTGTCTGTCCATCTGTGTCTGGGGCTGAGACGAATGGAGCACTGGGGGCAGTTTCTGTTCCATCAACTCACGTCTCAGTTGTCAATCCCAACAGGCAAGAACCAGCCTGAGAGGGGATGCCAGGGACTGTGGGAAAGCGGAGGGGTGGGGGCGAGCCGCAGCGAGGGAGGGGTCCCAGCCGGCCTGGCGCGGTCATCCCGACGCCCTCCCCAGTGGAGCTGCTCCAGGGAGCAGCAGGCAGCCCATCTGGTCCAGGAGCCGCAGAGAGGTAGGCACTGGGGAGGGGGCCGCTCCCCACAGGCCAGCCATAAATCACGGTTATGGAGCCAGAGGGCAGGGGGTGGGCAGGGGCCAGGGGGCAGCTGCTGCGGCACACACGCAGGACCAGGCAGAGAGGCCAGGGTCAGGTGTGGCTGTAAATCGTCACCTAAATGCTTCCAAGCCAAGGCTAATCAGGGCGCAGTGACAGCACACACCCGGGCCGGCCCCACCGGGCCCTGGGGGGCACACTCATGTCTGCGCAAGCATATACACGCTCAGATACGAAAGCACGCCCGCACAAGGCCTACCGACAGAGCTGCGCTCGCAAGGCACCACGCCTGGATACCTAGGGACACAGGCGCACGCCCAGCTTCCTGCGGTCTTGTGTGCCTGTTCTCCCCATACACACGCAGAAACTGTTGCACCGGCCTTCATTCACACCCACGGACATGGAGATGGCCTAAGACACTCCGCATGGGCACACACACACACAGGTGAGCATGCAAAGCACTAGGTAGACTGCACAACACTCAGAGCAAGTACAGCTCTGGGCCAAACACCCACGGGAAGAAAGGGACAGGGAGAGGTAGATATGCCTGGTGGGTCCCAGCGTCTGGGTTCTCCCCCCAACCACCCCCTCGTCCTGGCTCCCCGGAACTAGGCCCCCACCCCATTCAGCAGTCCTCTTTCAAAAGTCGGTCCCGCCTCTGCCCAGAGCTCACACTGCTTGCTCTCTCCCTCCCCCGGTGCTGGAGTCAGACTCATTTCATTCACCAGCATTTTAACAATTAATTTATTTATTTTGGCTGCATTGGATCTTGGCTGCTGCAGTGAGCAGGGACTCCTCTCTAATTGCAGTGCATGGGTTTCTCATTGAGGTGGCTTCACTTGCTGCAGAGCTCGGGTTCTAAAGTGAGGGCTCAGTAGCTGTGGTGCAGGGGCACATTTTTAAAAAGTTAAATGTGCATTAATTTTTTTAAACACAATCCTTGTTGAGAAGGGGGACAAAAAGAAGCAAATGGAGAAAAATACGGGAAAACCTATTGAAAATGTGTTCATTTCCCCAGTATCCCTCAACTCCCCCTTGCTCTGTGGTATGTGGAACCTTCCCCGGGCCAGGGATCAAACCCATGTCCCTTGCATTGGCAGGTGGATTCGCAACCACTGGACCACCAGGAAAGCTCTCACCAGCATCTATGTAGCACTACTCTGCCCCAGGCTCTGTGCTAGGCTCTGGTGGTATCCCTGCCCTCCAAAAGGAGAAAAATGAGTCCTCAATTACAGCTTGCTGCACAGACAGCCTAGCCCAGAACTGTGGAGGCACGGAGGAGGAATGTCCCCTCCAGAGTGGAAGAGGACAAGGAAGACGTTCTAGAAAAAGCCATGTCCCAGCTGAGGACTAATGACCAGCGGAAGCTTGCCAGATGGAGAAGTGGAGCAGAAGAGAGGAATTCCCACCCACTCCAACCCGCACCCTCAAAGCATGACCCGTCGTTAGCAGTGGGTACCTGCTGGAGGGAACAAAATAAGCCATTAAGCAAGTGCTACACCCCCACGAGGCACCCACCTTGGGGACTTGATGCCGGCAGTGAGAACCAGTGAACCCCCTCACCTAGACCCCACTGGGACACCCAGTTTCATTTCCCAGTGTTTCCCTAGGGACTCTTGCACTGATGCAGGGAGAGAACTGATAATTGGACCAAGTCTTCCTAGCAGGTGCCACAATCAGCTTATATACAGGGTGAGGATGGGGGTGCTCATGAGGGGGATAGTCGGCTGTGCCCACTGAACCTCGGGACAGGGACCCTGAGCCCTCTCACTTAGCCCTGTTCACTTTGAAAACCTGCTCAGTGTAGCTCTCTGAGTTCCAGGGAGCCCTTTCTAAGACCAGCGGTGGAGAGGGAGTTGAAATCAGGACTCTGGAACCCGCCCCCCACCCCCAGGCTCAGTGCAACCATTTATCTGCTTGCCCTATTGGACTTCCAAACAGGACCTAATTGAACAAAGGACTCCATGTGTGAAAACCATTAATCCATAGGACGAAGTCCAAAGTCAGCTGGGCATTCAGTACCCTCCCTAGCCTTGCTTCCGTGACGCAGTCTCCGCCCGGCCCCGGGCACCACCCAACTCCCCTCATCCCTCCAGCCCCTCCTCGCCCACCAGCCCCANCCCCACCCCTTCCAGTCAAACTCTAACTCATCATTTTAATTTTTATTTTAAATATTCCCTGAGTGCCTGCAACACAGCAATAGTCACATGGGCACGTTTCATTTCCTTTATAAAATTCTGGGAAGTGTAGCTTCATTTCACTAGTGAGGAAACTGAGTCTCAGCGACCTTAAATGATCTGTTCAAGGTTATGGTCACCTTGGGAAAGGCAAGGGAGAGGTCACTCTAGGGCAACGTGAGCCTCTAGGCACAGGATCCGGGCTCCTTTCTTCCCTCTCACCCCAGAGTGGCAGTGGAACAAAGCAAGAAGGAATGGATTTGGAGGCAGGGGTGGGGTGGCCAGTGACTAGAAGGAGTGGAAGCGGAAGAAGCATTGGGGAAGCATATTGACTGAAACCACCCACCCTGGCCAGGCATCATAGGAACCATTTGTGTGAGTTATTTTACAACAGGCAGTCCTGGTAAGGAACGTGGAACTAACAAGCCACCACCAACTGGAAGAGCTTGAGAAAGGTCAAAAGGAGATGCCACATATCCTTCCACCTCCTGGAATCCTCCTCACTGGCATCCATCTTGGCTGAGCGATACACCACCCTGGAGGACCCTGAGTCAGAATGATTGGCCAGAGACAGCCCAGAAACTAATCCCCTCCCCATAAAACCCAAGGCTGCAAGCACGTGGCTGAGCTGTTCTCCTGGGTTCTCTTAACCTACCATTTTCCGCCCAGGTGCTGCTGCTGCTGCTGCTAAGTCACTTCAGCCGTGTCCGACTCTGTGCAACCCCATGGACTGCAGCCTACCAGGCTCCTCCGTCCATGGGGTTTTCCAGGCAAGAGTACTGGAGTGGAGTGCCATCGCCTTCTCTGCTGCCCAGGTGCAGTTCAGTTCAGTTCAGTTCAGTCGCTCAGTCGTGTCCAACTCTTTGCGACCCCATGAATCTTAGCACGCCAGGCCTCCCTGTCCATCACCATCTCCCGGAGTTCACTCAGACTCACATCCATTGTGTCCATGATGCCATCCAGCCATCTCATCCTGGGTTGTCCCCTTCTCCTCCTGCCCCCAGTCCCTCCCAGCATCAGAGTCTTTTCCAATGAGTCAACTCTTCGCATCAGGTGTCCAAAGTACTGGAGTTTCAGCTTCAGCATCATTCCTTCCAAAGAAATCCCAGGGTTGATCTCCTTCAGAATGGACTGGTTGAATCTCCTTGCAGTCCAAGGGGCTCTCAAGAGTCTTCTCCAAGGTGCACCTTCCCAATAAAGTCTCTTGCTTTGCCAGCACGTGTTTCCTCAGACAATTTATTTCTGAGTGTTAGACAAGAGTCCACTCTCAGGCCCTGGAAGGGGCCCGCCTTCCTGCAACAGAGGAGCCAGGCATCCTGAGAAGTAGAGTCCTGGCTGAGGACTGGGGACCCCGGGGCAGTGGTTGCAGGAGGCGGGGGATGCTTGCAGGTCACATTTTCATAAATGGAGGCTGTTTGTATCTTCAGGCTTGCCTTGTCTCCTGACTTGACGGGGTGGCTTTTGGAGGCCAGGCATCTGTGCTTTAGGGAGGCAGAAAAGGAGAGAAGGAGAAAAGAGAGCAGAAGCTCTGGGTTCTCAGTCATGGTTCTGAACTTCTTGAAGTCTGTTTTCCCATTTCCTAAATGGAGATAATAATAGCATCTGTCCAGGATTGTGGAGAGAATTAAATGTGACTGTGCCAGGAGCCTGCACATAGCAGACACCCTCCCCCTTCCTACCCCACCCAACACACACACACACACACACACACACACACACACACATGCCAGCAGCTTCCTCCTGACCTGAAGGCATGGGTTGAGCTGTATGCTTCCTGATGGACGGAAGGAACTGGAGTGGGGTATCCTGCCCTGGGGTGGCGGGGACTGCCGAGGGGCTCTGTTCTGGGCCTGGCTTGCAGGCAACATGGTTGAGTGCAGGCAGGGAAGTGCTCACTTTTTCATCTTCCCTTCCTGCTGGCAGTCCTTTCTTGCTTCATGAAAGGCCCAGGCACCTCAGAGTCTATGTAGATACAGATTCAGGAACATTGAGGCAAGGGCTTCCTTGGTGGCTCCACAGTGAAGAATCTGCCTGCCAATACAGGAGACACAGGCTCGATCCCTAGTCTGGGAATATCCCTCATGCCTCGGGGCAACTCAGCCCGTGTGCCACAGCTACTAAGCCTGTGCTCTAGAGGCTGGGACCCACAACTACTGAAGCCTGTGCACCCTAGAGAATGTGCTCCACAACAAGAGAAGCCACTGCAATGAGAAACGTACGCGCTGCAACTAGAGAGCAGGCCCCGCTCACGAAAACTAGAGAAAGTCCACGTGCAGGAATGAAGAGCCAGCAGAGCCAAAATAAATTAATTAATTTAAAAAAATTTTTTAAAAGAAAAACAGAGTCAGGGACTTCTCTGGTGGTCCAGTGGTTAAGAATCCAACTTCCAAGGCAGGTGATATGGGTTCAATCCCTGGTCAGGGAACAAAGAGCGCACAAGCCTCGACTGCTGAGCCCAGTGCCTTGGAAGCCTACACACCACAGCTGGAGAGCAGACATCCCGTAACAAGACCCAACGCAGCCACATAAACAAATATTAAAAAAGAAAGAAAGAACGTCGAGGCAGCCCTTTTCCAATGGAGCTCTGCTGGTGAAGCAGCCTTTACCCACCATACCTCCCCCAAGCCTCTGCTGCCCGCACTGATCACCGGGAGTGGGAGCAAGGCTCTTCATCACCAACACAGACAACAGCCTGATACAAATTGGCAGGCAAAGGAGGAAGCAATCAATGTGGATTAGAAGGAAGGGCCTCCCCTGGCCTGGGGCCTCAGGCTCCCATTGATCAGCTTCTTGACCAAAGAAACCAGCTCGGCTGATGGCTACTGGGCACCAGGAGGGGACCCAGCTCTGTCTCCTGCCTCACATGGCCAGAGATCCCTGCAGAGCTGAGGGCTCCCAAGTGGGCTGGGTCAAGAGGGATCAGGAGAGCAAGAAGAGGTGAGGGCGCCCAGCTGGCATCATACCTCCCACACCCATCCCCTAGCCGAGGGAGTTTTCTTGGTGTTGAGAAAATGGTCAGCAGTTTGTCACAGTCCACTGACTCCAAACAGCCCTCTGGAAATGTTGTTGAATTTAAATCCGAGCACACAGATACCCACAAACATGCCCGTCACTCCTCCCACCCCTTTCTTAAACACAAACATAGTTATCTCGTGGCTGCACACACCCCGTGTGAATCCACTCAGTCTGGAAACATTTACTGAGAGGCACCACATGAGCCAGGCACTGCAACTACAAACAGCTTCATGCTCTAAAGGAACATATATTCTAAGAGGAGAGACAAACATGGAAAGAGGTCACAAAGGGCAGGAGAACAGGTGCAATTACAAGAGTACAAGCCATCTTCTAAGGAAAGAGGGATTCACTCTAGGGTCATGGAGAGCACTTCCTAGAGGAGGTGATATCTCACCAGGGTTTCTAAGGATGAACAGGAGTTTGCCAAGTAGATAAAGCGATCAAAGGGTTCGTCTCATTGCCTGCCTCCTGCCAACATCTCTGACCATGCAGAGATGTGTGTCTACCTTTTTGCTAACTCTACACTTTCCTTTATGAGTTTCTTTAACCCCTAACACTCTCTATGCTGAGCCAGTTGCCTGAGATGTTCTTGTTCTCCTTCCATTGACTACCTCCTGTTCAACCTTCAAGACTTTTCTTAAAGAACTATGGATTCCTCAGAGAGAGCTACAGTCTCCTTCTACATGCTGCCATGGAATCTTTTGACCCCTTCTGCTAACTCAACACACTTGTGTTCACTTGTTTGCTCCATGAAGGCAATAACTATATGGTACCCATTGCATCTAGGATAGTGCCTGACACATGAGCTCCTGACGGAGCTCAATGCATGTGTGGGTGGATGAACAGGTGAGTGGATGGATGGACAGATGGGTGGATGAATGGATGGGTGAATGGATGGACGGATGGATGGATGGGTGAGTGCATGAGTGAGTGGATGGATGGATGGGTGAATGGATGGATGGATGAGTGGGTAGATGAGTGAGTGGACAGATGGATGGGGGAATGGATGGATGGATGAGTGAGTGGGTGGATGAGTGAGTGCATGGATGGATGGGTGAGTGGATGAATGGATAAGATGAGTGGATGGATGGATGGGTGGATGGATGGATGGGTGGATGGGTGGGTGGATGGATGGAAAGCTGAAGGATAGAGGACAGGAAAGAAGGGGGGACTACAAAAGACTGGTAGAGGATTTATGAAAGGAAAAGAGGAAGGAGGATCGGTAGATGGATGGACTGATGAATAGCTGGATAGGTATTTGAGTGGATGATTAATTTTTTTAAAAAAAGAATGGGTGTATAGAAGAATAGATACATGAATAAAAGAACAGAGGAAGGAAGGAAGGAAAGAAAGAGAGGATGTCGGGTAGCTGCCAGGAGGTTCAAATATATTCAAGGAGCTGCTGGTAGCCAAGGGGTTGTCTAGGAAGGACACCACANGTGGATAGACAGACAGATGAATGGATAGATAAATAGTTTGTTCAAGGAATTACAAGTACATGAGAATTTAGAACTTCAGAGGTGTGTAGAGTACAAGGGGATGATGGGAGAATTGTGGCAGATGACAGTGAAGAAGCTGGCAGGGGTGGGAGTATGGCAGGCCTTGTGACCCATTTTGAGTACTCATGGCCTACGGAGTGAATTCTAGAACATGAACAGTACAAGATCTCTTTGGGAAGACATGGTCCTAACCTTCATTTTACAAATGAGGAAGCGGAGGTCCACAGAAGAAGTGGGAACTTTCTCCCAGTCACCAGGAGGGTGAACCAATGGCTCCATAGGGATTATACTCCTAAGCTTGATCTCCTGGTCCAGGGCACACTCAGCCCCCTACATCCCTGGAGGGATTAGGAGGTGATGAGGTCACCCTCACTGCTAAAGGATATGTACTGAGTACACACACACACAGACACACAGCACCTGTACCCACCAGAGCAGGTGATTAACACCCAACCCAATCAAGCTTAATCCAAAAGGACAGATTCTTGGCCTGTGTAAGTGGGAAGGGCAGGCGGTGTACCTTTGGGTGCAGCTAGATTTAGACACTTAAGCAATATCATCAGCTTTCTCACCTCCGCTTCTCTCTACATGCCACCCACATTCTTGCCTCCTCTTGATGGCTTCCTCATGTTGGGTCAGGGACTGTGGGAAGGGATGGACCATGTCCCATTAAGCTGGTATGGGAGGGGAAGGAATCTTGTCTCTCTGAGAATCTGTATTGAAAATGCCAGCGAAGTTTTCTGATGGTTCCAGTGCAGTCCAATCCCATGGTTGGAAGGATGGGGCACTATGATGGAGCAGGTCTGGATCTCATGTCTGTGCTGGAGGCCAGGAGAGGGCCTGGACCAGGGACTGGCAGCTCATCAAGTGACATGGAAAGGGGAGGGTGATACTCTAGAGGGAAGGGATCCTGTTACCAGCAGAACAAGGAAGGGGTGCTGAGCAAGCTTGGCAGGTGGCCACAGCAGTGCCCTCAGAGTTCTGGATAACCAGGGCTTATTAGAAAGAGTTCTTAGAAATAATAATAATGGCAACAATAATGATAGCTCTTAAAGGATGCCATGCAAGTTACTCTGCATACACTGTCTCACTTAATCTCATTTAAACCTGGAGTGAGAAGACCCAGGTTTGAGTCATAGTTCCACCATTTACCAGCCCCAGGCCTTGTCACTGAGCCCTTATGAACCTGGCACGCCATGGGAAAATGGGAAGAGTAGAGCCCATCTTCCTGGAGCCCTTGGGGGTTCTCTGTAAACCTCAAACATTGTGTACATCAGGCAGGAAATGCTCACAGATTCCAGGTGGAGACAAGGAACAGGAGGTGATTTTAGTGACCCAGAGGTGTTCAGTCCAGAGGAGTAGCAGACTGGCTTCCAGGCTGATGTGGCAGGAAGACCAGGCCCTCCCAGAGCACAGGAAGCCCTATTCTGAGACCCTCTGGTCTGGCCAGTCTTCACTTGGGCGATGGGGGTGAAAAGAGGAGTTAATGGATTATAGGGCTGGGCAGGAAGAAGAGAGGATTTTTCATTTTAAAATGTTTGGAAATAATTCATATTTGCTTTGCAGGACGCCGTTGTGCGCTGTCAGCTCTGTAATAACTTCTAGGCCTTTATTTATTGTTTTGCCTTAATGATTTCGTGTTGCTCTGGTGTGGAGAATTCAGTGTCTTGTAACACATAATGGCAGAGAAGGCCCAGTGGTGGCAGGACCTGGAGGAGGAGGTCACACTTCCCCACAGACTCTGCCTGTCCCCCTGGAGATGGCAGAGCCCAGAGCAGGAGGCAGTGGCCATCCAGCTTGGTGTTAAGGTGCTTTATCCTCCAGGGCCAATTCTCATGATGCCTGATGGAGCTGGAACTATTATCCCATTTTACAGAAGGAAAACTGAGCCTTGGAGCAATTACAAGACTTGCCACCTGACTTATGTGGCCACGCTAGGGTTTAAACATATGTTGTTGTTTAGTCCCTAAGTCATGTCCAACTCTTTGTGACTCTGTAGACGGTAGCTTGCCAGGCTCCTCTGTCCATAGAATTTCCCAGGCAAGAATGCTGGAGTGGATTGTCATTTTCTCCTCCAGGGTGTCTTCCCAACCCAGGGATCGAACCTGTAGCTTGCATTGGCAGGCAACCACTGAGCCACCAGGGAAGCCAGATTTAAATGTAGGTCCATGGACATACTATCCACTCCAGCAATCTTGGGCTTCCCCTGTGGCTCGGTTGGTAAAGAATCTGCCTGCAGTGAGGGAGACCTGGGTTCGATCCCTGGGTTGGGAAGATCCCCTGCAGAAGGGAAAGGCAACCCATTCCAGTATTCTGGCCTGGAGAATTCCATGGACTGTATAATCCATGGGGTCACAAAGAGTCGGACACAACTGACGGACTTTCACTTTCCATGGACAGAGGAGTCTGGCAGGCTACAATCTGCAGGATAGTAAAAGAGTCAGACACGACTTAGCAACTAAATGACAACAACCGTCCTATTCCAGCCTTCTATATATTGGTGGGTCTTCAACGTTGATATGTACAGGATCACTTGGGGAAAACCTTTAAAACAGCAACCCACTCCAGTATTCTTGCCTGGGAAAACCCACGAACAGAGGAGTCTGATGGGCTACAGTCCATGGGGTCACAAAAATGTTGGACAAGACTTAGCGACTAAACAAGGACCCACTGTAGAGACTGGGCTTTTGCATGTCTAGAATGGGGCCTGGGGATCGGTATTGAACAGGCTGCCCAGATGGACCACAGCCCAGATGGATACTCAACTGGTGGCTGAGGCCACGCTAGTCACACACTGGGACCCTGCCCCTCAAAACTTGCAGTCCCACAGTCGGCCGTTTCCCCAAGGCCCGTCTCTCTAACAAATGTCCCATCGGCTACTCCAGTCCTCCTGTCCTTCTGCAACCCATCTGTGTCCCTGAGAGCAGGAACTCCCCATCAGACCTCTAGCCCCTTCAGGGAAGCCAGGAGAGGAAGGGGAGGGGAGGGAGGAGAGGCTTGCTTGGTTGCCATGGTGATTCTCCACCCCCCGGTCTGTGGGGGAGGCCCTTTCATTGTGAGCCTCCAGCCAAGGCCTGGAGGGAAGCAAGCTGTCCTGGGCAGGGAGGAGGCAGAGGGGAGGGAAGAGGACTCTAGTCACTGGGGAGGGGGCGAGGAGAAGGAGGGGTGGGGAACAGGGTGGGGGACCCTGGGTCCGGGGCAGCCGGAGCACAGAGCCAGCCCCTCCAGATGCTGGGGCCGTCAGCCTTCAGCCAGGGGGTAGGGAAGGATGTGTGCAGGAGCTGAGGCTGACAGGGCCTGATGCTTCCTGAGCCCGGAGCTGGCAGGAGACCCCGGGCAGGTGGCGGCAGAGATGTAGGGACAGACGAGACAGCCAGAGACTGGCACCGGGCAGAGTCAGGGCCCCAGGGCTGGGAAAGATCAGGGCTCCGAGGGCAAAGAGGAGCTAAGGAAAAATAAAACAAAGCAGTAGAACCCTTCCTAGACCCTGCACGGCAGCCCAGTCCCACCCCTAGCCAGGCGGGAGCTGGCTCGGCCTGGGATCCCAGCCCGCTGGCCTGGGCTGCGCTGGGCTGGCAAAGCCGGATGGCACAGGCTGCCGCTGAGGCAGATGGAGCGAGGAGGGGGCCTGACCCCCGGCCCACCAGGGAACGGCTGGGATTGTCTGTTCTTTGGAGTCCTCCCACTGCCCCCCACCCCCTGGCCCCAAACCTCCTGCCTCTGGGAGCATGGCTGGGGAAACAAGAAAAAAAAAAGAAGCAACCTCTCCAAGCCAGCATCCCTGCCTCCTCCCGCTCGCTTTGGCTTTCTTTCCCTGCCAATAGCACGTACTGTCTACCCCCAGCCTGGCTCTGGCAAAGACCAGGACTCAGGGAGTGCGGCGTGAGTGTGGGGGCTGGGGGCAAGCTGGGGGCGACGGAAGCCGAGGGGATCGGAGTGGCTGGTGGGAGCTGCCCCCATCCCCTGAAGCACCGGGTCCCATTAAGCCCTTCACGCAAATTGACTCACTTGGTCCTCCCAACAGTAATCAGTAGGCGCTCTTATTCTGATCCCCAGTTTACAGATGAGACACGGAGGCAGAGGGGGTTGAATGACCTGTCCAAGGTCACAAGCTAGGAACTGGCAGAGTGACAGTGTTAGTCGCACAGTCGTGTCTGACTCTTTGAGACCCCATGTACGGCAGCTCGCCAGGCTCCTCTGTCCATGGGATTTTTGAGACAAACATACTGGAGTGGGTTGCCATTTCCTCCTCCAGAGGATCTTCCAGAGCCAGGGATCAAACCCAGGTCTCCTACACTGCAAGCAGATTCCTTACCACTGAGCCAGAGAAACCCATAGGAATTGGCAAAGGAAGGGTTCAAACCCAGGAAAGGTTCCAAGGTCATGCTTCAAGCTCCCACACGCTACTGCCTTTCACTCCACCCTCACATTTTTAGTCTACTTCCTTTTTTTCAGCCTCGTTGCTGCTCGTCATGGGGGATCTTAATTTCCTGAACAAGGATCAGAACGGTACCCCTGGCACTGGAAACACAGGGTCAAAGACAGGACCCCCACGCGAATCCAATCCTCCCATTTCGTTTTTCATCTTTTGCCCTATCATTTCCCAATATTGCTCTAACCAGCCTTTATTCCTTCAGGTAGCATGTTCCATTCTACCTGGGGCCCCAGGCTAGTACCATCGCATGATTGACGGATGCAAACATATCCGTGTGTGGACACAGGGGCATGCACACAGACACCCAAGCGAGTGACTCCACATGCCCGTGAACACGTATGTGCTCACACCTTTACACAATTAGCTCGAGCATCGTGTGTCCACATACAGGCCTGTGTGCATGGTCACCCATTAATCCACGCTACAGGCCACACCCTGGGTAGATAGATCTTTGATGTTCTTACCAACAGAGTGTTAACTGTGGCTAAATAATCCTCAACAATGGTCGAGCCAAAAAAATCTGTTTGGCTTTGCAATAAAGTGCTGCTTGGCATATGGGGTTTTTGGCAATTCATGTACCTTTCTCTGTTTAGCACGGGCTGATGTGGCCTGCATGTGTACAGCTTGGCAGCCCTGGGTTCCAGCGTAATCAACCCCAGAGAACAAGCCAGATGCCAGGCCATCAGCAAGGCACCTACTAGAAGTTCTCACCAGTCCTCCCAGCAGCCCTGAGGCAGGTCCTGCCACTCCCCTTCGGTAGGTGAGGACCTGGAGACTCAGCGAGTGACTGTTTGCACACAGGGAGAAAGAGGACTCGAACCCCAGGTCAGCCTGAGGGTCTGCAAAGCTTCAGTGGCTGCAGGTGGGTCAGTGAGCCAGACATGTGATTTCCCAGGCATGCCTCATCTGTCTGGAATGCGGCTGCCTCACCGTCTGGTCACGTCCGGGCCCCTTCTCTGCGGCCAGGCTGGTGGGCGTGGATGGGCGGCAGTGGGTTCAGGCTGAGCCACCCTCTAGAAGGTCCCTCACAGGCCGTGTGCAGGGAGATATGGAAAAGGCCTTCCGGTGACAGTGAAGACAATAATGACAGTCCAGACTGACATCACCCACCACCTAGATTTAAGGATATTTGTTCCTCCAGCCTCTCTTACATACCTACTGTGTGCCTGGTATTTTATTAGGCTCTGAGGACAATGTAGGCAGAACTCTGCCTTCCTTCCAGTAGCTTAGGACAGTTTCCAGGGATGGATGTAGCTTTAAAATAAGTTTTAAAGAAACCTAATGCTGTAAGAGAGAAGCAGGAAAAAAAAAAAAGTGAGAGATCACTTCCAGCTTGAGACCTCAAGGCAGCCCTCCTGGAGAAGGAGGTGTGTGATGGGCACTGAAAAGTGGGGTTCACTCTTCAATGCCCAAGGGAGGAGAAGGGGGTTCTTGGTGTCCCAAGGAGCACAGTCCAAGGTACAGGGGAGAGATTGGCAGGTGGGCATGGAAAGAGAAGGTAGCTCCATTTTTCTGGGGCAAATATGTGGAGGGAGTGGTGGAAGGTGGGGTCAAAGAACATGATTCCAAGACCCAGGATAAGGAGTTTGGACTTTATGGACAACAGGGACTGTTAAAGACTATTGGTCACATCACTAATTATTAGAGAAATGCAAACCGAAACTACAGTGAGTATCACCTCACACTGGTCAGAATGCTTATCATTAAAAAGAGCCTACAGGACTTGCCTGGAAGATTCTGCACTTTCCCTGCAGAGGACCCGGGTTTGATCCCTAGTCACAGAAGTTCCGCATACTGCGTGGTGTGGCCAAAAAGCAAAGAAACAGAACACGTGGCCAAGAAACAAAGAAACAAGAAGTCTACGAATAGCAAATGCTGGAGAGGGTGTGGAGCAAAGGGAACCCTCCTACACTGTTGATAAGAATGTAAATTGGTGCAGCTGCTATTAAAAATAGGATGAAGATTCCTCAAGAAACTAAAAATAAAATTGCCATATAATCCATAAATCCCACTCCTGGGCATATATCTGGAGAAAATTATAATTCAAAAGATTTTTGCACTCCAATGTTCGTAGCAGCACTATTGACAATTGTCCATCAACAGATGAATGGATAAAGTGTACACTGTGGAATAGTGCTCATCCATAAAAAAAGGATGGAATAATGCCATCTGCAGTAACACGGATGGATCTAGAGATTATCTCATTAAAGCGAAGTAAGTCAGAAAGACACAAATACCACACGATATCACTTATGTCAAACTCTGACACAGATGAACTTACTTGCAGAAACAGACACACAGATGTAGAAAACAAACTTATGGTTACCAAAGATGCAAGGAGGTGGAGGAAGGATAAATTAGGAGTTTGGGATTAGCAGATACAAACTGCTGCTGCTACTGCTGCTAAGTCGCTTCAGTCAGTTCCGACCCTGTGCAACCCCATAGACAGCAGCCCACCAGACTCCCCCGTCCCTGGGATTCTCCAGGCAAGAACACTGGAAGTGGGTTGCCATGTCCTTCTCCAATGCATGAAAGTGAAAAGTGAAAGTGAAGTCGCTCAGTCGTGTCCAACTCTTAGCGACCCCATGGACTGCAGCCCACCAGGCTCTTCCATCCAGGGGATTCTCCAGGCAAGAGTACTGGAGTGGGTGCCATTGCCTTCTCCTATATATCAAATAGGTAAACAACAAGCTCCTCCTATATAACACAAGGAACCACATTCAGTATCCTGTAATAAACCATAATGGAAAAGAATATGAAAAAGAATATGTATATATATGAACAACTGAGTCACTTAGCTGTATACCAGAAACTAACCCAACATTATAAATCAGGTATACTTCAATTTTTAAAAAATTATTGATCAGAGGAAGCCCTCAGAGACTGGATTTAATATAGGAAGACTAGTCTGCAGTTGTGAGCAAGGGAAATTGGAAATGCACATGCATGTACACCCACATATACACGTGCATCCTCAGAAATGGTGTAGGTACACGTGTACACAAAGGTACAGGATTGATTCCTTAGCCCAGTTCTTTTTATTTTTTTTTAATATTTTTCAAATTCTTTTAAAATTTTGAATTGTCTTTGTTGATTTGAATAGATAACACATTCACATGACCTAAAATTCAAAAGGAATCAGAGAAAATACACTGAAAAGTAAAGGCACCCCCCACTCCATGCTCTGGGCCCCCAACTTCTCCACCTAGAAGCAAGTACACTGGCCATTTGGGGAGCCTCCTTTCAGAAGTGTTCTATGCACAGACAAGCAAATATCAAGCTTCCTTTTTCTTATACACATTTTTCTGCAACTTGCTTTTCTCATTTAATAATATATCTTGGTATTCCTTACATACCGGTATATAGAGAGCTGTTTTTTATCTTTTTAACAGCAGTATACTATTCAATTATAGTTGCACACTTAACATCATTTTTAATTTTGGGCTCTAACCAAAAATCTTGCACTGAGTAACCTTGAACATATGTCATTTTACATATTCATCCATCCACTCATTCATTACTCATTCAACAGACATTTATCTGAGTACCTACTATGTGCTGGTACTAAAGATAGAGTAGTGAACAAAATAGGCAAAAGTCCCTGCCCTAGTCCAGGGTAGATTTCTGATGTGCATGTGTGAGTAAATCTTCAAGATACATTCTTAGAAGTGGACTCTCCAAATTAAAGAAGGTTGGGCGTTTTTACTTTATTTTTGGCTTCTCTGGGTCGTGATTGCTGTGCTCGGGCTTTCTCTAGTTGTGGTGAGCAGAGGCTACTCTTTACTGCACTGCAAGGACTTCTCAATGAGATGGCTTCTCTTGTTGCAAAGCGCGGGCTCTAGAGCAAGGATTCCATAGTTGTGGCGCTTGGGTTTAGTTGCTTTGGGGCATGTGGAATCTTCCCAGACCAGGGATTGAACTTGTGTCCCCTGAACTGGCAGGCAGATTCTTAACCACTGACCACCATGGGAGTCCCAGTGCATTTCTAAACTGGGGGAGATAAAGCTACATTTCTGCCTGGAGGGGTGGTACCTATTTACCCTTGCAATGTCGAAGAGTGTTTCCTTGCCCTTTCAAAACAAAATATTATCAAACCTTTTGATGTTTTCCAATGTGACAGGTGAACATGATGTAGTTAAATTCCATTTTTTCTATGGTGAATGCGGATCCATATCTTTTCGTGTATTTAAGAGCAATTTTTGAGTCCTTTTCTGGCAGCTCTCAACTATCCTTTGTTCATATTTCTATTAGGTTGTGGAGCTTTTTCATATTGATTTGTGAATGCTCTTTATCTATTAAGGACATTAGCCCTTTGCCTGCAGTATGAGTTGTAAATAACATTTCCCTAGCTTATCAGTTGTACTTGGACTTGATTTATGGTGTTTTTTTTTTTTTTTAAGTGCAGGCTTTTTAAAATGTAAAATAAAATTTATGAAGAATTCTGCCCCTTCCCAGGCTTGCCTCCTATGATCAAATGTTTGCTAGTGTTTAGAGAGATATAGGTCACAATAACATGATCTCTGCTTCCAACTTGGGTGTTTAATAAAAGCACAGGTTCTAAGCAAAAGAAGATGATAGTCCTACTCTGTTCTGATGCCCCATCTCCAGAGGTCTTTGAGCAAAGAGGGGCAAGCTCAGAGGAGGGTAACCAAGAGGGTGAATAGGCTTGAAATCAAATCACATGCAGGATGGTCATGAAACTGTGACTTTGAGCCTGGAGAAGGTTGCTATGAATATCATCTGGAGCAAGGGGACTAGCCACATAATGCCAAACTGGGGTCCATGTTGGAAGCTCTGGGAAGCCAAAGTGTTCCTTAATGGGGCTCTTTCTAAGGCAGAGCTGTCTGAAAGTAGAATGGCCTACTTTTTGAGGAAGTGAGCTTCTCATCATTAGAGAGGTACAAGTGAAAACTGAATGACCACCTACCAGAGGTACCAGGAGTCAGATCAGATGTCTTTCAAAACTTCTAATCCTGAGAGTCCATAATTCTATAAGACCACAGGAATCTTAAAATTCCTCACTTTACAGATGAAAAAGGGTGGGGGCAGGAGGTGGGAAACTGACATGTGTGGAGAACCTTTACTTTGTCCCAAGTACCTTGACACCTATGATTGATTTAAAAGAATAAGGACCAGAGAGACTGAGTGATTCACTTAAGGCTCCACAGCAATAGAGTCACAGAGTCAGAACTGGAACCCAGGTCCTCAGACCCCAAATGTAGAGCTCTCTCCACTGAACCACCCGTTCTTGTTCAATAAACACATGTTTATTGCACGTTTGTTGCATACCTCCTCTGAATGGACATTAATGTGGTCCATGAGAGCACATGACATGCAAGCTGTTGGCAGAAGCACAGGGTCTTTGCTCTGCAGAAGGTCGCTGCCTACTGAGCAAGTATGGGCATCATCTCTGCATTGCCTGGCTCCATGGGAAGGGTGCCCTCTGGAGTTGTGCGACATGGTAGCCTTGGGTGAGCCTATAATGAAATAAGAGGCAGTTTGGTAAGTGCTGTAACAAAATACAGATACAGAGTGCTACACTGGTGGTCCAGAGGCTTAGATTCTGCACTCCCAATCTATGGTGCCCAGGTTTAGTTCATAGTCAGGGAATGAGATCCCACATGCCACGCCTAAGAGCTCGCATGCAGCAACTAAAAGAACCTGCAACCCGCAATAAAGATGGGAGATCCTGTGTGCCGCAAATAAGATTCAGTGGGCCAAATAAATAAATAAATATCTTTTTTAAAAAAGAAGAAAAAAGAGGAAAAACAAGTGCAGTGGGAACATAGAAGGCATAATTACATCTACCTTGGAAGGGAATCCAGGAATACTGCCCAGAGGAGGTGACATCTGAGCAGGGCCTTGAAGGACATGTACTGTAAAAGAACAAAGAGCAAAAGTGAATAATTTCTGTATTCACTCCACAGACCTTATTGGGCAGCTACAGATTGCCAGAAAGACAAGAATAGTTTACTGTGCGATCGCGGGAATAGATACATCGCCAATAAGTTGCCATAGAGAGTAAGTGCAACAGTGGAGACGCATTCTTGCTGTAGAAGTGAAGGGAACTCCCTCTGGAATAATATGGGGGTAGGGCAGGGGTCTGGAAAGGGTTCTGGAGACACGAGGCCTGAGATTTTTGTGGGGAGAGAAATAGAACATTTCCAGGCTGATGTTTAGGGAATCGAGAGAGATAGAAAGGCATTCCCAGAGAAGGGAACAGCCTGGCAAAGTTTCTGAGTCTTAAAAAGATTGTCCCATCTTCAGAGACCCACAGCAGAGTGTAAAATGCTGGGCTGATGGGGCAGCCAGGCAGGAGGTGGAATGGCACACATAAGGCAGGACCTAGCAGGTTTCCGGATGAATGGGGAGACAGGGTTGGTGTGCATGAGGACTTAGCAGGCTTAGCAACCTTCTTCAAAGCCATGGCCCAGATTGAAAGCTGGAAGAGCAAAGTGTGAGCCATAAATCCCCAGCTCCTCCTGCTGTGCCCAGCGCTGCAGAGCCTGGAGTCTCCACGGCTCTCCAGTCCCACTGCTGTGACCCCGGCTAATCCAGCCTCCTGGCCCATCTGACACTCACTTCCACTTAACATTTTGTTAGCGACTCTATAAACGAGCTCTCCCTGACCTTCAATCCCTGGCTAATTGCTGGTTTCATGTACAAGACTAGCTTAATTTTACGTGATAATTACCTGAGAGTGGCGATACATATGGCATCGCATGTTTGAAATGTCAGGCCTGGAAAATGACCAAGTGGCTGTAGTCAGGGGCAAAGGAGGAGGCAGTGGATGGTGGAGGCCTTGGAGAGGCAGCCCGGGGACGATGAGCCATAGGGGGAGAGAAAGAAAATGCCCGGTACAGAGAGAGCCCTGAGAACTGGGCTCCAGCTTACGGGAGGACCCAGAAGCTCTGCTGGCCCCAGTGCACCAAAGGAACAGCACCCACGTTTCACAGTCTCACACACACAGCAGAGAAACTCGGACGAGGCCAGAGGTGCAGCTCAGGCACGCTCTCGGTCACCCGCCTGGCGAGTGTCTATGGAGCACCTACTCCGTGCCAGGCAGTGTGGACACCGGCACTGATTTCAAATCCCCACCCACTCGAGGAGGGACACTCGGAGGGCACGTCTGGGTCTGTCACAATTGTCTAGAGGGATGCTCACGGTACCGAATAAGCCAGGCCTGGGAATCTAAGTGACTGTCAATTCCCAACACAGTCCCATTTGATAAAGATTTGCCCACCTCAGGTTAAGATTTAATGCTTTCACAGCCAAGGGTCTCGGGTTTAATCACTGATTGGGGAACTGAGATCCCACAAGCCATGAAGGGGGGGTATAAAAAACAAGAATTACCCGCCTAAACCCAGCTGAGAACCCCCAGCTAAGCCAGGCCACAGCCATGAGGAAGCCAAGGGGCCCCAACCCTCTTGGATTTTACACACAGAGAAGCAGCATGATGGCAAGAGATTACAGTGCATGAGAGTAAGAAGGAGGACTCAAGGCATTTAGCTGGTGGACTAATGAAGCCCAGGGTTCAGAAAAGAATTCCTTTAAAACGCGGGATTGTCTCCCTAGCATCTCAAGTTCATGCTTAATACTGTGCTTGGCACAAAGACAAACAAATACCGACTGGTGTCTGTGTGTCTGCACCACGTGCCACACACCTGAGTACATGAGTGCTCTACAGGGGATGGCCTGGGTTCACTTTTGTTCTCATCAAGGCAGGTGAGACCAGGGCCCTGGGGTGGCGGGACAGGTGAGTACCGGCCAAAAAGGAGAAAGGGGACCCCCAGCCAGCTGGGAGGGTCCTTCCCCAGGAGGCACGTGTGCACACACACACACACAAAGGCCACAGGATAAAGTCAGAAGAACCATCCCCAGATTAAGGCAAGTTCTAAAAACCCCTTTAGCCTCTTCACCCATAGAATTGTGGATGCCTGAGCTGTGCTGGAGTAAATTACTTGCTTAATGAGATTTCAATTAACAAAAACAAATTAAAATCACTTTGGTAATTAAGCTGCTGTGAACCTCACCAGCAGCTCTCCCTCAGACCTCAGATATCCATGGGGAGGGAGCTGGGAATGGAGTCCACTCAGCAGCGTTAAGGCAGCCTCGGCAGAACCAGGAGCTCCCGGCCCTGGGGAACCCACCTCAGGAGCCATGGCTTCCTGGAGTGGCAGAACCAGAAGTGTGGGTGCGAGGGAGGAGGCAGCACCCAGCAGCTAAACTAAACTTCAAGTTGTAGCCCTGCCACTTGGCTGTGTGAGCTGGGGCACATTAGTTGGCCTCTCTGAGCCTCGGTTCCCTCATCTGTGAAATGGGGGCAGTAATAGTGCCTACATCATCGGGCTGTGGGAGGATTAAGAGAATGAATAGGGCCTAGGGCCTGTCCTACAGCAAGGGGTTTTCATCCACTTTGGTAGCTCAGTGATAAAGAATCTGCCTGCGATGCAAGAGACATGGGTTCGATCCCTGGGTTGGGAAGATCCCCAGGAGAAGCAAATGACAACTCACTTCAGTATTCTTGCCTGGATAATCCCATGGACAGAGAAGCCTGGCGGGCTGCAGTTCATGGGGTCACAAAGAGTCGGACACAACTGAGTGACTAACACTTTCATTTTCCCCTGTATGGAGTCAACCCTTCATAGAGTGACCTTTCCAGCCTTGCAGTTCTCATTGTCCTGACCCCCACGCTGCTGCAGGGCAGCCCTGTTTCTCTGAGTTAGGTAAATAAGAATCCACCACAGAGGTCCTCTTTGAGGTGAGGTTTCCCCCAGGTTCTGTCACACCCTGGCCCCATCTCTTTTCCATCAGAGTTAAAAGCTCAGATCTGGGAGATAGAAAGCTGTTTCTTCTCAGGTAGCCTGGGAAATACTCCTTTCCTTGGGTTACGAAATCAGGGACTTCCCTGGTGGTCCAGTGGTTAAGAATCTGTCTTGCAATGCAGGGGACGTAGGTTTGATCGATCCCTACTCAGGGAACTAAGATCCCTCATACCCAGAGCAAAGTAAGCCAGAGCAACTAAGCCTGAGCAATGAAAGATCTCACGTGCTGCAACTCGACTCAATGCAGTCAAACAGATAAATATTTTTTAAAAACAAACAAACAAAAATTGTCCACATCCTCCTACATGAGAGGCTGAGGGTCAAAGTAGTGCAGGGACCCCTGGCCTCATGCCACTGATGAAGAAATTGGCTTCATGACTTAACCAGCAGTTGAAAGAGAAGAACAATTGTCAGTGTTGGCAGAAATACACATATCCAGTCCTGTGAATTTTGAATAAGAACATTTTAGAACTTTTAGAACATGTAGAACTCTTTGCTACCTTCATTCAGAGGGACTAAGATGGAAAGTTAAAATTTTTAACATATTATTCAAAATTCACAAAACTCTATGTGTAATAAGTAGAAGTCACATTTTAAATGTTTTCTTTGGTTTTTAAAGTTCGTAGTGCTTTACACTTTTGAAATTAGTAAAGAAAAAACTACACTAAGCCTTTTGAGATAGATATCTGTATTGTACTGGTATCCTTCATATATACATATAACATATATTTTATTTATATAATATGTATATATAAATATAAATACATACAAATGTTTTCTCTGTGGTGAAAATTCCAGATGGTTTTATGTGTTCATTTATTCATTCATCAATTTTTTCATATCATTTAACTCAACAGCAGCTTTTTTAGTGCCCATGAGGTGCCATAATCTGCAACCCAGACTCAGACTTCGTTTCAAGGAATTTACAAATTGTTGGTGAAGATGGACACTGGACATGAAATAATGAGGTGACTACCGCAGGAGAAGAAAGGCAGGCTTGCAAGAAACACTTATTTCTTTTGTAATTTGACTAAAATAAGACAATTCATTATATGCATATTTGTTAAATAATAAATATTTAAATGAATCCCAAGAGTCCCGTAACTAGCTAGTAACAGAACTAAAAGTAGACCTAAAAGCTTTCTAGTCCCCAGGCAGATGGATTTTGTTTTTTCAACCTGACACCAATACCCTGGATAGTTCAAACAGCATCCCAATCTTGAGTAAAAAATATCCCAAGGTGGGCAACAGAGATGTCCGACAGAGGTGATCCCACCATCTATGCCCCTGTCAGACCAAGGAGGGGTCCCGTTCACACGTCCATGCCAAAGGGAGGAGGCGTGTGTGTGTGAGCACACACGCACACATCAAACAGGACTTGGTTCTAAGGCGGTCTCACCCTTCATCATCCATTAAACAGGGATCCAAGCCCGGCTTGATTTCATCACACCCTTGGAACCAGGCTGACAGCGAGTGCTCTTTCAGCCTCCCCTGGGAGCCAGGCCAAGAGAGGAACACCCAACACCCAGAGCATCCCCTGCTTGTTCCTCCCACTTCCTGAGAAGCACTAACCTTCAGCCCCTCCCCTGTGCCCCCCCTCTGCCCTGGGGAGAGAGGGGGCGGGGTGCCATCCTCCAAGCTGGCCACCACCTGGAGACATGGCCAGAAGGGCCGCCCTCTCCAGGCCCAGACTCCATGTATCATATTTTGTGCTGACTTCAGGCAACAGAGAGAGGAAGCAGAGTTGTACTTCCCAAGTAGCAGGGAAACCCTTAATCAATGTTAATTGGCTCTAATTAGCATATGTTAATTAATGATATTTACTACAAATTAAAGGTATGAGTGCTCCCAGAGGGTTTCCTGTTCATCCAATTAGTGCCAATTAGTTGCAATTAACACGTGTAAATGAGATTTCATTGAACCCAAAACAAACAGCACAGAATTTCTCAGATTCCCTCTTGCACCTTTCAGTCAGCTGGGGATTGGGGTGGGGGCGGCGGGTGAGAGGGAGGGGAAGAGAGGGGAGAGAGGAAGACAGAGACCCTTGGGCTGACCTCCTGGAGCAAGAGGCTGACTCTACATGCATCAGGGAAGAGAGAAGGAAGAGCCAAGTTGGGCCACCAAGCTGTTGGACAAGCCTGGTTGCCCCAAGGGAGGTCTCCTTAGGCTTTGACATTGGAGGACTTCGGATCTCCTAAGGGCCAAGGGCCATCCCTTGGGCTTCTCTGTACCTGCCAGGACTTCATCCAGTGCATGGAATACAGTATGTGCTCAGTAAAAAATAGCACCTACAGAAGAAAATGACAACCCATTCCAGTATTCTTGCCTAGAGAATCCCATGGACAGAGGAGCCTGGCGGATTATAGTCCATGGGGTCACAAAGAGTCGTATACGACTGAAGCAACTGAGAACTCAGTAAAAATTGGAAGAATAAAAGGTTGGTTCCTTTGCATCAGGGCTTCACTTGTGGCTCAGCTGGTAAAGAATCTGCCCGCAATGCGGGAGACCTGGGTTCGATCTCTGGGTTGGGAAGCTCCCCTGGAGAAGGGAAAGGCTACCTGCTCCTGTGTTCTGGCCTAGAGAATTCCATGGGTTGAATGGTCCATGGAGTCACAAAGAGTCGGACACGACTGAGCGACTTTCACTTCCCTTTACATCAAGGGCCGATATCTTTATTTTTTCATTTTTATGTATCTATCTTCTGTTTGGGCTGTGCCGGGTCTTCACTGCTGCATACCGGCTTCCCTAGGGGCAGCAAGCAGGGGACACTCCCTAGTTGCAGTGCATGGACTTCTTGTCACTGTGGGTCCTCTTCCTGTGCAGCGCAGGCTCTAGGCTCACAGGCTGCAGTAGTTGTGGTGCTCAGGCTTAGTTGCTCCACGGCATGTGGAGTCTTTCCAGACCAGGGATCAAACTTGTGTCCCCTGCATTGGCAGGCAGATTCTTAACCACTGGACCACCAGGTAAGTCTCAAGGACCAAATATCTTCAAATATAAAGCTAAGGGATGCAGTGACCAGGAAAAGATGCAGTGTTTTCTCTCCATGAAGTCTTCCCAAGAGCTCTACCAAGGAGCAAGATGCTATTTACCTCTATGATATCATTTTGGGGCTTGCCTGGGGGTTCAGTGGTAAGGAATATGGCTTTGCATAAAGACTGGTGGCTAAGAAGGTAAAGCGTCTGCCTACAATGCGGGAGACCCAGGTTCGATCCCTGGGTCGGGAAGATCCTCTGGAGAAGGAAATGGCACCCCACTCCAGTACTCTTGCCTGGAAAATCCCATGGACGGAGGAGCGTGGTAGGCTACAGTCCATGGGGTTGCAAAGAGTCAGACACGACTGAGCGACTTCACTGTCACTTGCATAAAGAATGTGCATATGTCTGTGGAAATTTTCCTTTACCGCTAATGTTGCTGTTTCCTAATTTTATTTCCTTTTGACTTAAGCACTACTTGGAACTTAAGCCACTGTCAAGGGGATCAGTGGATATATAAACAGCCAGAAGGAGCTAGCTACCAGGGACGATGAAGTGCTCCCCCAAGTTCTCAGCCCCACGGAACCTTCCTTGAAGCTGTGATATAAGATCTAGCTCCCAATAGCGTGTTCATCCCTAACTCACTTTGTCACACCAAACCTTCCGTTAAAGTTGAAGTGTGTTATTTTACAATGTCTACTGTTCGTGGGTGTCAGGCGCATTGCCAAGGGCTGGGGAGACAACACTGAACAAAACATCTAATGTCTACAAATCCCTGCCCTCGAGGTGCTCACACCCCCTCATGTATTATTGCCATCCTGGTTGGAAATTTGAAGTATATAGAGTCAGAGAGACTTGGGTTCATATCCCAGTTCTGTCTCTCAGCAGCTGGGGAAGGTATTTAATCTCTCTGGGCCTCAGTTTATTTATCTGTCACATGGGTACAATAATATCTATCCACCTATCTTGCAGTCATGTTATTGGGAGGATTAAGCTTCCTCCCCTGTCCCATGCCTTGGCAGGGCAGAATTTGGAGTTAAGCCACATAAAAGACGAGAGAGAGGAAGGTAAAACTCAATCCGAGCACACAAGTGGAAATCTGATTAAGTCTACAGTAAGTCATCTCCTTGTCTCCCCCATGCCTTGCTAAGTAAGTGGAGCAGGAAGGAAACAGGTTCAGAAAGGGAAGTACTTCCTGGGTCACACAGATGCTGAGGCCAGAGCCCAGACCTCTGGCTCCACTTGGTACATCCTCCTTCATCCTTGGCCTTTCTGAGTGATGAGACACATGAGTGGGATCCAGAAAGGATCTCCCCAACTGGCAGGAAGCAGGGATTGGCCACCCACACTGGAATGAGCTTGGTCTGAGGTGAATCTTTGCATACCAGGCTCTAGGACTCCTTCAGCTCAGCCAGGCTGCCCCCAGCCAGAGACCATACCCCTGCAGCTTTGGTCTTGTCACCATCTCCACTCTGCCCTCCAAGGACCCCCAGACAGAGTGTTCAAGCATTTCAGAGTGCCTTACTGTCCCTTTTATAAAGCAAGAGAGTCTGCCTAGATGACCCTGTTTTAAAAGATTTTTTTTAATATGAATGATTGTTAAAGTCTTATTAAATTTATTACAATATTGCTTCTGTTTTAAGTTTTAGGTTTTGGGCCATAAGACATATGGAATCTTAGTCCCCCAACCAGGGGTCAAACCCATACCCCCTGCATTGGAAGGCAAAGTCTTAACCACCGGCCTGCCAGGGAAGTCCCTGCTGCTGCTGCTGCTGCTAAGTCGCTTCAGTTGTGTCTGACTCTGTGCAACCCCATAGACGGCAGCCCACCAGGCTCCCCCATCCCTGGGATTTTCCAGGAAAGAACACTGGAGTGGGTTGCCATTTCCTTCTCCAATGCATGAAAGTGAAAAGTGAAAGTGAAGTCTCTCAGTCGTGTCCAACTTCTAGCGAACCCATGGACTGCAGCCTACCAGGCTCCTCTGTCCATGGGATTTTCCAGGCAAGAGTACAGAGTGGGGTGCCATCACCTTCTCCAGGGAAGTCCCTAGATGACCCTTTTTCGACCTAATGTTCTAGAACTTTGGATCTCCTCTGAAAAATCCAGGTCTGGCTTCACCTGTATATGCCCTGACAGTCTTAGCTGATGAGCGACTGAAGAAAGCCTTGACTTCCTCTTCCTTTGGGGATCCCTCCACCTGTGCTGGCCTACTGGGTCCCACTCGGTCCTCTCTCATCTCTCTACATCTCTCCCCCAACCCCAACTTTCTCCCAGGTAGTGATGAACCACCAGAAATGGTCCCCAAGACACCAGGCCACAGAAAAAGCCCTCCCTTGCTCTAATCAAATCAATCAGGAGTCTAGTGGGAAGACAATATACTGTATATTGTCACCCTGCTTATTTAACTTATATGCAGAGTACATCATGAGAAACGCTGGGCTTAAAGAAGCACAAGCTGGAATCAAGATTGCCAGGAGAAATATCAATAACCTCAGATATGCAGATGATACCACCTTTATGGCAGAAAGTGAAGAGGAAATAAAAAGCCTGTTGATGAAAGTAAAAGTGGAGAGTGAAAAAGTTGGCTTAAAGCTCAACATTCAGAAAACGAAGATCATGGCATCCGGTCCCATCACTTCATGGGAAATAGATGGGGAAACAGTGTCAGACTTTTATTTTGGGGGGCTCCAAAATCACTGCAGATGGTGACTGCAGCCATGAAATTAAAAGACGCTTACTCCTTGGAAGAAAACTTATGACCAAGCTAGATAGCATATTCAAAAGCAGAGATATTACTTTGCCGGCTAAGGTCCGTCTAGTCAAGGCTATGGTTTTTCCAGTGGTCATGTATGGATGTGAGAGTTGGACTGTGAAGAAGGCTGAGTGCCGAAGAACTGATGCTTTTGAACTGTGGTGTTGGAGAAGACTCTTGAGAGTCCCTTGGACTGCAAGGAGATCCAACCAGTCCATTCTGAAGGAGATCAGCCCTGGGATTTCTTTGGAAGGACTGATGCTGAAGCTGAAACTCCAGCACTTTGGCCACCTCATGTGAAGAGTTGACTGATTGGAAAAGACTCTGATGCTGGGAGGGATTGGGGGCAGGAGGAGAAGGGGATGACAGAGGACGAGATGGCTGGATGGCATCACTGACTCAATGGACGTGAGTCTGAGTGAACTCTGGGAGTTGGTGATGGACAGGGATTCCTGGCGTGCTGCGATTCATGGGGTTGCAAAGAGTCGGACACGACTGAGCGACTGAACTGAACTGAACTGAGCGGGAAGAATGGCAAGCACTGTGGGTTTTGGGGTTGGTCTGTTTTGGCTCCGCTGGGTGCTGGGTCTTCACTGAGGCCCACAGGCTCTTTGTTGCAGTGTCCTGAGACTCCTCTAGTTGCAGCTTGCAGGCTGAGGCTTAGTGGCCCTGCAGCATGTGGGATCTTTGCTCCTCTGACCAGGAACGAACCCACATACTCCGCATTAGAAGGCAGATTTCTTAACCACTGGACCACCAGGGAGGTCCCAGGACTGTGTTTAATAAAAAGAGCTCAGCTGAGTTATCTTCCAGGAGGGGTGTGCCAAGCTGTGGAATAGGATGTCTGCAGGGGCTCTTCCTGGGGCTCAATAATTCTTCCCCAATTATGAACCCCAGCCCAGAGACAGTAGGAGATATTGGGGGTGGGGATCCAGAAACAAGCAGAAAAGACCCTTTCCTGACTGTGCCTCCTTCCAACAAAAATAGAACCACCACTACCCAATGCCCACCACGTGCCAGGCACAGTGCAGGGCCATTAACCTGCATTATTTCCACGTGGAAGGGATGGTGTTTGCACCGTTTTCATTTCCCAGTCCTGTAGACATCTTGCGCCGGGCCTGGCTAGCTTTGGGACCGATGATCCGCCACATTTGGCCATGGAAGGGAGAGCAAGAAGGTTGCAATGAAAGATGGGGAAAAGGACCGCCTGCTGAGTCCCGCCCACCTCCAGCATGCGCATGCGCATGTGCGCCACACACACACACACACACACACACACACACACACACACACACGTGCACCCACATGAACCGCTCATGTGCACACACCCGCTCCTCGCTCCTGGCCAGATGGACACTGGCGCTACCAGTTGGCAGAGGATATATCCCGAGGGAGGAGACTGCTGCTAAGAAGGCTGAGTGAAGACGCTAAAGAAGCCCGGGACACAGCGGGTCCTCTGTTTGCAAGGACAAGAACGCTGCCTCCCAACCAGGAGCTCTAGATGCCCGGGAAACTCTAGGGTGGAGAAAAGAGAAACAGGCCAAGTGTCTACTCTTTATTCCACTAATGCCTCTTGAGAAGTGATATCTCTGTAAAGGCAAAGTTCCTGAGATGAAGCTTAACATGGCCACTTTAGGGGAAAAAAAAAACACACCAAAAACCCTGTGCTCGAGGAATGTAACAACAGAAAATAATTAAGGTCTAATAAGGTCAGTGTTCCACCTTAACACCTTTTCAGTTCCAGTTAAAACCTCTACTAATTTGCCAAGAAAAACCAGCCTCACTTGGGTCTTATTATTTGAATCACGTCCTGTCTCTTAATTTAAACGAGAGACTCACATAAGGATTTTTTTTATTTTAAATTACAATGCCGACTTTCTTCCAGTTGATTACGGTATATGACTCTCTGTTGGAAGGCCATTATTTTTTGCTATGATTTACAAAGCATTTAAAGCGAAATCAATGTAATAAATATTGAAGTATTGTAATAGATAATTCCATATATTTAACTGGAGACACAGTTTGGCCCTGCTTGGGCATCCAGGAAAGGGAGAAGGGAGAGGATGGGGAGGGAGAATGACCTGATGTTCACGCTAGGGGTGACATCTTTTCTTCCGGATTCATTTAGCCCGGCCTCACTGAGCCTTCCCCAAGGTCCTGTACACTGAACTTGGGGCCATGGAGGGTTGTGGGATGTCCAGGACCTGTCCTCTAGTGTCACAGACTCTTTGAAGAAATTCCCCTGCAAAGGAGGGGGACAGTGATGAAGGCCACCCTAACCTGCATACGGAGCCCTGGGACGGGGGAAGGCATTCAGAGAAATCCTGAATGTTGGGGGAAACAAGACTGGAGTTGCCTCCTCTAGCCTCTCCCCTTCCTTCCCTCTCCTACCCAACTCTCTCCTCCCCTTCCTTCCGTCTCCTCTTCCCTACCTGGACTGAGCTGTCTCTGGTCTTCTGGCCGTAGCCAGCATCTACGGGCCCCTGAGCTGGTGAAGCCCAGTGCAGAGGACACAGCCCAGCATTCGCAGCCCTGAAAGCCCTGGATGCAGGAGAGGTGTGAAGAGGGAGATGGTGCCGCAGTCTCACCAGCACTTTTGGCACGTGACCTGGGGCCAGCCACCTTGGTACAGACCCCACGGCCAGGAGATGTTGACCACCTCCTGGCCCCGCAGCTGTGGATGGTCAGATTTGCCCCATCTCTCCAGGGAGCCGGGATGGAGCACAGGGTCCAGAGTAGAGGTCCAGACAGCTTTCCCAGCTGGGAAGCCCTCCTGCCTGCCCCTGTGCCATCCACCCCGCCAGTCTCAAAAGGTACCCGGGAGCAGGCTCCTTTTCTACTCCATAACCCACCGCCCCAGAGGGAGCAGCCCCCCACCCCCGGCTTCTTCCCATCCTCAGAGTCATTGCACGTGGGTCACATGTCTGTTCCTATGTGGGCTCTGCACCCAGGTTCCTGGCTTGATTCAGAAACTCACGCCCAGCGGTGAGGGAGGCACACAGGGAGCCTATGGGTTGGTCCCAATAACACACTCCTGGTGCAGGCAGTGTGCTGTTTGATGAGCTATTGGAGCACCGGGGAGGTTTTCATAGAGGTTGTGTGAACTATACAGTGCCAACTGAGCGACTGAGCGTGCCGACTGAGCGCACTGGCTGTACAGTGCAAGCTTGTGATGGACCGGTAGCTCATGCACCCCCGCACATGCGTGCATGTGCACGCGCGCGCACACACGCACACACACACATCTAGCAGATCCCACAGGAAGAAGACGTATTGTCCCTTGCCTTCCCACCCCAAGCCTGAACCCAAGCCCCAAGTCCCTAGCTCTGAACATACTCCGCTATAAATCCCAGGAGGGGACATGCAAGGGGGAAAGGAGCAGAGAAAGGAGATTTACAGCAAACTTGCTTCCTGACACCTCTCTGGCCCATCCCATAAAATAACAGTATCAACAGATAAATCACAGAGTCTCAGGAGACCTCACCCTTGCCCATATGGGGTCTTTGGTGGGAGTCAACAGGACAAGGGCAGAGGGATTCACCCAGCTAATTCTCCATGATACCAGGAGTCCCCAGCGGCCTGGGGTGGGAAAGGGGAGGTCTCAGCTCTAATCCTTAGAGTGTGAGGAGGTGGAGAATGGGGTGAGGGTAGAGGGCAGGAGCTTTCATCACCCAAAACAGAGTAAGGCATCTCTAGATTCAGCATGGGCTTTGAGCAAATCTCAATTCCAGTTGTGCCTTTGAGCAAGGCATTCCTAGTGGTGTGCCTTTGAGCAAGTTACTTAACCTCTCTGGGCCCCGGTTTACTTCTCTGTCAAGGCAGGACATTGACTATCCACCTGATAGGCTAAACCACATTCCTTCCCCTCTCCAGGCTGCAGTGTTCCATCTGTAAAGTGGGGGGACATGGAAAGTCCTTGGTCTTTAAGGCTCATCCCTCCGAACATCATGGAGCCCAACAGTTAAGACCAGCTTCCAATGGGCACGGTAACCAAGAGGAGTGGGCAGGGTGGAGCTGCAAGCATGAGGTGGGCATGGCCACACAGACCAGGCAGAAGATGTCACCATCTGGGAGAGGCCAGAAGGGCTCCATCTGACCGATCCCCACAGTTCTGACCATTCCAAGCTGGAGATCCCACCCTACCCCCATTACAGCCTGGATAGCCATTGATGGGGCAGCGGGACGCATTGCAGCGATTAACTTTCCTCCAGAGGTGGGAGGGGGTGGGCGAGTCTCTGCTCAGCCTCCTCCCTTACTTGTGGAGAGACCCCCTGGCTTCCCTCCTGCCTGTGCAGCCCCTCCTCTGCAGACCACATCCCTGCCCGTCTTCCCCCTGCCCTTGGCACCTTCCACCAACCAACGGTGCAGTATGAACCCCAGTGCTTCACAATCTTCCAGCCCCACCCTCCCTCCTTGCCTCCCTCCTCCACTTCTTCCCCGTCCTCCACCTTGATCCCTTGTCCCTCTCCTCTCCTCCTCTGCGCCCTCTCTTCTACTCTCCCACTCCTGTTTCTCTGGTGTATTTCTCTCCTCTCTTCTCCACTCCCCTCCCTGTCACTGATTCTTCCCTTTGCATCCCCTCCTGGCTCTCCTGCCTTCCCTTCTTTCTGGGTCTGATTCAGAGAACCAAGGTGGCACTACCTTGGGGGAGTGAGCATGTGGAGGGGCAGTGAGGGGCTGGAAGGGGGCACGCTCTGGCCTGAGCCCCCCCACCCCAGTATTGCTTCGGAGGCAGGAGGATGGGAGTTCACCCACAGGGCAGCTGTCAGCGGCTCAGTGGATGGATGAGTGAAAGTGGAGGGGGTGGGGAGGAGAAGGTGCTGGGGAGGGAGCTGTCTTCAACTAAACATGAGTGTGGTGGGTGAAATAATGGGGCTGTTTAATAACAGCCCCGCCCGAGGCACCTCAGGCCCGAGACCCAGCCCTCCTGCCCACCTCCCTCTAGTCCCATGCCCCACCCCACCCCAACCCCATCCCCCAAATCCCCTCATCCCAGAGGCCTGTGAGTTTCCCTGATCCTTTGGGCAGGCCCGGAGGCCCTCCACCAAGTCCCGGGACCCCTGCCTCTCCACCAACCTTCCCCATCTCCCCCCCATGGGAGGAGGGGCAGCTGGGACTGGGACCCCCCAGACGACCTGCTTCCAGAGTCATGTCTGAGCAGATCAGGACCCCAGAGCCGGCAGGCCTATTAGGAGGCCTTTGTGGAGAAGCAGGCTGGGGAAGAGGAATGGGGATTTTCCATCCTCCAAGCAACTGAATTACACAGTCAGGGGATCAGGGGAGAACTCAGTGCTTAAGCTGCTCTTCACGGCCCAGCCTCCGCCCTGGCGCTCAGCCTCCTGCATGCTCAGCAGGGAACTGAGGGAGCCTTGTTGTGTCTGTTTTGGTGGTGTCTTTCCTGTGATTGGAGTCAGCCTTGAGAGCAAAACCAAGTCTTTTCTCTTCCCACCCCACCCCCCAGAGCTATTACACCAAAAATGGGCTCAAAGGCGACCAGCTTGCTACCATCTGCACCAACCTTCACCTTCCATGAAGACCTTGGGTCTGCTGATTAATCCAGAAGTGTGGCTTGGAGAGGTGAAATGACTTGCTCTAAGTCTTACAGCAAGCAAAGGGCAACTGAGATGGTTTCCTGACTGTGGCTGGATGTAGAGGTGAAACCAGGCCCATGCCAGGGACTGCAAGGAGCCCCAGACTGCTTTTCTCTCTTACTAGAAGTGAGCTTCGTCAGCCCCGACATCAGCTTTAAAAAGAACAGAGCCTGCTCCCATTTTGTCTCCGAGGCTGCAGGGGGCCAGCCCATAGCAGATGGTGGAGGGCAGGGGAGGGGAGAGGGGGTGGAAAGGAGATTAGACTTAAAGAATCTGAATTCTTCAGGCCTCATCTTAGCCTTACCACTAACTTGCTGTGTGACCTTGGGCAAACCAACACCCCTCTCTGAGCTTCAGATGGCTTATCCGCAAAACTGAGATCATGTCTCTTTCAGGATGATTTTGAAGGTATTGAAAGAGCATCCCCTGGTGCATATTAGCTGTTCAAAATGATGGTGAGAGCAGAATCGGAGGTGATTTCATTTCTTTTACCCAGAGCGGTGCCCATTCCCTGAAACAAGAGGCTCATTCAAGCAGCTGGTACTTCCCACTGGGAGGGCAAATCCATCATGTTCAGCAACTATTGGCCTCCCCCACCTGGTATAAGGTTATTGGGGGGTCATGCCCCTGTGCCCTGTGTCCACTTTCTAGAAAGAGGCCCAAAGCCCACCACCCTAGCCCCATGTGGCCCCTAGAGGCCTTTTGCTGACTAAATGGCCTTCTCCGACCTTCCCGATGACCTATGTTCTTTCCAGCCAGAAAATTCTATGACCCTGTGACCCCTGAAAGCCCTGCCCTGCTAATGGTTTTATGATCTTCTCTACGGAATCCTCTCTCTGCCCTCTCTAACCCCCAGGCCCCTTTCAGTAGGTCCTAGTCAAAATAAACAACATTTATGACCAGAGCAGGATTCAAGGTCCACACTGCAAACAAACGTAGAGCCCTTTGAAGGTGCCTGGGGAATCCATCACAGCCTGGGGTGTGATGCTCCCCAGGCCCAAGGGGAGGTGGGCCCTGGGAAGGGGCACAGGCATGGGAAGCCGGGCTCTGGATCTAGGTTTAGAATCTGAGGATCCTGAGCTGTCTGGGGCTCCCTTCTCAGCACCAAGCCCAGCCTCCCTGCGAGGGAAGGCGGTGGGGGTGGGGAAGGACAGGGAAGACCCAAGATGTCCACTGTGATCAGCAATCTTTCTGAAAAAAGGTGAGGGACTTCCCTGGGGGTCCAATGGTTATGACTCTGTACTTCCAATGCAGGGGGAGCAGGTGCAGGCCCCCCTTGGGGGCCAGGGCCAGATTTGGTGTGTTATCCTGGGAGAAAATGAAAGGAGACAAAAATGAATGAGCTGGGGGGTGGGGGGGAAATTGAGGCAAACAGAAAAAGCAAGTATGAGTGGATGAGAGGGTGAGAGCCCAAACCACAGGAATCTCAGGGTCCATCACTGCCTCCAGGGCTCGCCTGAACAGTGGAGCAACAGTAGGCAGCTTGGGACAGACTTCCTAAGGAAGTACATTAGTCTCAACACAGGTAGGAGAGACATCAACCCAGCCTGGCCTGCCTCCTGCGCCAGCCAGCAGACCTACAGTGAGAGGGAGATTGTGGGCAAGAGCAAGAATCTTAGTCCATCCCGAGTCTCTCCTGGAGACCCCTAACTTGGACTTCAGTGAATGATGGCACTGATGGAGCAGTGGGAGCCCCGTGTCCAGAACGAACCCCTCTTCCTCCGTCCCACCCAAGTGAAGGGCCGAGAGCTGCCCCCCATGCTCTATTAACCATCCTCCGACTGCGAAAGGGGCCCACAGGCGGCAGCCCCCTCCTGGCTCATCTCGGCCTCCCACCGGCCACGTGGACGGGCCGCCTCTGCTGGACTCCACGTCTCCCTGCAGGTGCGGCTGCGGGAGCAGGTTTGTTTTCTTCGGGAGGGACAGGATCTGCCTGGGGAACTGGTTGCAGAATATTAAGGTAGGATTCCCAAAGGCCCGAGTCTGAGAGCAGCTTTCTAGGACATGCAGCTCAAGGTTTTTTCCTTCAGCTCTGGCGCACCAGCCTCCAGAACTGGGGCATGGGCCTGGGGGCTGGTGTTCTCTGACTCAGGGCTGGAGCTGGGGTGGGGGGAGGTATTTTCCCCAGGAGACCTGTGCCTTACAATTTACCCTACTAAAAATACCATGCTGCTCAACAGGTGGGGTGAGGAGCTCTAGACGGGAAATGTGTGCAGTTAGCAAGGTATCGATAACATTTATCAGGGACCCACTTTATAGTATTTGCATCTGTGGCAGATAATTAATATATGGAAGGCTGGAACAAAGGTGGAAGGGAGCAAGGGAGGAGCTGGAAAGGCAGGCCTGAGTTTCTTCAGTGTAAATAGTTTGTTCGATAAACCCTCCTCCTAAACTGAAAGAATTTCGCTGGCTTTTTATGATCTTATACAAGTGAATTAGAACTTTCAGCTGAGTACCCTGGTGCCCAGCACGGTGCTTTATAAATAAAAGTTCCTCCGTGGCATTGGATTTTAGGGCTACGAGGGCTGTGGAGAGCATCTAGGCCAGTGGATCTCAACATTGGTTGAATATAGAATCACCTGGGGCATTTTTTTAAAAAATGAGATGCCAGACACCCACCTCCAGAGATTCTGATCTAATTGGTCCGGGTGGAGCCCAAGTGTGTGTGTTGTGTTGTTTTTTTTTTTAAAGCTCCCTAGAGGGTTCTCCTTTGCAGCCAAGGTTGAGAACTGCTGGTCTGAGCCAGCACTTCGCTTAACAGATGTAGAAACTGAGGCCCAGAGACCAGGTTACCTAGGCTTACACAGGGCGAGGGCCACAGACACCAATCAGACGTCCTGCCTTGTTTGTTAAATGAGCAGACAAAAGACTGATCCTCTCTTGGAGGCATCTCAGTCTGCAGAGACCAGCTGCCCAACCCCCTTCCTCCCACCCCTACATTTTCATATTCTTTTCATCACAAGCCGGGCCGACTACCGTCTTGACCCTGCTTCTCGAGCCCTCTCATCCTGAAGGCCTTGGGGCTTATCCAGGCTAAACATCTGGCTCAGACGTTGTCCACCATCTCTGAAGCCTTGGAGAGGAACAGGGCACTTGAAGCACCACAGGGAGTGTCGATGTCTACCCAAGAGCAGGGGTGTGTGTGTGCAAACGCATCCATGTGCACAGATATACATCTGTGTGCAGAGGACTCTTCTGCATGGGGGCACTCACCTTCCAGGCATATGGGCACTCTCGGTGAGAACATTTATGTGTGGTTGTGAACATATCCACACGCAGCATGGTACACATGTTCACAGAAGCCCCTGTCTACACAGGAGTGTAAGTGCATCCTACAATGCGGTGTGTGTGTCCGTAATGGTGTACAAGTGTATAATGCTGCATCCAGACGTACAGAATACACATTTGCATTTATCGCTGGAGACTTGCATGTGACAATATACACGTGGCTGATTGGCTGTGTGTGTGTGTGACCAGCAGTCTGTGTGTGCAGGTTTATGTGGAGAGAGAAGAGGTGTCTGCTGTTTCCATCATTTCTCCTAATGAATCACTGGGAAATACACATGTGGGAAAACTGTATCTTTCCCGCTTAAACATATTTCTGCACATACGAACAAAATGTGGTGTTGTGTCAACTAAGACTCTGCATGTAAACATCACGTATCATTGATAGAATTCAATAAGCCATGCGAGGCCCCGGTAGCATTCCTTAAAATTTTATTTAACACTGTTTCAGCCAAGCAGCGTTGGGCCAAGTCTCATACACACTGTGGATTACGGGTGCAAATGCACAATTTGTAGGATATAATATACAACACATGGGAAGCGTAACAGAGAAGCATCACCTAAAAATTACAAAGGTCTCCATCTTTCTCTCGGCTCAACTTAGTCCCCTTCCTTCCCCAAACCTGATTAAAACCCATTCCTTCACACTTCCCTAGGAGGTCTCTGCATTTGTGGTGAAGAGAGATAAAATGGCCAGTGAGGATTTAGGGTGGGGGAAGAGATAACACTCTAAGACCTGGTCTCTGGAATGCTTCTACTCCTCCCCAGTCTGTCAGAGGCAGGCTCAAGCCCCAGCATGTGTTACAACACGGAGGCTGAAGACAGCATCTTTATAGTCCCTCGGGTTGACGGAAAAGTTATTCATTCAGAATGAGTAGAAAGAGCATTGAACTTATCAAATTGATAGTAAATCCTTCATTAAAAGGTTCATAGGAATGGTTCCCTGCTTCTCTTTTTTTAAGGGGGAACTACGTCTTCTCTTGAGCCCAAAGGAGAACGACCTTGCACTTAGTTACAGGCCTGCCAGCCCCCCTTTCAAAATGTGGGCTGGCTGTTTGCCTGAAACATCAGCTAAATGATGAGTGGCCTGAGAGAAGAGGAAAACTCAGGAGCTGGGAAGATGGGATCCAAACCAGAAAGTGAGCAAGAAAATGGTGGAACCACCACCGAGGGGCCTCCAAGCGGAAAATGCTCCTTGACCAACCAGCCACTGGGCAGTGAAGAGAGGTCAAGGCCCCATGTGGATGCACGCCCGTGTATAAGACAGATGACTAAAGAGGAGCTACTGTGTAGCACGGGGAACGCGACTCAGCACTCTAGGGCTACCTAAATGGGAAGGAAATGCAAAGATGGGGCCACGTGTATACATGCAGCTGATTCACTCTGCTGGACAGGAGAAATTAACAGAGCACTGTCAAGCAAATAAACTCCGAGATCCCGTGTGGGGCCTCCGAGCCCTGTTCTCTGGGAAATCTCCTCTCACCACCTCTGGGCTTCATTTTGGCTTAACACCAGCAAGACTGAGACAAGGAACTCCCTACACCTACCCGCCTGTGTTTCTGTAACTTCCTCCAGCTGAGCCTGAGGGGCCTGTGAAGTAAAGACAAACAGCCTAATTTGAACAGCCATCAGACCCCCCCCCACCCCACCCCC
>SJYQ01095238.1:339428-382759 GCA_006410935.1 Redunca redunca
CCCCCCCCCCACCCCACCCCAACTCCCCAACTCCTCTGCTACCCACAGCAAAGCGGTCATCAGAACTATCTTTCTAGACAGTCCCCCAGCCCCTCTCCAGCAGCAGCGATACCAGCCAACCTGCTTGAACGCCAGCACCAAAAAGGACTGTATCATCTTCATATGCTGAAGCCTCCAGAGCCTGGTGCTGTGAGCTGGCTCCTGGGTGAATATGAAAAAAAAAAAAAAGTTTCCTAATGTTTAGATTAGAACTTAGAATGGGAAAAAGCGCCCATCAATGTGAGTGCCCCTCTCCAACACACACACACACGCACACGCACACACACACACACGCACACGCACACACACACACACACACACAGCCACACAGACAAATCATGAATCATCTCTGTGGCTGAGCATTTTAGCGTTCAGTAATATTCTCAGAGGCCCAGGGTTTTCAGGCAAATCCCAGTCCTGTGCACAAGGACACTGCATAAATCCCTCCCCTTATGAAAGGCCAGTCTGAGCAGATGGGACCACTCCTAAGTAAACTGTGGAGCCCGCCCCATCTCAGGAGGAGCAGCAGGGGGCCGGCCCTACCAGCCCAGAGATCAACAGAAGCTAACGTTCTCATCCCCAACTTACCTTTCCAAGGGAGGTGTCCATTTGACCACATAGTCCTCCCTCTGCTCCCCCAAGGGGAAGGCAGATCCTGAAGGGGACTGGCGGAAACCCCTGCAGAGCAAGTGGTGGCCAGAGTCGGGTAGGCAAAGATGAGCATTGGAGAGCAGGTCAGGGCTGGAGGAAGTAAGAGGCAAAGGGCCCCCTCCAGGCCAGGTTCTTCCCGTGTTAAGTCTGGGGAAATAGCCTCAAAGCAACTCCACTTCTTGATAATCTGCCTCATTAATATTTATTCAACAAAAGAGTGTTTTTAAGAAGAAGGAAAGGCCAGATAATTAAACAGTCAGCAGAGGTCGAGGCTTCCTCCACCTCGTTCTCTCTGGCCCCCTACCTGCAGCCTAGGCCAAAGATATATGCCACACCGATTACCACCACAACCCCTTTTCAGCTCCCCAGGTGTGTCAGAAAGACATAAGGCAGGTGGATGGAGAGAGAAAGACAGACCTGGGCACCCCCAGGTGCTCCCCAGGAAACGCACGGACTGTGAAATTACACCGGGGCTGGACAACTTACCACCACGCTGGAACCCTTGGGGTACTGAAATAATTAACTTGCTAATCAGCTACACCTTGCTCTTTCCTTTCTTCCTGGAAAAATAACAATTGCAAATCGCCTTCACATCAGGTTCCTGTGTCAGTCACTTGGAGACAAATGATGCTCTGGAAGAAATACTCTCTTGCCTGCGTGTAAACTGAACCGGGTCCTACCAAGTGAGGCCTCTTCCCCCTTCTCCACCCCTCAACCCTTCCCACCAGGCATGAAGGGGGCCTGGGGGAGGGGGACACAGAGACAGAATGTTTCTGGAGGGGCAGAGCTTTTATTCCTGTCCACGGCACAGAGCTTTTCCATCTCCGCTAAGCTTTCTTGATTTCGGCCCTCTTTAGCCCGCTCGCCGGCGCTAAACAGCCAAGATCCATGTGGAGAAAAGAGGATTGATTAGAATCGTAATAATAATCCCTGGCATTCGTCCGGCTTTAGCGTTTACAAAGTGTTTCCACACATTATCTCATTCGGTCAGAGGAGGCCGGAGCAGGAGGGAATCTGAGCAATCACGTAGCCCAATTCCTGCAGGTTATCGATGGGGAAACTGAGGCCCCAAGAAGTTGAGTGTCTTCCCCAAAGGCCACAGCTAAGGACAGCGTGGCCAGGTCCTCATGTTGACTGCCTAGAGGCCCTGGGCCGTCTCCCATCCTCTGAAAAGAGGGAAAGGACGTGATCACCTTTTGGGTCCACTGTGGATGTAAACCAGGAAAGCAAAAAATTACAAGAGTAGGGCATGGGCACCAGTAAAAGCCGATCTCACAAGAAATGGTTTGGGGGGAACTGGGAGTGGAGGAGACTAGTGAACACACTTCCCTGCTGTCTCTGTCCCCTTGCCTCCCCCTTCTGTCTAGGCTTCAAAATATGAACATTATGCAGTTTGGGATCTAAGGCTTAACTCGGCCACAGGTCCCCAGGGAGGGTGTGGGAGCAGGGGGGATTTAAATCTGGCACCTCCACTCCCAGGATTCACGGCACAAGGGGCTCATGTGTGCAAACGTGTGTCCACTCAAGACACTGGATTTAGTGTCGAAAAACAGGCATCTTGATCCTGTCACAGATCAGATGATTTGCAAATTAATAGCTCTCCACCCCCTCCCCAGGCCTCACACACACACACACATACCCCCACCACTCCTGGCTCTGAGGAGGTGAAAAAAAGATTTCTGGTGAAGAGAGACACAAGAGTGGGAAAATATCAGGTGGGACAAGGAAGCAAACTGACGCTGGATTCTGGAGGAAAACACTTCTCCACGAGTGGCAGGAGTGTATTTCGACAGGGGTCTTGGCGTTTCCTTGCCCCCGTGGCCCAAGCCCCCCCGGAAGGTAAGCGGTTCCTTTGTGTGTTCGTTTATTACTAAGCCCAACTCTTTTCCTTCTAAAACTCCTTCTTCTCCCTGTTGAGCTGACCATGCTTCTGGATTTATGAAGAGAGATGTTTTAGCAGAAATCCCCCAGAGTGGCCCATCAGCCCTAAATCCCAGGCCCGCTCACCCCCCCAAGACCCCATGACACACACAGCATGCCAACACGGCTTCCTCTTGCCTATGCATTAGCCATCCATTGTGGCAACCTGACATCTCTCACACATAAAACCGTAAGAGAGAAATAAAATATCTGTCTCTTGGCGAAAATAAAGCTTTGCCTCCCTCCTGATGTATAGGATATAAAATAAAGCCGCGGCTCCAATAGTGGCTTTTCCTTATGCCGGAGTTGCCTTTGCACACACGGAGACAATGAAGACGGATGGTTTGGGACGAGGCCCAGCCTCCTGGGGCCGCCTTCACCCTGTTTTATGGTCGTCTCTCCCCCTCCTCCCTGTCCGTCTTTTTCTTTCTTCCTCACTTTCTTTCCTTTCTGCTGCGGCTTTGCCTTTCATTCGCCCTTCTCTTTCTTCCCTCTGAAACTTTATTCCTCTTGTTCGCTTTCTTTCTAAAGCAGGGAGACAAGAACCGAGTTGCTCATCTTCCCCACGCGCCCGCCATCTCTCCCCACCTCTCCCTTCTCCAGACCCCCAACTCTCTCCGGATCTTGCTGGGACTGCTTGGGGATCTGCTTTGGTCAAATGTACAAACGTTCCCCAGGGACAATTAAAAATGTATTTAGCGCTGGGGGGGATTTTTCCGCCCTCCTTGAGGAACTGCCCTCCTCCCTTTCCTCTCCCTCAACTCCAGTGGTTGGTGGACCTCAGCAGTTATTTATTTAGCCTCCGAGGACCCAACAGAGCAAAGCTGCCACCTCGAAGGGGCGAGAGTTGACATCTACCTCTCAAACCCCAGCCTCAAAGCTGCCTCATCAGACAGACCGTGTGGGCCTTGGGCCCCTTCTGGCCAACTCAGCTGCCCAAGGTTTGATTCCAGTGCCTCCCGATCTGCCCCGCCTGGTTCCCCAGTCCTGGGAACTAGTGTGCAGTGTGAGGGCAAGAAGAGGGGTCCCTCCCTGGGCTCACACAGAGAGACAGAACGGTCACCCTCCCAATCACAAACGTGGTCACCCCCCCCACCACCACACACACACACACACTTGACTCCCACAGTGCACAGCGGCCACCTTTTGTCTCCTCCATCCCCAGAGGCCTGGCTCCCACCAGGTGTGCCTTGCTCCCCTCTGTGTCCTTCCTCTGTGTCTCCAGAAGCTTCTTCCCATCCCTGCCCTGACCTCATCTCTCCGGCTGCTTCCTAACCCACTCAGAACCTCACCTGCTCCGACAAGGGATGCAGGATACATCCCAAGTGAGGGACGAGTAAATAGTGACTGCAAGAAAACGGGGTGCAAGGTCTGGGTTCCTGGGTGAGCAACAGGGAGGGAGGGAGAGCTTTGGTGTTGCCTGGACCCAGGCAGAGTCCAGCAGAGGGGCTGTGGGTGGCTTTCAGTCTCTGAAATTGATGAAGGGGTGTGTGTATGTGTGTGTGTGTGTGGAGGGCCCCTGGTCGCCCCTAATTTGAGAAGAGCTTTATTAATGCAAACACGGAAGGAGCTGGTGAGGCAGCAACATCTATTGAACTCTGCCTCCACGGGGGGCAGGTCCAGAAAGGACTCAATCCCAGCTGCAGAGCTTTAGGGTCTCTCTCTCCACCTGGTATCTCTCCAGATATCAGCAGCGACCACCGCCACTGGGTAAGGGGAGAGAGTCAACTAGTGAGAGGATTAATTACTCGAGGGCACGAGCCCTGTTTGTCTTCCTTACCGGGTGTGTTCAGACGGAGGAACACGGGCACGCACCCAAATACACATTGTTGTCACGCCGTCGTAGACGTTTTATTTATTTGTTGGATTCCTGCCCAGAGCCGCTCACACACTCTTCCATGGGCTCTGAGTCTCCCACCCAGCAGGCCGCCTCCTTTTCTCCTGCCTGTGATCGGCTGTCACACCTGGGACACCCTTCAGTCCCCCCTAGGCTCCTGCAGCCTCCTGGGCTCTGAGCCTCACTCACCCTGCCACCTTTTTTGGTCACAGGGTGTCTTTCCATTTCTTTTCCTCCACGCATTTCCCCCAGTATGTCTTTCTTCCTTTCATCCCTGCTTACTTTTCCACCGTCCTTCTCTTTCCCCCTCTAGGCTTCTATTCCCCTATTCTCTGTTCCCCTGCCCTCGCCTCTGTCTTTCTCTCTCTCTCTCCCTGTCCTGCCTCCTCCAGCTCACCCTGTTCGTCCCAGGCTGTCCATGTCCTGTCTTTGCTCAGCAGGGCGGTGCTGAGATCACCACGCTCGACCAGGCTCCCTGCTTGCGTGCCCAGGGTGCCTCCAGCCCTCGTGGGAAGCCCGGTGTTGCTTACCCAGCCCGAGCACACATCTTGAAGGCCCGGTCGGATGCTGCTGCCCTTTCCCTGCCTTGAGGTCCCCGCCTCCCCTCACCTGGGTCTTAGAAACATGGCTGGGAGGAAGGAAGTACTCAAAGGCGCAGCAGGGTGACAAGCCCCCCAAATTTCTCATCTTCAGTAATGCACTGACCCTGGAATCTCAGGGTTTCCTTCCTGGGGAAAAAGGAGGTAATACCGATCCCCCCAACCCCACCCCACCCCCACGCACACACACACTTACTACGTGATTCTGGGTAGATTGTGAAAAAACCCAAAACTAAAGTGCTGCGTGCAAGCAGGTCATTTCCAGGAGAGAGTGTTGGAGTGAGACTAAGGCAACCCAAAGCAGGAGCAAAGAAAGGAAACAGCAGGAGAGGCTGGATCAGATCCCTGGGCTCAGGGCGGCTTCCAGGACTGCACCAGTGGTGTCCTCTAGAGTCAGTGCGGAGGTGGCTTGGCCTCCAGGACTATGAGGGTCTCAGCCGCGCCGGGCTCCCTCCCTCCTCCCTCTCCTTGGAAGGTGGAGGCTGGCTGTGCCCTGTTACAGCAGGCCAGCACAGGGACCCAGGCTGCTCCGCTGCAGGCGCCCCCTTTCTTGGCCTCACCGCTGGTTTCTGGGGGCTGGACAGGAGCATGCTGGGTGAGGAGGAAAGCAGCCAGGACAGTGGCCCGTGATTAGAACCAAAAGCAACCAACCAAGCTGGCAGACTTGGATCCTTGGGCCTCCCAAGCCCTGCACTGGGAAGGAGGCAACGTGGGGCTTGGAATCAAGGAAAAAAGGGGGTACAAGAGAGGGCACCTTCAGCCCCCCCAGCTGCAGGGTGGCTGGGAAGAACCGGCAGGACCTTCCCATCCAGCGTTCCTAGGGCCAGGTCCCTCCTCTGGGGCTGGTCTTGAAGGTGATTCTCACAGGAGAAAACTGTGTTGTGAATGCCGCTTCCTGGGTCCTGCAGGGCCTTTTCCAAGAGCGCCTGGGATGAGGTTCAGAGGATGCTGCAGCCGCTGAGCGATGACTGGGCAGCAAATTGCCCCCCGCAGCACCTGGGGCAGAATTTACACCCCTGGCAGCCGAGCAAGTGGTGTGCGTGGTGGTGGGTTCGGGAGACGTGGAGAGCTTTGGGTGGAAAGTTCTTGTGGGGCTTGGGGACGCAGGCAGTAGGGGCAGCAGGTGTGGGCGAGGAGGTGAGGTTGGGGCTCCTTGCTGAGCAGACAGGGGTTTAAAAGCAGAGCTGAGCTGACAGGCTTCGGAGGCCACCAATTTGGAAAGCTGGGTCAGTTTTGTCGCCATGTCTCTGGGATCAATTACATTTTAAAATAAAAGCTCAGTGGAAACGGAGGGAAAACACATTAATCTACTGTGCTGTCGCCTTGGAAGCTTTAAAACTGGACTTAAATTTCTAGAATCAGGAGTCACCAGGCCCGCTCTGAGTTGCTCTCCCCAAACCCCTGCTAGACTCGCAGGTTGGTTCCCCAGGACCTGTTTACTGAGTCATCTGGACACTGGGGCCAGAGAACCTGTCCCAGTCAGAGTCCTGTCCTCACCCTCAGCTCCCCTAACCCACTATCCGAGCACAGGGAGGGACCCTCTGTCCCCCCACTCGAGGTCCCTGCACCCCCAAACGGGCGCAGCAACGTCTTCCAGCCCATTCTAAAGGCAGCCGCGGAGGACCTTGGGCTCAGGAAGGGCCGGCAGCCGGGTCCAGCTGTCGCCCTGGAGGTCCCCACCGACCGCCCCCAACTCACCCCCGCGGTCCCTCTACTTTGCATGAGAAGGAGCCCAGCTGGGGCGGGGGCGGGGGCGAGCCACTCGGGACAGGGTCCGCTATAGATTCCAGAAAGGAGCGGTTGACTTGAGCGCGCTGGTGGCAAGAACCAAGACAGCTGGGGGTGTAGGGGAGATGGGGAGAGTTGGGAGACGGCTCAGAGGACATCTCCCACCCCCACCGCGGGCCTAACCCAGCGCAGCAGGCTGGGAAGGCGCCTCTGGGTCCGGGTGGAGGCGGCGAGGACCCTAGCCACGCAGATCTTAGCGTCTCCCGGGGCCCCTGAGTACCAGGTACCACTCGGCTGGTTCTTGGAAAAGCACGGTCCGCGGCAGGAGCACAAAGCCAAGTTGCAACCCGCACAGCTAGCCTGCTGGGTTGGGGAACAGCACGGTCCCTCCCCAGCTCCGCCCGGAGCCCCGGCCTGGGAGAGAACCGAGGAGCGGGCAGTTGAGAGAGACAGAGAAAGAGAAAACCAGCCCCAACGCCCCCTTCCCGCAGTGGGGAGCCAGAGCCCAGGTGTGTATGGAGGGGGTGCGGAGACGGCGAAAGGGGCCTCGGATCCAGAGGTCCAGATGGGCGGAGAGCCAGAGAGGCGCACAGCCGGCCTTGGCTCGGTTTCCAACCGAAAGGTGTCGCGGGCCGCAAGGCGAGGGGGCTGCCAGCGGGCCTCGGGGGTGCAGGGTCGTGCGGGCGGAGGGTTAAGGATGGAAAGCAGTGTTGGCAGAGTTCTAAAACCCCAACGTAACGAGCGCAAACCAAATTCGCTGTACGGGCTTCCCGGTTCGTTCGAAGAGGGTATTCCATTTGCAAAGAACTGAGTTCCTTGCCTGCCCAGGTTCATAACAGTTTCGTTTCGGGGAGCATTTCCTCCAATTCAGCTGGGAGAGAGATGTCTGAACCTAGCCCCGCGTGTGGGGTCAAAAAGCCATTCCCCAAATACCGGCCAGACCCGGCTGGCCCATCTTTATTGCCTTCTACACTTGAGCCGAATGCGCCTTCCTAACGCTCCTTCCGCAAAAAAAAAAAAAAAAAAAAAAAAACGAGGAGCAAAAGCAAGGCTTGCCTAGCCCTGTCACCTTCAGATTTCACTTCGGAAGAGATCCGGGTTTAGCATAGGAATGGTGCTGTCGAAACGAATTTGGTATTTGGTGTGGGCCGCGGAGCTAGAGTGATTCTTCGAGGCTAAGACTCTCAGGACCCAGACTTTGCCCGCACTTCTGGGAGAACCTGCCCCCCGCGGGCAGTGGTCCCTAGTTTATACTCCGAGGAAAATGAGGAAGGCATGGGCTCCGTAAGACGCGAACTACCAGGGGCTGTGCTCTGCGCTTGTCTGGGAAGCTGGAGCCTGGAAAAGGGGAGACGGGGAGGCCGGGCCGGTTCTCCGCACACCCCCATCCTTCTCAGTCTCCCGGTGGAGTCCCCAGGACGTCGCCGTTCCCTCCGTTACTACTACCCCCACCCCCGGCCGCCGCTATTGCCCCCATCGTTTCCCGCCTAGTCGTTTATTTTTGTCTGTAAAAGGTGTCTCCGGATCACAGTTTCCTCGTAACTTCTCTCCGGGGTAGCAACTCCTCACCCGAGGCGCTTCCCCACCCACTCCTTTCCTCCCCCCTCCCCGGCGCCGCGCCTCGGGTCTCCCCCGCCCCCACCAGGAAACCGCAGAAACCAACTTTCCGAGACGGCACTGCGGGAAAGACACCCAAATCTCCCAGAGCCCCGGAACCTGTGGACTTTGGATGGATTGGGGGAGGGGGCACAGAAGGAGAGACGGGAGGAGAGAGATTCTGCTGCCAAACGCCCTCCCCTCTACGCCCCCAAAGACACGCGCGGTGCCCGGGGCAAACTTCTAGGCCGAGAAAGCAAGGGTGGCGGTTGGGAGGGACCCAGCACCCGCTGAATTGCAAAGCCAAACAGTGCGCCTGGGCCGCCGAGGCTCCCGAAGCCAGCTGCACCCCAACCTCCAACAGGGCTCGATCTTGGGTACCACCCACCCTCAGGGCAGAAGTCTGCCCTCCGCCTCCTCCCACTCTCGCGCTCTCTCAGTCTCCTATCGCAAGCGACGCCTTACCGGAGCAGGAGGGGACCCGGGCACCTCGCTGCCCGCCGCCCGCACCGCGCAGGGCCGCGGTGGCAGCCGCCACTGATCCTCGAAACGCAGTCTCCCGGCACTCTCCCCAGCCGGGAGATGCAGGATGGTTTACAGAGGGACCGCGAGCCGCTGATTGGTCGCAGGCCGCCGTGACGTCGGCGGGCGCTGCATTAAGGCAAGGGGGCTTCCAGAGCACTGCCAACAGCCGGGAGCAGTGACCGAGCCGCCGGAGCCGGGGAGAGACGCGCTGGGGCGGCGGACTGGGCCAGGAGACCAGGGACAGAGGGACGCCTGTTCGGGGACAGCCGGCGACAGCGGCGGCCCGGGCCGAGCTGTTCCAGCCGCGCACAACTGTAGGACGTTTTTGTTTTGTTTTTGTTTTTAAAGCTCTTCAAGCTACACCCCCTCCCCCCGACTCCTCCCGCTGCAAAAGGCAAAAAAAAAAAAAAAAAAAAAGGAAGGAAAGAGGCTAGAAAGGAAACACAGATTTGCTACCCCAACGAAAAACAGAGGGGGAAAGGAAAAGAAAGTCCAGAGACTGTGGGGTTTGCACGGAGGCAGCCGGAGCGTGGGCCGAGAGATGTGGGGCTGCGCGCCCAGGAGGCCGCGAGTTGCGACTGGAGCCACGATGCACAGCCGGGCGCGGTGAGGAGCCGGACGGCACCCCCTCTCCGAAGGAGACCAGGCGCGGGGAGGGCTGTCCCGCGGAGACGGAGGCCACCCGGCAGGCCACTGGCCGAGGTGACGGGGCTGGGGCGGTGGGGAGCGCGCGCGCGCACCTGGCTGCGTCCGCGCGGAGTTGTCCCTCTCAGCTCTCGGTTGACAAGAGAACTCTTCTCCAAAAGGGGAAACCTAAGCAACGACAACAATCGACAACGAGATCTTCCTCCGGCCCTCCCCTCCTCCCTCCCACCCCGCCTCGGCCAGCCCCTGTTCCCTCCTCCCCCAGGGCCACCGCGGGCGCCCAGCGCGTCCCGACCCGCTGAGCGATGCCGGCAGTTTAGGATCCAAAGCTTCTCTATTCGCTTGGTTCTTTTCTTTATCGAAAGAGGAGGGGAAATTCAGGTGGCGGGCAACCCGGCACACACACACAACCCCGCCCTCCTACCCCGACAAGAGCAGATGCACTTTGCCTTCTGACAGCTCTACCTCAAGCCCGAGAGAACTCAGCGGCGCTTTCCCCGCAACCACGGCCAGCCGCGTCGTGCTTCTCCGACTCCGGTGTGTTTATTTCCGTTCCCGTCGCCGTTTTCGGTGACCTTCACTCCTCCGCGAGCTCTGGGCTTGAAGAGCCTCTTAGCTCGCCCGCCTGAGACTCTTTTCCTCGCCCCGCGAGCTGCGGTGGCGCTGCTGTGCCCCAGAGGCCCCGGGACTGCCCGGCTGCACACTTCTCGGAAGCGGCGCCCCCTCCCCACGCCCCTATCAGCCTGCCTCCCTGTCTGATTTTCCCGTGCGGGTTTCGGTTTGCCCGACGAAGTGTTTGTCCCCTTTCGTGAAGCAGGGCTGCTGGTCGTCTTCGTGAGTCATCCGCTCGGCTCTATATTGCCCTTCTCTCTCCGGGCCTCACCCGACCAAACCAAAGACCATGGTGCACTGTGCCGGCTGCAAAAGGCCCATCCTGGACCGCTTCCTCTTGAACGTGCTGGACAGGGCCTGGCACGTCAAGTGCGTCCAGTGCTGTGAATGTAAATGCAACCTGACCGAGAAGTGCTTCTCCCGGGAAGGCAAGCTCTACTGCAAAAACGACTTCTTCCGGTGAGTACTTCTTCCCTCACGCGCCGCCTGGGCCGCTCCTTCCCCGCGGGCCCTTCCCCGCCGGCTTCAGATCAGAGGTCAGCGTGGCCGCGGCGACCCGCCATGGGAGCTGCCTTTGGAGAGGGGCAGCCAAGTCCCCGGGTGAGGGGGGAGGGGAGTGCAGGGGGGTGGGGGTCCCGCCTCTTGGCCAGCTGGCGCGCGCTGGGCGCCGAGGATGCGGCCTGCTTTCGCCCTGGAAATTGTGGGTCCGGGCTTGGCTGCACGTGGCTGGGAAGAAAGAGTCTGAACTCGACTCGGAGCGAGAAGCTCCTCCTTGCTTGGAAGGAGGTAGCTCAGCCTCAGAAGGTGTAGCCCCGCGTCCTCTTTCCTCTAGCAAATATGTTCAGCAACTGCATTCTTCCTGCTTCCCCGCTTGACTCGTCCTCCAGATTGAGCTTAGAAGCCCGGGCTAAGCTGCGTCCCACTACCTTTTCCATCCCTGAGAAGTCTTGGCGGGAACCGCCGAGCCTTTGGCATGGCGCGTCCAGTCGCCTGCTGTGGCAGCGGCTGGGAAGAGCTCGGCCCAGGGGCCCATCTTGCACGGCCCAGGGTCTTCCTGACACCCGATGGGACGACCTGGCCACACTACTTGCACTGGTAGCCTGTGAAGTGCCGGAGGCTACAGCCTGCAAGACCACCTTCCCCGGCTGCCCGCGTGGCCAGCAAGTTCGGCCTCCACGGAACACCGACCTCGGCAGTGAGGCGCGGGCTCCGCTCGGAGCTCTTCTGGGCTCTGACCGCCACTGTCGGCCACCTCCTTGTGGAGACCTGGGGGAAAGCGGAGACCCGGCTTGTTGGAGCCGGAGAAGCCTCCCGACAACCCTGCTCCGCTGAGCATTTTAACTCACCATCCTGCTACCAAGACCACACAACACACAAACCAAAAGAACTGGAGCAAATTCGAATTGATCCTTAGGCCGGTCTGAAATCTCCCAGTTTCCCTGGCTGACTTAGTCTCTGCTTTTCTCTGAGTTTGTGGTGACACATCACACTGGGGGACAGAGGAGGGGTTCGAAGCCAACCAGGTGGCTTTGCCCAGAGGCCCCGGAAGCGCTGTCCCCGGTGCATCCCGGGGATGCGCGGCCCTGGTGGCGGCGGCCTACGGAGCAAAGCGCGGTCCGCTGGTATTGCCGAGAGGAAGCGCAGGCTGGGCCTCTGGCCTCTGGCGAGAGCCGAGCGGGGCAACAGCGAGCACCGCAGGCTGCCAGTGGGCCCCAGAAGCCTGCCTCCCGCGAAGCGCATCCCGGCACCTAGAGCCGCGACGCGGTCTAGCTTGCGCCGACCAGCCGGACTTTGGGTTGGAACGCGGTAGCGCCCGGGCTGTGGCCGTCCAGGCTCTCCGCGGCTGTTTGTTTACCCGCGGTGGGACTGGACCTTGCCAACCCCCAGCCTGTACATGGGTTCTTTTTGAAACGACGAAAGAGGCAATGCATAGAAAGCGGCGGTGCTTGGGACGCGTTAGAATGGAGATCTAATTTGGTTTTCTGAATCTAATCGGAAAATAGGTGCCTGCCTCCCTCCCTCAGCGCTTTTTCCCTCTGGGACAACACGGGGAAGGAGGCTAGGGGTGGCGGCGGCTAAGCTCCTTGCTCCCTCATTGTAACCATGTGTATCTCCTCCCTGACTTTTCACTGGTGCCCCTGCTCTCTCCTCCTGCGTTCTGGCCTGCTTAATCGGCATTCTGCCTATCTTCCTTTTTGGCTCTTTCTCTCTCTTTCTCTCTACCCGCCTCCGCCCCCCACTATTCTTCNTCCAAGGAACGGAGGATGAAGCAGCTGAGCGCGCTGGGCGCCCGGCGCCACGCCTTCTTCCGCAGTCCGCGCCGGATGCGGCCGCTCGTGGACCGCCTGGAGCCGGGCGAGCTCCTTCCCAACGGGCCCTTCTCCTTCTACGGAGGTGGGTGCGCGGCCCGGGGGGCAGGGCGTGGGCAGGCCCGGTTTCGTTTTGTTGGAAGCGGGCGGCAGAGGAGACGCTCCTGGCTTTCTGCAGAAGCGGAGAGGGCGGGAGAGAGGGGTGGAGGCTGGGGAGGAAATGCGGCGAGGCAGTGAGACCGGATCGAATTCCCGGTCCTGAATGAGGCCGGTGGGTAGAGAGGGAGCAGCTCCCGCGTTTGCACCCGGGCCTCCTCCGTGCGCCCAGCCGGGCAGGGGAGCCCGGCGAATGGAGAGCCCCCGGCGTTGCCCTCCCCAGCCCCGCTAGCGCGCCTTCCCGCCCTGTCACCCCTCCCCACCCGGGGCCCCGCCCTGACGTCCCCTCTCCCGACGCCACCGCAGATTACCAGAGCGAGTACTACGGGCCCGGAGGCAACTACGACTTCTTTCCGCAAGGCCCCCCGTCCTCGCAGGCTCAGACGCCGGTGGACCTGCCCTTCGTGCCGTCGTCCGGGCCTTCCGGGACACCCCTGGGTGGCCTGGAGCACCCGCTGCCCGGCCACCACCCGTCGAGTGAGGCGCAGCGGTTCACCGACATCCTGGCGCATCCTCCCGGGGACTCGCCCAGCCCCGAGCCCAGCCTGCCCGGGCCTCTCCACTCCATGTCGGCCGAGGTCTTCGGGCCCAGCCCACCCTTCTCGTCGCTGTCGGTCAACGGCGGGGCGAGCTATGGGAACCACCTGTCTCACCCCCCAGAAATGAACGAGGCGGCGGTGTGGTAGCGGAGTCGCGCACAGACCGCGGAGCTCGCGGTTGTACAGAAATGAACCTTCTATTTAAGAAAAACAGAAAAAAAAAAAAAAACAGGAAAAAAAAAAACATACACAAAACAGAAAAGTCATTCCCCGCCCCTCCTGCCTCCAGCCTCGGGGACCATTTTCCGTCTGGGGAGACCGGATGGGAACGGAGGATGCGAAATAGGATGCGGATCCGCCTGGAGGTGGGACGGGGATCCGAGCGCTGGCTGGCAAGGTGCAAAACTCGGGCACCGGCGGGAAATCCAGACCTCTCCCCACCTCCCACTGGACCCAGATCCTCGGACCGACGCCTCCGGCGTGAGCTTGGGACCGGTGGGCCGCGGAAAAACACCCACGGCAGCCGCGGGGGCGGCTAGCCAGTGGGGTGACGCCCGGAGCTGCGAGGAGGGATGCTGCGCCCGAAGACAGTTGAGCTGGGCGAAGAGGCCGGGGGCGCTCCGGGCCGACCACGAGACATCGCAGGCTCTGAGACATCTATTAGAGTTGTTTCAGAGTTCAGCAACAGCGACCACAAACTCTTATAGCTTCAGAAACGCCGACCTGCTGTGCATCAGGTGGGACTATATATATATTTTTTTTGTCTATCTGGGATTTTGTTTGTTTTTGCCAAAATTGCAAAATTCTAAATGTAAAGCCCTCAGTATCAACTCTTCTACCTTCACAAAGCTCTACACACACAGACACACGCAGACACACTCGATACCATGGTCTCCAGCCAGACCTCTTAGTAAAATGACTTGAACATCAGCTGTACAAAAGGAGTATTCTACCTTCACAAACACACACACAAAATTAAAAAAAAAGACTATTGAACTAAAAACAGTCAACTGTTTACGTATAATGTTAAATTCAGGAGTTCAGTGTTTTACTAATATATTCTGTTTTGAAACCTCTTGTTCAAAACAAAATGTTTTCAGCAATCAACCAAAATTGTTCATTTTCTTTTCCTGTAGATGTTCTGATTTGCAGGGCTCACAGCTCACTGTGCTAGTATGTAAAAAGGTGTTGTTTACACAAGGCAAAGAAAAAACATGATATTCAGACACTTGCCAAATAGAATAATTATAGCACAAATACTGTAAAGGTGCCTGGCACCACAACCAGAAGAAAGTGTTAAAAAAAAAAAAAAAGTGTTACAAGGTTAAAAAAAAAAAAACATCTTTGCTAATTTTTAGTCCTGTTGAACATTCATGGAATTGTTAATATGACTTATATAGACCCACACAGGTTTTATTTTTGTGTCTTTAAAATAAAAGTCCAGAATATTTAAATTTTATGGTCAAATATGCAGTCAACAGCTGCTACTTTTTTTCTTTATAAATTAAATTTCTCATATGTCTTTTATTGTTCTGATAAACCTAAGCTTGTGTGACCTCCAGTGCATATTAGACCATTCACTGTATGAAAGGAAACATGTTGAATAAATTTGTGAGTTTTTAATAAAAATAGAAAATCTGATGTTTAGATAATCGTTGTGTTATTTTATGTTTTGACAACTAGCATTGACCTGTGATGGGGAGTGGAGTGATCCCTCAGAAACCAGGAGGAAGAGAGACAGGACTAGGGGGGACCTGTTTTCACCTTGACTGTGGTTGAACCCCCTGGCTTTTCTCGGTGCCTTCGTGCTGTTATTAACTATGGATTTGCATTCTGCGGATTTTAAATGGATACATTTGAAGATATGTTTGTTGATAAGTTAATATAGAATTGGAAATAGAAATCAAATCCATGGCTAAAAATGAGTAGTCTCAGTCTGTGATTAAGCATGAGACCCCACGCTCTCTCCTTTCCCCCTCTGAACAGGCAAAACCTGACTTGTGAATGTCAGTTACCTGTAAATAGGTGGTTAGAGGTGGTACTTTTCTGTTTCATTTCCCATAGATAATCCTGCTTTCTAATTTGGTTGTTTGAAAGATAACATAAAATGAAGGTACAGCACAGCTAGAAATGAAATACTTTAATCCCTTTCACAGAACTGATATGAAACAGTTGTTTTATAGTATTTGTTTCATTTGAAGTTCCCCAGAAGGAAAACTGTTTTGCTTGGCACAAGATACATATCACTTTCTCTGAAAGATGAGCAAAAAAAAAAACCAATTCAGAAATCAAATTTCAACGGAGAGTTGCCAATAGGTTCTGAAAAGTAGTTCAACCTCTTCCAAGCCTTCATTAAACATGGACGGAATTTAAATATTTTATCTGCTGTGAAATACATGTGTGCGTTTTACTATCAGACACTACTTAGAGTTCCAGGATTTCTTTTCCATTATCACCTAGATTTCAGTCTAGATTCTTTATTTCCTTATTAAAAAAAAAAAAAACCCAAAGGTTTTACTTGAAATGGTGTGTAATTTCCAGTGTTTTCATATTTTGTTAAGACACAACCAAGTGTATCTTTCTTGCTAAGAAGGCTTTAAAATAAGCCATATTTCACTGCATCCACATGACAGCTTATCCAATGAGCAGGACTATCAGGGTGGAATCTGACTGTTCTTTCAGAAATCCAAATTTATGAAATACTGGGAAGACTTTTGAAACTCCTAGCCTCTGCATGCAGCACATTTCTTTATCTGTTTTGTATGTAATCACTGGATTGCCTTGTTTTTGCCCTTTTAGCATTTATATACATTAAATCATAGCCAACTTATTTATTATAGCCAGCCTCCTTTAAAGACATTCATTTAACTGAACGTATGCTCATTGGGAAGCTGCATTTTCCTATCAAGCCTGCTGAATTATTTAGCAGTTTCATTGTGGAATCCAGTACTTGATAATAGGCATTTTAGAGTTGGTGCTCCGGGTGGACGCAATTCTTCTCTCTGACTCCGTGGATCCCAGCAGCAGCTTAGTCTTTCCCACTGGGCGCTGTACCCAGAACCCTAAGGAGGCCCTGGACAGGTGGCAAAGTTTAGCAGTCAGATTTGGAGCTGCCCAAGAGGGGGAGATCTAGGAATGCCAAGGATTGTTCTCCTGCCCATCAGGGCTCTGCCCCCCACCTCTGGCTCTGAGGTGCAGAGGAGCCCCAGCACCATCCCCAGGGTGTCAGGAGGTTGGAGGAGATGCCTTAAGGGCAGGAGGGGAGCGCCGGTGGTCCCCTTCCGCCCTGAGAGTTGAGAGCACAGTCTCTTCTCCTTCCTGGGCTTGGCAGCCTGGTTTCTCCCCGCAGCCATCTTAGAGCCGCCACCTCTAGCCATCTGCCCTCAGGGTTCCAGCCTGCCCTGGGCAAGGGAGGCAAAGCTCACCCACCTCTCTTTTCCAGAATGGGGGCAAGTGGGAACTGCTCTGGGGTGAGACAAGATAGGGGAGGAATACTGGATAGGCACCGGCAGGGGCCTGGGACCCTGGAGAGTATCTGAGAAGAGAGAAGGGTAAGCACCTGGTTTCCCTAAACTCTTGAGCTCCTGGAACAGACAGCTGATTGGGACAATGGGGAAGGGGGTGGTATCCAATGTCACCTTTGTCTATCATCTGCTCTTCCTACATCTGTCTGCCACTTTGCAGCTCTGAGGCAGTAGGCAGAGGAGCCGTGAACTGGGAGACCCTCTGACTGTCTTCTCCAGAGAGGACTGTTCTTTAGGGAGTATGCTCCCATTTATTCCCTTGCCTGTCTTCATCTCTTTTGCTCACATCACTAGAGTTTACATAAGAGGTAGCCCCTCCCATAGTCCATCTTCCATCTCCACTCCCACTCCCATCAGGAAACCCCTCCTCCCTTCTCAGCAAACCAGAATCAAGCCAGGAGGGCCCCCAGAGAGGAGATTTTTAGAAGGTTGCTGCCTCGTGCATCTCCATCTCTCAGCGACATCTCAAGTCCTAGGACTTCTTTCCTCCCCTCCTGGAGTCCCCTCTCTATCCTCAGGATGGGGTAGGAAGGCAGGGGAAGCATTTTGGGGGCCCTGAGATATGTGTAACAGGGGTAGGGTCGTCCCGATTTCTTCTTCAAAAGGCTTCCCAAGTCAGTGGGCACCTGGCCAGAAACCAGAGTGGGGGAGCAGACATTTTCTGCCCAGAATTATCCAGCACTGTCCTGTCTGCATGACAGCTTAGAGGTGGTGTCTGCCTTGATTCACCTCCCCCCTCCTCCCTTTGTCTCCCTCACCTTTTTTTTTTTTTTAACCCCAAGACCAGGTTTCTGAGCTTTATCAGTGTCCCAAATAGGAAAAGAAGAGGACTAGGGGAGATAGTTTCCTAAATGTGGGGTGAGGGAAACATTTTTGTCCTTCAAAGCCCAGGGCGATGGCTGGCACAGCCCACTGAGTATGCTTTTGCTCTGGAGGCCCCCGATGCAGGCACCAGACTGCAATTAAAGGGGCTATGTTATTTGTGTTTTTGCTTTAAAGCTGTTTTCTAGACTAAATTCTGTTGCAGGTGATAAAAAACAGTTCCCCTTGCCTCAGTGCCTTGCCTAGGGTGCTCCCATCCTAACCTGGAGTTCATTCCTTTCCGACTCTGTGACTGTCTTCCCTGAGGTCTGTCCACAGCCACCTAGGAAGCAGCAGACATGGGACAAGTGACCTTTTGTTGCTCTTGACGCTGGTGGCCTGTGAAGACCAGGGAAGTCAGGGACCCACATTTTCCTTGAGTTACATGGGAGACACTGGAGAATTGGAGGCTCCCCAAGCTTCAGCTGTGGGATCCACATGGCCTGGGCTGCTTCCAGGAAGGGCAGGAGGCCACCCCTAACCCTGTTTTCTGGATCCGTTTGAGGCAGTTTGTTTAGGAGCTTCAAGGTCTTTACAGGTGACCTCAAACAGACACTGTAAGGAGAGACCACTTTGTTCTTCCCTGATGATCCCTTTTTACAGGTTCTGTTTACATGTTTGTTTGCCCTCCTCCGCTGATCACCACCAGGGGAGAATCTAACTTACTCATCTTTGTATCTCATTTAGCAGTGCCTGCCACATAGCGGGCAGTCAGGGAATGCATGATGAAGGAAACTGCACATAAAGGGACTGTATTTTTCTATGTACCTGGGTGCAGTTAAATTGATCCCAATGGATCTTTATATTTTGAGTCCATCTCTGCCCCTCTAACTGTAGACCTGAGTTTTTCCCCATTTGTGCACCAGTTTCAAGTGTATGCCCTCATCTTTGAACAGCAAGTTTATCAATCCTGATGGGTATGTGGTAGAGTAGTCCTCACTTCGCCCCCTTTTCCCTGCACAAACAAGGCTACTTGGAAAAGTTATAGAATCGATCTTTATTTATGCACAGCCATAGCACTTTCAGTCCACCGCACACTTAACACATGCCCATCCCTTATTTCCATCCTGATTTCCAAATCAGGACTACGGGTGGGTCAGAGGCGTGCACCGGGGCTCAGACTCCTCCAAATTGTGAAATGGCAAACCAGCTCTGGATCCCAGTCTGTGCTTGCCCTAAAGTACACGTGCTCGAGACGCTTACCCTTTACTCCTCCTGTTTTCCAAATCAGTCACCGCAGGTCATGGCTACACTACACTTTATTTCCCAGCAAATCTCGGACAAATCTCGAAGCGTACTTTACGCAAGAGGACGCGAGTAGCGCTTCACCGAGTCTCGGCTCTGGGCCAGAGGCAGCCACGTGCCCTTGCGCGCTCCCGCGCGGCCCAACCCCTCCCCCCCGCCCCTCGGCGCAGGCGCACATGCACACGCGGCAGCCTTCCGGGCGCGTGCGCCTCCGTCCTAGCAACGCCCGTAGTGACGCAAGCCCCGCCCCCTCCCGGGAGCCTCCCGGAAGTTGGCGACCGGGAGCCGGGCGTGCGGCTCGGCGAATCCCTGACGGTGCGCGGGGATCCGTCTCTCAGGCGAGAGGACTCGGCACGGAGAGAGCGACGTTCACGAGCGCGGCGCCGGGCGAGGCCTTGGTGACTATGGCGGGACCGCAGTCTCTGGCGCTGCAGCTGGAGCAGTTGTTGAACCCGCGACCGCGCGAGGCGGATCCTGAGGCCGACCCGGAGGAGGGTGAGGCCTGACGCGGGCAAGGCCACGTGCGGAGCGGCGGGCCTCGTCCCGGGAGGACTTGGGCGGCGCGTGAGGAGCCGGCAGCTGGGCCTTGCCGCCCAGCCTACCCTCCTTTCCCCGGGCGCAGAGGAAAACTGCTTCCCGGGAAGGGGGCCCCCTGGGACTCGGGGAGGAGAGCGTCGGGATTCTCCTGACGCGCTTTCTGGACTTGGTGCTCGGGTGGGCGTGGCGCCCGGAGCACTCAGGCTTGGGTTAACTGTTGATCCAGGGCTGTGGCAGACAGCCAGGTTGGCCTCGGGTTGGTAGTCATCTTTCAGGATGCCCTTACTGGCATTGCATTAGAAATGAGGAGAAGGAAGTTTCATTCTTTTAAAAAAACAAACTGCCTGCCTCTGATAACTTACTTGGAGGATTGAAGGAAGAAGTAGGCGTCCGTGGTGCCCCTTAAGCCTTTTCAGGCCTCAACACACTTGCTTAGTGGTTGACGAATAAGGCTGCCATTCTGTAAGCTGCTGTTCAACGTCTAGTTGAGAGTAATCCTGCTTTAGGCTTGAGTCTGAGAAGTGCGAGGAAGGGAGAATACAGAGGGATAAATGAGAGTGCTGGACCGTTTCTTAGGAATAATCAGTTGAAGAAACTGAGGTTGTTTAGCCTGGATAAGCAAAGAAAGCTCCCGAGCCATGGGCTGGAGTAGGATACAACGTGATGACGGCTGACTCGAAATATCTGAGTGACTGTCGCATGTGGAGGAGGAATTTAGACTTCGTTGTCTATGTTCCAAGGCCTGGAAATATATCTTTCTAGTAGATGCAGAGACTTAGCTTTCTGTTCAGGAATAGCAGCAAGGTAGTGTGAGTAGTCTGGAGGTAGTGAGGTCCCTGTTCTCAGAAGTTGGTGGGGATTTTGCAGAGGATGTTCAAGCATGAATTTAAAGGGTTGAACAGGGTTGTCCTTAAAGTTGGTTCTAACTAGGAGGTTCTGATTACTTTTCCCCCTCCCCCCACAGCCACTGCTGCCAAAGTGATTGACAGGTTTGATGAAGGGGAAGATGGGGAAGGTGATTTTCAGGCGGTGGGTAGCATTCGAAAGCTGGCATCAGCCTCCCTCTTGGACACAGACAAGAGATATTCTGGCAAGACCACGTCTAGAAAGGCTTGGAAGGAAGACCATTGGGAGCAGGCTCTGTCAGGCTCATCTGGTGAGTAGACCTATTTGCTTGTCTTTCCTAATTTTGGGGGGTTAAAATCTTTTTTTTGAGGGGGTGACCTCTGCACAGCCAGTCTGGATGCCCCACTTACTGTCTTAGGATGTCCCACTTACTGTCATTGATTTGGCATTAAGAAATGGCCCTCTGAAGTACTTAATTTCACTTTGTAAGGAATCTAAAGCCTAGAACAATTAAGTTGCTCTATTCCTAATGTTTACACTAAAGGTTCACCCTGAAATGGAGTGACAGAGAAGGCCTTCCATATTTAGATTTTGGAGAGGGCTATGTGTTGGGCTTCCCAGGTGGCGCTAGTAGTAAAGAATCTGCCTGCCAGTGCAGGAGACGTGGGTTTGATTCCTGGATCAGGAAGATCCCTGGAGAAGGGCATGACAACCTACTCCAGTATTCTTGCCTGGAGAATCCAGTGGAATGAAGAGCCTGGCAGGCTGTATATAGTCCATGGAGTCACACAAAGTCGGACATGACTGAGGCAACTTAGCGCGCGCGCACACACACACACACACACACACGAATGTGTTGAAAAAGACACCTCAATTGTGTCTGATGAGCGTGCTACTCATAGATTTTCCTTTGATTTGTCAAGTCTTGCATTGAGTCACTGGATAATAGTAACTTGTGACACTCATTTCTTTGCCATTGTAAAACTTTCATAACCCTTCCCTGTTCCCTACAAGAGTTAGGAGGATGTGGGCTTACAGTTTTAAAGACTGTGAGTTTCTCTGAGTGGGAGAAGGGGGCTGGATATGGTGATTCGTGAGTGGATGCTATTTGTTTTCCTGTAGAGAGGTCAGAGGGACCATGTTGAGAACCCACAGATAATGTAAAAGAAATAAACAATCATGTTCTGATAGCCATGATTTAGGCCTTGAAACAGTTCTGGGTACATGATCATCTTGTTTAATCTTCCCAGCAGCCCTGTGAGGTTGCTGCTTTTTATCCCCATTTTGCAGATAAGGAAATTGAGGGGTGTATGTGTTACATAACTTATGCAAGGTCATATATCTACTAAGTGCAGCCCAGAACTCAAATAAGTTAGTCTGACTCTAAGATCTATACTTTAAACTACTATCATACCTGTAAAGAACTTAAAGGATTATTTCTCTTACTATTTGGAACTGTATAGTTTTGACAGCCTTCTGTGTCTTGAGTCTGTATATTAAAGTATATCTGATATTCACTTAAAGAAGTACTTAAGACCTATTATGTTTTCATAAAATCTTTGTTTTATGAAGAAAGTTATTGGTAATGGGCCCCTGTACAATTATGCTTCCCATATGTGGGACCTTCGTGTTGTGCACTGGAAGAGATTGGATGATCGATGATACAGAAAGACCTGTATCAGAAGTAAAAGTAATTTTTTCGATAATTTAATTTCTATAATCAGATTTTTCTATAAGTAAAATCAGAAGCCATAACTAATATTCCGTTTACTGAAGGATCAAGTTTAGACACCTTCCCATGGAAGACAAAACCCCTCCTGGCGGGACTTCTCTGGAGGTCCAGTGGTTAAGATTCTGCAGTTCTGTTGCAGGGGGCACGGGTTGGCTCCCTGGTCAGGGAACGAGCATACTGCATGTGTTCCTGCTAAGTCGCTTCAGTCGTGTCTGATCCTGTGAGACCCTATAGACTGTAGCCTCCTCTGTCTGTGGGATTCTCCAGTCAAGAATCCTGAAGTGGACTGCCATGTCCTCCAGGGGATCTTCCCAACCCAGGGATTGTACCCGCGTCTCTTACCTCTCCTGCATTTGGCTGGTGGGTTCCTTACCACTAGCACCACCTGGGAAGCCCTGCATGCTGCATGGCATAGCCTACACTTAAAAAAAAAAACAAAACCCTGAATAACTCTCTGAGCTCATATCCTAGCATCCTGCACCTCAATGTACTTGTTTTGTTTTGTTTTTTAATTAATTTTTGGCTGTGCTGGGCCTGTGTAGCTTCATGTAGGCTTTCTTTAGCTGCAGTGCATGGACTTCTCATTGCCGTAGCATCTCTTGTTGCAGAGCAAGCTCTACAGTGCACGGGCTTCCGTAGTTGCAGCGTACAGGCTTAGTTGCCTTCTTGTACCAAACAACATGTGGAATCTTCTGAACCAGGGGTCGAATGCTTGTCCCCTGCATTGGCAGGCAGGCTTGCAAGCAGTGGCTGCCCATGGAATTCCCTCAGGACACTTTTGTGTGCTGGACCTTTGTCTCTGCTGCTTTTCCTTTCCTTCTCCTTTCTCCGTCTGATGAGCTGCTACTTATGCTGAATAAGTAAAGCTATAAGGTGTCTTTAACCTGAAGCCATCTCTCACTATACTAACAACACTGCAGTGTGGTTGTTGGTTGTGTGTATCTACCACTCCTAGCAGACTGTGAACCCCTCCCCACAGATACTGCATTCTACTTGTCAGTCTCTAGTTTTTATCCACAGCTGGTTCATAATAGGTGCTTAATAAGTATTTAATAATAAGCATCACTAGTGTGATAGGGATTGTGCTGTTGAGTTGCATTGAGTATGGTAATACTTTTTTTTTTTGGACAGGTGCCATAATCCTTTAGGTGAAACGAAAGAAATGGCCAAGTATTTGTTTCAAGATTTTCCTTTTCCCTCCCTCATTTAGATAAAGAAATATCTGATGAGGACGGGTCTGGAGATGGAGATTCAGAGGGCCTGGGCCTGGAGGAGTCTGATGAGGAAGCCATGGGTGCTGAGGATCAGGAGGGTGGCGACGAGGGGGACAGCAGCCTGGCCTGGAAGAAGAGGAGCGTGAGCCACGCACAGACATCGTCGGGCTTCAGTGTCCAGAGCATCAGTGACTTTGAAAAATTTACTGAGGGAATGGACGATCTTGGTAGCAGTGAGGAGGAAGAGGAAGATGAGGAGGAGAGTGGTATGGAAGAAGGGGAAGGTGAGGAAGACTTTGAAGATGCGAGTGAGGAAGACAAAGCCGAAGCCAGGGCCAGTGAGGACGACGGGGTGGTGATGACCTTCTCTGAGGTCAGAGTTTCCGAGGAGGTGGAGAAAGGCCGAGCTGTGAAGAATCAGATAGGTTTGTATACTGTGTGCTTGTTTTTCTGAGTGTCTGCGTTTGCTCTCCATTTTGTTTGTCTGTTTGTTTTAGGCAGTTTGCTCTCTCCCTTGTATGTGTGTATGTGTGTGTGCGTTAGTCACTCCGTCGTGTCCAGCTCTTTGTGACCCCGTTGACTGTAGCCTGCCAGGCCCCCCTGTCCGTGTAATTCTCCAGGCAAGAATACTGGAGTGGGTAGTCATTTCCTTCTCCAGGGGATCTTCCCGACCCAGGGATCCAACCCACGTCTCCTGCACTGCAGGCAGATTCTTTACCGTCTGAGCCACCAGGGAAGCCCTTGCTCTCTCCTGTGTCTTGTGTCCTGCCAGTTTGTTGGTGACATGCCCCACTTACCTAGAGGCCTAAAGCACCATTCCCCTGTGCTTGGCCCACCCCTGCTACCCTCACCTGCTTCGCTGGCTCTGCCCTAGTACTTTGGGCAGCTGAGGAAGGTTGAGGAGATGAGCATCTTCTCTCGTTGGGCTGTAGCATCCTTTCCCTCATGTAGCAAGTCAAGATACTGGATTTATCCAGATATCTCATGCGTCCAGATACTGGATTTATTTCCTGTAATAAATAGAGCGTTTCCATCGCATGAAACTGATAAAGCCGTGCTGCTTAGAGGCTGTTTTGATTTCCGGTCCCTCCCCTACTCCCCACCCCAGGAAGATTCTATAACTGAGAAATGGAATTCTATTTTCTGTCTCAGCACTGTGGGACCAGCTCTTGGAAGGAAGGATAAAGCTGCAAAAGGCTCTGCTGACCACCAATCAGCTTCCTCAACCAGATGTTTTCCCTGTCTTCAAGGACAAAGGTGGCCCAGAATTTGCCAGCGCCCTGAAAAACAGTAAGAGTACTCTTGCCACACTGGGATGCGCAGAACCCCAGGGGTTCATTGGGATCTCCTGTGATTGTATTCACAGCACCACAGAGTTGAGAAGACTTGGCTTTAGTGATGATATAAGATAGTGATTTTTAAGTTAAAAAGATAGCAGTGTAACCCTTTTGTCAGATGAAGGCAACTTTGACCCAGACAGACGGAGTTCTGTCTCTTCTCCTTATGTTTACCCCGGTCTCACATGCTCTCCCTCTCCCCTTGGTTTTGAGTTAATTTTTTAAAAATTTTATTTTAAAATCTAGGTTTTTTGTTTTTTTAAATATTTATTTATCTGACTGTACTGGGTCTCAGTTGGGACACACAGGATATTTGATCTTTGTTGCGCCATGCTGGGTGCTTTAGTAGTGGCATGAGAACTCTTGGCTGCGGCACGTGGGATCCAGTTCCCTGACCAGGGTTTGGACCTGGGAACCCTGCACCGGGAGTGCGGAGTCGTAGCCACCAAACCTTGAGGGAAGTCCCTCAGTTACTCTTTTAATGCTTAGAGAGAACCCGCTGGTACAAAACGAAAGGGAGACAGTAAGTGACTAAACTCAGTTGGTTTAAGTTGTATATCATGTGCTTAAAGGATGCCTTGCTTTGTTGGGTAGTTTCTAGAACAACATACAGAGATGACCTTACTTCTGTCTTCCTCTGAGTTGCATAGAGTTAGGAGAAGGTGGGGACTGCAGAAGGAGGAAAAACTTGTAAGGAACTGCTGGTCTGTGAAGTCCCAGAATTTTAGAAAAGAAAAGGAGTTTAGTAATTATTTTCCAGATGAGAGAACCAAAGCCCAGAGAGAATGAGTTGCCCACAGTTACATAGCCAGATCCCACCTGGCAGAGACAGACTCCTCCAGCCTTTTCTGCCTTCCAGTCTAGGAACCGCCTGCTGTGTGCCCGTGTGCCCAGCGGCACTGAGGACTGGGGCTGAGGGAGGTATGGGGTGCTGGGATTGCCATCCCTTATTTGCAGGCTGAGACTTAGTGTTTTTTGTTTTTTTTTGTTAAATATTGATTGATTTGGCTGTGCTGGGTCTTGGTTGTGGCATGCAGGATTTTTGGTAGTGGCATGTAAGATATTTACTTGCGGCATGCGAACTCTTAGTTGTGGCATGTGAGATCTAGTTCCCTGACCAGGGATTGAACCTGGGCTCCCTGCATTGGGAGTATGGGGTTGGAGCCCCGGGACTGCCAAGGAAGTCTTGAGGCTTATTGTTGTCATTTGCTCTTTCAAGCTTGTTTTTATAATATCATGGAGTTTGAATAAGAAGAGTCCTGAGGAGGACATCTGATTTGGTGTCTGCCTCTTGGTAGAATCACCTTAAACCGTTCCAGATAAAAGTGTAGGATTTCTAGGGTAGGAGTCCTGTGTATCTTTCTCTGAGGGGACTTACGAGTTTAGTGGGGAATGACTTCCAAGCGGCCAATCTTCAGATTGTGAAGTCAGGAACCTGCAGATATGTGAGGGTGGGTCTTTTATAGGTGGCTTCCCAACTCTTCCTCCCCTCCTCCCTCAAACGAATGATAGCTTGATGGTTTCCAGCATTTTTGAGGTTTTTGGAGCATTTCTCTGCTATTTTTAATGCCCTAGTGCCCTAATTTCCCTTATGGAAATTTGGAAGGAGACCTCAACTGCTCTAGATTAAATGTCTTCAATGTTTCATAATGAAGCTTTTTCCATTTTGTTACTCATTACTCTTCTTGCTTGAGCCAGCCCTCCTCCTACCCCACTTTTTGGGATTCATCTCAAAATGTAGGTATTTTAAGGGTTAGTCAGTGCTTGGTTTAAGGGACACATTCTGACTCTTGGATGCCGTTTAGTTTCTTTAGCTATTTTACTGTTATGTAACTTTTATTTTTGCAACAGTTCAAGTCTTTTTAATCTGTCTCTTTTCCTACTTAACCAGTTGCTTCTTTGCCTCATTGGTGCGTCTCTCAATCTGACTGAATGGGTTGCAGAGGAAAAGGGAGAAGAAAGGAACATTGGTTTGGTGTCACATAGTCTAAGATGGGAGGGTGGAGAGTTTTCTTTTTTTTAATTTTTATTAGAGTATAGTTGACTTACTCAGTTGTGTTAGTTTCATGTGTACAGCAAAATGAATCAGTCATACATAGACATGTATCCACTCCCTTAGACTCTTTTCCCATATATTATGGAGTGTTGATTAGAGTTCCTTGTGCTCCACAGTAGGTGCTTATTAGTTATCTAGGAGAGTTTTCTAATTACCAGAATTTCTTTGCATCTGAAGGGTAGCTAATTTTTGTTTTCACTTTTATGACTGTATAATATTTGTGTGTTTCCCTATCTCGGTGAACAGAGTTTAAGAAAAACTTCTTGGTTACATTACTCTGGATGAACAATTTATACTGTGTTTTATATATATATAGCTGGTGTGGAACATTGGCTGAATTTGTACTGACCCCAAAACAAACACTGGAACTTATTTTCTTCAATTAAATCTGTTTTCAGTTTGGTTGGTCTTCCAGTAAGGTCAGACTGCCTGGGTTTAGATTCCATCTCAGCAGTGGATTAGCTGAGTGATCTTGAGCAAGTTACTTAACTTCACAGTCAGATGGGGATAATATGATTGTGAGGATTTAAGAACATGATCGATATCAAGCATTAGCACAGTGTCTGGCACACTGCACACCACAAATGTTAGGTACACATATTCTCTTTTTCTGCAGAAAGAGTTGTCTGGCAGTGTTCAGCCCTCTGAATAGTGGTCATCAGTGTAACTAACCGTCAGCCCTACTGTCTCCAGTGTTGTGTTTTTTTTTTAATATGTTTGGTTGCCTTGGGTCTTAATTGCAGTACACAGGATCTTTCCTTGCAGTGCACCGACTTTTGGCATGGGGGCTCAGTAGTTGCAGTGCGTGGGCCCAGTTGCTCTGTGACATGTGGGATCGTGGTTCCTTGACCAGGGGTCAAACCCGTGTCCCCTGAATCACCAGGCAGATTCACTGGACCAGCAGGGAAGTCCCTTCAGTGTTTTTTGACTTTTTACTAGTGTTCGAATTCCCTATACAATTTATTTTTTATATTTTTATTTATTTATTTGTCTGTGCTGGGTCTTAGTTGAGGCATGTGGGATCTTAGTTTCCTGATCAGGGATCGAACCCAGGCCCCCTAAATTGGGAGCAAGGAGTCTTTGCCACTGGACCACCAGGAAAGTCCCCCTTATATACTTTAAATGAACCATTTATTCTTGAAAATGAGTAGTGTTCTATTCTGCTGTGCAGTTCAGCCTTGGCCTCTTATGACTTATGAAAAGGTGATCAGAGATTTCTTTATTGCCAAGCCCAGTTACTACCTCCCTGGAGCATTCACCCTTTCCTTGAAATTATTGCCCTTTGGTTTTGGTGCTTCCACATGATGTGTGGGTTCTCCTGCGTTTTTGATCCTTTCTCATCTCAGCTTCCTCTTTTATCCTCTCCGTGTCAGTTTCACCTCATTTAGGATCTTCTTCTCAGGCTGTGTTTTCTTGACGTATTCTCTCCATAGCCTGGTCATTTACTCTTATAGTCTTAACAACATTCTCTAAAACAGAGCGGACTTCCAGCTGTATATAAGCCACAGTCAAGTCCTGAGCAGCGTGCCTTTGTACCGTAAGCACCTTAAACTCTACTTTTCAGAAACTAAGCAAATCTCTCCTTTCTTCCTCAGCGCTCTTGGTCCCCAATCATGCTGGTATTACATATTAGTCATTATAACTCTTGCTGTGAAATAATTTCAGAGGCATTTTTTTTGGATATATATATATATTTTTAATATCTCATAATAGGCAAATATTTTCTTTTGTTTATTGTTCTACAAAAATGAACTTATATCCCATATCCTGATTCTGGTGGTTATTAATATTTTTCCATTTAACCACATTTTTAACATAATTCTTTTTTTAATATAAATTTATTTATTTTAATTGGAGGTTAATTACTTTACAATATTGTATTGGTTTTGCCATACATCAACATGAATCTTCCACAGGTATACACGTGTTCCCCATCCTGAACCCCTCTCCCGGATATTTTTGTAGTTGCATAAATGGTAAGTCATGAAGTAACCATAGCAAAGTTAAGAGATTTTCCATGCACAGAACCATTTCTTTAAAGAGGTGAGCTTTTTGTCTCTGATTTTCTCTTAAAAACTTCTATCTGTAGCATTAGGAGATGGTTCCTTTATGTTGGTGGCAACAATATATAAAGAAGAAGGCAAGATACTTAAGGAAACCTCCAGCATGAGTATATCTAAAACTTTTCATTATGGAATATATCAAACCCATATAAAAGTAGAGAGAGTTGTACATACAGTGAACTTATACACCATTACCAGTTAAGCAATTATCGACTCATGGCCCGTCTTATTTCATCTACTTAAACTAACTTTCCTTCTACTTCTGCTTTATTTTGGAGCAAATACCAGACAGTCTGTCATTTTATCAGGGAATCAGCGTGGATCTCTGAGAGAAAAGGATTTTTTAAAAAAAATCACAGTAGCATTATCCCGCACAAAAACGCTAACGGTGATTTCTTAATTAAGCACAGCTGGTTTGGGTGGAGAGGGAACTGAGAGTTTTCCTGTAACAGGGGCTCTCCTGTCTTTCCCAGAGTTTGCGCTGTAGCTTTAGATGAAGTGATTACAAGAAAGCCAAACTTCAGCTGTAATAAGTTGACCTTTTAGCGAAATGCATGTTATTAATGTATTTAATGAGATGCATTACAAACTGCAGTGAGCACCATGTTTCATTACAGGTCCAAAATGCAATATCATTAAAGACCTTTAATAGAAACAATGGTTGACATTTTATACTTCCTGTAAGCAAACCACCCCCCACCCCACCCCCACCCCAGAACACAGTATAATGTGATATAAAGGAAATGTTGAGTTTTTTTTTTACTTGCTTAAGAGTATGACAACAAATTCCACTATTAGTAAATTAAATTTTCTTTGCCCTGCTCCACCCTGTCTTCCCAGTTCCCATTCTTCCCATCTTCTAGTTCATGTTCACCCTCATATCTCTCTGTGGCCCTTTCCTGGGCCCATCAACTATTTTGACTTGAGTAGACTAAATATTTTAATGCCAATTTGACCACAGCACTAATAGACACCTTAAAGAACAACTTTTAAAATTTTGAATAAGTCGTGGCAATCGGAATCTTGATAAATAAGGTTTCTGTTTTGGTTTCTATAAACTCTTTTTAAGTAGGCACTGCATTCACATGGCTCAAAATTCAAAAGACACTAATGACGCTATAGAAAAAATCATCGCTTCCACCCCATACCCTTGCCACCCAGTTCCCTGTCCCATAGGCAACCAGTATTGTTAGTGAAATTCCCCCTTTGTTAATTACTTAGTTGCCTTAGGTGACAAATCCATGAACATCTATTTCAGTGTTCTCTCAATTAACACTTTATGGGTTCATGGCAGAGTTCTCATGAATGATCTGTAGAACCCTGGAATACTCTTAATTATTTGGGATGGGTTTAAGTATTGCTTAGGAGGAAGGCACCGTTAAGCTTTTCCAAATGTAGTGCTGGGTAGGATTAAGGACCCTTATTCTATTACCCGAGACTTCATCTAGCCAAGCTGGTGTGAGGAAGATTGATCTTTTTTGTTTCAGCGGATGGCTATCATTTTTTTAAAAAACAGCTTTACTGTTCTAATTATATAATTATGTCATGCCTACTTCAAAAATTCAGAAAATACTTAAAAGCATAAAGAAGAAAATAAGGATTACCTGTAATCTTACCGCCCAGAGGTAACCATGGTTGTCATTTTGATGAATATCCTTTCAAACCTTTTTCTGTGCTTACACACACACACACACACACACACACAGACACACTCTTTTTAAAAACAAACATAAAATCTTATGTACTATTTTATAAGCTTATTTTTTCTACTTAATATATTATTTCGTGTCACTGTATTTAGATGTATGTCAGCATTTTCAATGGCTATAGAATATTCCATTTAATAGATTTATTGCAGTTTATTTAGCAGATCCGTATTGATGGATGCTCAGGTTTATTTTAGTCTTTCACTTTGATAAAGCATGCTTTGATAAACACCCTTGTACATACATATTTGTGCATTTTGTCTAAAAGTAGTACTGTCCAATATAAATATAGTGCCAGTCACATACATAATTTCAAGTTTCCTAGTAATCAAATTTTTAAAGAGTGAAAAGAAACAGGTAAAATTAATTTCTATAGCATATTTTATTTAATTGAGTATATTAAAAATGTGAGTTAACATATAGTTAATATATAAATATTAATGAGATAGATACCTTACATATATATGTACTTTTTATGTCAGGTCTTTGAAATTTTCAAAATGTATTCTGCATTTATAGCTCATCTTGATTTGGACCAACCACATTTTGAGTGTTCAGTAGCCAGATGTGACGAGTGAATATGGTATTGGGCAGCATAGATCTGCATTCCTGTAAATTGGATTGCTGGGACAAAGGGATTGTACTTCTGTTTCTTTTTTAGGCTTTTGGAAGATACGGCCAAATTGGCCTTTAGAAGAATTGTAACCATTTAAATTCTCATCTGTAACAGTTGTTTTCCTCTAGTCCTGCCACCACAGAGTATTATTGATCCTCTTATTTTTCCTAAACTGTAGTGAGAAATGAAGGCAGTCATTTCTTGATAACTTTCTGTTTAATATTTACACAATACCTGTTGACCTAGCTTTGAAATCTATGCTGTTTTTGGTGTATTTCTTAGGGAATGAGCTCTACATAGGAAGACTTTTGGTCCCTATTAAGCTGCTCCCTGATTTGTCCAATGTGGTTCATTAGGTATTTATACTATGTAGAGAGTCAAGTGGGGTCAGCAGAGCTAGTGCTTTTCCAAAGCGACCAAGTTGGAAACCAGGCGGAGTGTCAGGTTCATACGCCATGATTCCACCCACCCTGAAAAGATAAGCCCTACGTGGCTCATGGAGCTGTGGAAGCTTGAAAAACTACTGCAGCCACGCTGGTCAGAACATTTGTTTTATTGTTGTGGGTTTGGGAATTAGGGTTGTCTTCAACCCTAGAAACAATCTTTAATAGTGACGAGTAGTTAGATAAGGAAGCAACCTGAACTGGTAGAGTTGGTGGCAGTAGTTAGTGGCAGTCGTCGTAGCGGCGGTGATGTAACACATGCAGTAGTCGCCTTATCCACTGGCTTCACGGTGAAGTCGGACACGTCCATGCACGTCGCAGCCTCTTTGTATGGACATTTCACGAACTCACTTTTAACCATGTTTGCCTGACCAGAAGAAGAAGGGAGAGGAGCCGCGTAAGTAGTGCCTGTGGCTCTTCTAGCTGTCTTAGTGCGCTGGAGGAAGCGTGGATGGCAGATGGAGTCTTTGGCCCCTGCAGTTATTCTTTGTTCGGGTACCTCTCCAGTGAGCATCTCGTCAGACAGACTGTGAGTCTAGTGGTTACAGTTGCAGCCTGCAGGCTTCATCCACATGGTCCCCAAATGTAATCATCCTGTGTTTAATGGACGAAGCGGCTGTCGTGTTTGAGGGGAGAAACCGACCATGTTGAACTTGCAGAGAGACTGTGGTGGTATACTTCCTGGGCAGTTTTAGGAATTTGTAAAGTAGTTTTGTGAGAACTTGATTTTGGCTTTATGCTCAGACTTTATTTTTCTTTATTTATTTTCAAACTTTAAACTTTTTATTTTGTATTTGGGTAGAGCTGATTGACAATGTTATGTCAGGGGAGCAGGGAAGGGACTCAGCCATACATACACATGTATCCATTCTCCTGAAAACCCCCTTCCCATCCAGGCTGGCCCATAACACTGAGCAGAGTTCCCTGTGCTGTACAGAAGGTCCTTGTTGGTTATCCATTTCAAATATATATGCTCAGACTTTAGAACCCGGCCACTGCATAAGATACTACTCTGTTAATGTTATTTATGTCCTAATCTTTTTTTTTTTTTAATGTGGATCATTTAAAAAATCTCCATTGAAGTTGTTGCAACATTGTTACTGTTTTGTGTTTTGTTTTTTTTTGGTTGTGATGCATGTGGAATCTTAGCTCCCTGACCAGGGATAGATCCCTCACCCTTGCATTGGAAGAGACCACCAGGGAAGTCCCTAACACCTATGCTCAAATCTTCAGATTAAAATTATACGTGAATATGATAAACAGAAACATTCAGGAAGACAGCACTCCTTTGCCTTATGTTCAGTCTCATTCTATTTCATTTTCCTTTTACAACATTAAATAACTTGTTTATATCTATTTCTTTATCCTTTGGTATGAAAGATTAGAATGTTACTGACGGGTTAAGGTGAAGATTGAGCATTGATCATTTCACTTAGCAACAGGGTGGCCATCTTTGACCTTAATGAGCAGTTTTGGTGGTGTTGGAGGGATACAGGCTTGACTGGGAGGCATTTGTGAGAGGACAGGAAAAAGGAATCTGAGATAGTGAGTGTAGACAACTCTTTCTAGGAATGTAACTTTAGAGAGGAGCAGAGAAATGGGACATTGGATGGAGAAGGATGTGGAGTCAAGAAAAGTGTTTTGTTTTTGAGATGGGAGGAATAACAGCATGTTTGTATATTGGTAAGAATGATGCGGCACCTCCCTGGTGGCCCAGTGGTCAAGAATCCACCTGCTAATGCAGCAGTCAGGGGTTCGATCCCTGGTCCAGGCAGATTCCACATGCTGCAGGGCATCGAACCCCATACGCCACAATTACTGAGCCCGTGCTCTGTAACAAGAGAAGCCATTGCAATGAGAAGCCCCCAACTAGAGAGTGGCCACCACTCACCGCAACTTGAGAAAGCTCATGCACAGCAATGAAGACCCAGCGCAGCCAAAAAAAAGCGATGTGCAGAGGGGAAATGATGAGGCGGGGAGGGACAGCTGCTGTAGCAGTGTCCTTAAGGAGGTGAGTGAGTGAGATGGACAAGCGTGTGAGAAGGGTGGCCCTTGCTAGTCTTGGGGACACTCTAAGTGTAGTGACAGGTGGGAAGACAGTATAAAAATAGACACAGATAGTTAGGAGTCTGAAAATTCTCTTCCGTCGGTTGTTCTGTTTTCTTTGAAAAAGAAACCAAGGTTGTAAATTGCAAGTGAATAATAGAGGAGGAGGTGGGAGAAGTTTTGGGGAGAGGGTATGAGGTAGTCATCCCATTCTTTTTCCACAACCCCTTTGCATTCTGCCACGCAACCAAGGTTTCTGTGCTCTAGCTCAGTCGGTAAAGAATCTGCCTGCAATGCAGGAGACCTGGGTTTGATTCTGGGTTCAGGAAGATCCCCTGGAGAAGGAAATGGCAACCCACTCTAGTATTCTTGCCTGGAGAATCCCATAGACAGAGGAGCCCGGCAGGCTACAGACCATGGAGTTGCAAGAGTCGGACACAACTTAGTGACTAAACCACCACCACCCATATGTTGAACCTAGGAGTTGAAAATAAACAGCATTTGCCTTTTTTTGGCAATAAGCAGCGTTTACAATGTGTTACTGTCCTGTAAATAGGGCAGGGAAGAACTGGAACATCACTTATTCATTCCTGTGTGTTCAGAGGCCTGCCCCCCCAGCTATGCAAAGGAGAACATTCCTAATTTGGCACAATTTGTAGTTCAAGTAGATCTTTTATAACCCTCCATCAGGTGCTTATAATCATGCTTTATTTTAGTTTGCTTCACATTTGGACTGTTAATTATATCATTTTTTCTCTAGGTCTCTATATTTCCTCCCCCCGTCCCCCGCCGCACCTTTCAGCTTGGTTTTATCGTCTCAGTCATTTCCCCCCAATCATGACGTCTCTCCTCTTACACTTTCCCAGTTTTTGTGGGTTGTTCTCTGGGACCAGTGTGCTGGATCCTCTTGGGACTTCCTTTCCTTGCTCTTCTAGGGTGGAGCTCTTTTCTGGCTCTCTTGTATTCCTGTACAGTAAATCCCCCACATACGTACAAGTTTGGTCCCAACAGACTTAGCCTAGGTACCCAACTAACACAGTCGGCTATATGATATTGTACTGTAATAAGTTTATAATACTTTTCACATAAATAATATGTAAAAAATAAAAATGAAAACATTTAAAATCTTACAGGACGGTACCTTGAAAAGTATAGTAATACAGTACAACATGGATTTCCCAGGTGGTGCAGTGGTAAAACAATTCACCTGCTAATGCAGGAGATCCAAGAGATGCAGGTTTAATCCCTGGACCGTGAAGATCCCCTGGAGGAGGAAATGGCAACCCACTCCAGTATTCTTGCCTGGGAAATCCCATGGACGGAGGAGCCCGGCAGGCTACATGGGGTCGCAAAGAGTTAGACCGGACTGATCACACATGCACAGTACAGCAGCTGGCATACAGGGGCTAGCGCTTGCATCTTTGGAAGTTTGTAACTGGAAGGGGACTTACTGTATTTCAGTTTGTCAGTTTGTTGCCAAATATTCACGGGGAGTCAATTATCTGATTTCTCCTAGATTTAAAAATACTCTGCTCTCATTCATCATTGAGGTGTTCTTAATGGATGGGGTATACATTTCTGGGTTGAAAATTACTTTGTCTTAGAACTTGAAAGTACTGCCCTATATGAATTTCCTATTGTTACTGCCAGAAATTCCCACAAGCTTGGTGGCTCAAAACAGCACAGAATTGTTATCTCATGTTTCTGGAGGTTAGAAGTCCTAAAACCCAGGTGTCAGCAGGGCTGTGCTTCTTCCAGAGACCCTCGGGGAGCTCCTGTTTCCTTGCTTTCTCCATAGTCTTGAGGCTGTCTGCATTCCTTGGCTTGTGGCTCCCTTCCATCTTCAATACCAGAGATCCCATCACACCAGGCCTTGCTTTTCTGACTTTGACCCTAACCGCTTCTCTCTGGTAAGGACCTCATGTTTCCATTGGGCCCACCTGGCTAATTCAGGCTACTCTCCCCGTTGCAGATCCTCAATTTAATCATACCCGCGAAGTCGTTTTGCCTGTAAGGTAACATATTCACAGATTCTGAGGGTTAGAATGTGGACATCTTTGGGGGCCATTGTTGAGCCTACTGTCTGTCATCCAGGTATTGTCCAAGAGACAGTGGTTGCCCGTTTGAGTCTCATTCCTTGTTTTTGTTAGGGCTCTTCTCTCGATTTTCTGAAACTGCCTAAAGTGTTATCTAGCTATGGTTCCTTTGTTATTCATTGTGCTGAGTACTCACTAGGCCCATTTAGTCTGACGACTGCGTCGTCCTTCAGTTTGGGGAAAATGTCTTTAATATTTGTTGAATAATTTTCTTTCCTCGTTATGTCTGCTCTCTTTTTTTGCAGCTATATTTTTAATAGCTTCTTTTGTTTTTTGAATGCTCCTTTTTGGGTAATTAGTGTACTTAAAGTATGTTATGTACGTTTAAAGCTGTTTGTTTTATATTCACTTTAGTTCTTAAAAGTATTCCTATCTCTACCAGCTTTTCTGTTTACTCTGGACTTTTTTCCTCTCTTCTAAATTTTTATCCAAGTTATATCTGTATATAAAGAGTCAAGTAATCCTATAAATTGTTATTATGAAAACTTATCTACTGACTGTACACTCCACCCCCTTGACATAGCCCATTCTCCTAAAGCAGCAGTTACATTTTAAATTATTATTATTATTTTTTGAGTTCATGAGTTTATCTCTCAATCCCTAGTTGGCATGTTTTTGTTCCTACTCGATCTTTCAGCTTTAGGCATTATTTATTGACTTCTCATTATGAAAATGAGGATTTAGCCCTCGTTCCTTCTACAGTCATGCACACTATCTGTCCCTTCCTGGTTATGTTGTAATTTGGTTAGATCAATAGCCAGTGTTTACATTATTATGTCTGTGTAAACACTGTTCACAGCTGAGCCATGTAATATATATGCCATGATTATTTTTCCTTTCCCGCACACCATTTTGTTTTCTAGAGTTAGTAATTGTTACATTTCTGTTTATTTTGTTTTCTCTGCAGTCATTCCAGCCTGAACTTTTCTCTAGTTGTTTCAGTTGCCCCTCAAGATAATCAGTTGCATCAGATCTCCTGCTGGTTCTTCTTCCTAAAGAAGTCTTTCCCGGAACCCTTCGTTTTGTCCGCTGTAATCTGATTTATTTATTTTTTGGCTGCGTTGGGTTTGTGTTGCTGCATGTGGGCCTTCTCTTGCTTCTCTGAGTGGGGCTGGTCTTGGTTGTGGGGTGTGGGCTTCTCATGCCGTGGACTCTCCTGTGGGGTGCGGGCTCTAGAGCACGGGCTCGGTGGTTGTGGCGCACGGGCTCAGTTGCTCCACAGCACATGGGATCTTCCCGGACCAGGGATCAAACCTGGGTCTCCTGCTTTGGCAGGCAGATTCCTTACCACTGAGCCACCAGGGAAGCCCTCCCAGAACCTTTTGACCTGCTCTAAGCTGGACGTTGCCCTTCTCCAGGACCTGGCCATCGTGCAGGGATCCCCTTCACCACCATCCTAGGGGTTACCTTCGCTTCCTGCTTTGGTGGATCTCCTAGTCAGGATTTTTCTTGGCTTGCTCCCTTACTTTGGTGAAGCAAATCTTCTAGTAGCTTGTTGAGAAAGAGTGGACAAGAGGAAAACACTTTTTACATCTTGATTGTCTGAAAGTCCCTTTACTCTATCATTACAATTGATTGACTTGCTGACTGTGTATAGAAGTCTATAGAATATTCCCTTGCCTTCCACCTTCTGAAGTTGCTGTTGATGAGTCCAAAGCCATTCTGATCTTTGATCTTACTACTGATTTTTCCTCCCCATAAATTCTTTGTCCAAGGAACCTTGGAATTTCATGATGCTGTGCCTTGGCATGAATGTGCAGGCCTTTTCAGTCTGGAGGCTCGTTTCTTTCAGTCCTGGGAAATTGTCTTGAAATTATTTTGTTAGTGATTTTCTTCCTTCTGTTTTCTCTTCTTTCTGGAAGGCCTGTCGTTGATGTTAGACTTTTCTTCTAATTTTCTTTCTTTTGTTTCCCTTCAGTATCCTAGTTCTTTTTGTCTTTCTTTTCTCCCCTTAAGACATTTCTTCAGCTTTATTTCCTCATCTACCGAGTATTTTTATATCTTCTGTCATCCTTTAATTACTGTTACTTCTCTGGGGATATGCCTGGTGTGTGTGTGTGTGTGTATTTTTAAGACTTCTTCTGGCGTAGTCTGCTTCCTCCAAGCTGCTTTCTTTTGTTTTAACCTGGTTGTAGTACGTTAGATGTTTTCCTCAAATACTTGGTGATCTTTTGTCTGCTGTTGACTTTCAAGAGTGGGGTACTCAAAAGCTGATGAACAGTTTTGTATGTTTGGGCAGGGCTCTTTGTCCGTGGTTTCTGTTGTAAAGTGATCTGTCTGGGCCGTGTGGGGAACAACCATGTCGGTATCTTCACATCTCGGCTCGTTATGGGGTCTTAGCTGCCAGAGGACTTCTGATCTCCTGCCTGGCTGCCAGCCTTGTAGGAGGCCGGTAGGCTGGGGGGTCTCAGCATTCAATCTGGAAACTACAGCTTATTCTTCCTGTTTTGAGAATTATGCCCTTGCCTCAGCTGTGTCTGGTGTCCCCCTGTCCAGAGACAATAATGTTTAACTCTCTTCAAAGGATAAACCTCTCAACTTCTGCCTGAGTAAAAGAGGTGTATTGACTATAGCCCTGCCTGCCTCTGGTCTTCTAGAGGGGCTGGTTCTTCAGTCTTGTGGGGTTGTCTTCATGGACCATGGGGGACTGCTTCCTGTTCTTCTCTACCGGCATCAGAGTCAGCTTGCTCAGGTTTGCTATGTCAGTTATTTGTCCATCTGCTTTTTTTTTAAAACTGGTTTATTGAGGTATAATTGACATATATTGAACTGCATGCAGTTCCCATTTCTCTGCTCCCCTATAAAATATTCCCTGTAAGAGTTATCTGTACTCACTGTCTTAAATCCCTTTCTCTTACTCTCTCATGAATGCATTCCATCAAGCCCGTGTCCTTCTCACTCCGCCAAAACTGCTCATCAGGATCATAGAAGACTATCACGTTCCTGAGTTAAATGGTCAGTTCCCAGTCCTCATCTTACTTAACCTGTCAGCAGCTTCTGCACAGTTGGACCTCTGTGTACACTCATGAAGCCATCGCCAAGAGTCAGACACGGCTGAGCACACACACGCATGAAGCCATCATCACATCAAGATAAGGAACGTATTCCTCATCCCCAGAAGTTCCTCAGCCTCTCTGTAATCTCTCCTCCTGCTCCTCCCATCCCTCGGCAACCAGGAATCTATGCTCTGTCACTGTATATGGGTTTGCATTTTCTAGAATTTTGTATAAATGGGATCATGCAGTTTATACTCTTTTTGTCTGTCTTTCACTCAGTGTAGTTATTTGGAGATTCAGCCATGCTTTTGCCTATGTCAGTAGTTCATTGCCTGTAATCCCTGAGTAGTAGTCCATTATCTGGATATAGTATATTTGCTTTGTTTTGTTTCTAGTTTTTAGCTGTTACAGATAAAACTGCAGTGAACATTTGTGTGCATGTTGTATGGATATATACTTCTGTGTCTCCTGAATGACTAAGAATGGAATGGCTAGGTCACATGGTAAATGTGTCTAGTTTTCATAGAAACTGCCAAGCTGTTTTCTAAAGTGGTTAGACCATTTTACAATCCTACCAGCAGTGTATAAAAAAATTCCACTTGCTTCATATCCTCATTAACACTTGGCATGGTCGGTCTTTTTAATTTCAGACATTCTAATAATCGTATAGTCCGTTGGCTTTGTAAGCTTCCAAAACTTAGTTGCTGTCATTCTCTCTCATCCAGGCATATCTCGGAGATATTACAGATTTGTTTCCAAACCACTGCAATTCACTTAAAGTGAATATTGCGATAAAGTGACTCACGTGAATTCTTTGGTTGCCAAGTGCATATAAAAGTTCAGTGCAGTTCAGTTGCCAAGTCGTGTGCAATTCTTTGCGACCCCATGGACTGCAGCACACCAGGCTTCCCTGTCCTTCACCATCTCCTGGAATTGGCTCAAACTCATGTCAGTTGAGTTGGTGATGGTATCTAACCATCTCATCCTCACTAGTCCCCTTCTCCTCCTACCTTCAATCTTTCCCAGCATCAGGGTCTTTTCCAGTGAGTCACTGTTCACATCAGGTGACCAAAGCTGCAGCATCAGCATCAGTCCTTCGGATGAGTATTCTGGGTTAATTTCCTTTAGGATTGACTGCTTTGTTCTCCCTGCTGTCCGAGGGACTCTCAAGAGTCTTCTCCAGCACCACAGTATGAAAGCATCAATTCTTTAGCATTCAGCCTTCTTTATGGTGTCTCACATCCTTACATGACTACCAGAAAGTTATGTATGTACTATACTATTAAGTGTACAGTAGCATTATATCTTAAAAAACTACATACCTTAATTAAAAAATACTTTAGTGCTAAAAAACACTAACCATCATCTGAACCTTCAGTGACTCATAATCTTTTTGCTGGTTAGGGTCCTGCCGTGATGTTGATGGCTGCTGCCTGATCAGAGTGGGGGTTGCTAAAGACTGGAGTGGTTGTGGCACTTTCTTAATAAGACAGCAGTGAAGCTTGCCACATCAATTGACTTTTCCTTTCATGAATGGTTTCTCTGTAGCATGCAGTGCTGTTTGATGGCATTTTATTCACAGAACTTCTTTCAAAATTGGAGTCAGTTCTCTCGAACCCGCCTACTGCTTTATCAACTAAGTTCATGTTGTATTCTGAATCCTTTGTTGTCATTTCAACAATCAATGAAGTCCACCATCTTTTATGGACATGGTTTGTAGCACCCCAAAGTAATGACAATAGTAGCATCAAAGATCACTGATCACAGATCCCATAACAAATATAATACTGATGGAAGCATTTGAAATACTGTAAGAACTGCCAAACTGTGACAGAGACACAAAGTGAACAAATGCTACTGGGAAAATGATGCTTAATGCAGGGTTGCCACAAACCTTCAATTTGTAAAAAACACAGTATCAGCAAAGTGCGATGAATCAAGGTATGCTTGAACTTGATCCTTCTTTTGTGGGTTTATTCCTTTTAAATTTACTTCTAGCCAGTGGAATAGAATAGTGAGTTCAAAATTAGATTCACACAAATACAGGCAATTGGTTTTTTACAAAGGTACAAAGTCAATGAGTGGGGAGAGAATAAATAGTCTTTTCAACAGGTTATGCTAAAACAGTAAGTAGTACATTCATTGGCAAAGAAAAAAAATAAACCACAGCTCATACTTTATACAAAAATTAACACAAAATAGGTCATTGACTTGCATGTAAAACGTAAAACTATATAGTGTTTTGAAGAACATGTGGGAGAAAAATCATCATGATCTTTAGTTAGAGTTCTTAAATCATCAAAAGCATAATCCATAAAAGAACAAATTGATGATTAGCCTAAATCAGAATTAAATCTTTTGCTCTGTGAAAGACGCATTAACAGAATGAAGAGACAAGCTACAGACCAAAGGAAAATATTTGCAAATCACACATAATAAAGGATTTATGTCTAGCATATATAAAGAACTCTCAAACCCAACAATAGAAAATACTCTTAAAAAAAAAAAAGGCAAAATATTTGAACAGAAACTTTACCAAGGAAGATATAGGATGACAAATAAGCACAAGAAAAGATGTTTATGTAACATAATCATTAAAATCTCAAGGAGATGCCCCTGTATACCTATTACCATGACTAAAAGCAAATACCTAACAACATCAAGTGTCAGCAAGGGTGCAGAGCAACTGGAACTTCCTTGCATTGCTGGTGGGAGTGCAGAATGGTCTAGCCATTTTGTAAGGAAGCTTAGCAGTTGTTTTTTTTAATAAAGTTAAATGTATGATGACCAGCAGTCCTCCTCTTAGGTATTTTCCCTAGAGAAATGAAAACATACATCCACATACAGACTTGTATGTATATGTTTATAGCAGCGTTAATTATAATCACCAAAAACTTTGGAAACCGCTCAGATGTCCTTCAGTAGGCAAATGGATAAACTGTGGTATATTCTTCAGCAATAAAAAGGAGCAGAATATTGATAAAAGGCAGAATTGTGGATGAATCTCAAAGGTATTATGCTAGTGAAAGACACCAGTCTCAAAAGATTATATACATTAACGTTCCCTCTATATGACATTTTGGAAATGGTAAGACTAAAGGGACGGAGAACAGATCAGTGATGGGCAGAGGTTAGGGGTGGGGGAAGGGCTTGACGACCAAAGGGGCAACCTTGCTTTCTTCTTTGTTTCCTGTATGTTTCTGTTCACCTCTTCTGTAGCCTCATTTCTTCCTTTTAAAAATGATTTATTTATTTGTGGCTGCATGGAGTCTTAGCTGCAGCATGGTTCTCTAGTCAAGGCACCCAGGCTCAGTAGTTACAGTGAGCAAGCTTAGCTGCCCTGCAGCGTGTGGGATCTTAGTTCTCCATCCAGGGTTCGAACCCATGTCCCCTGCAACGGAAGGCAGGTTTTTAACCACTAGACCATCAGGAAGTCCTAACCTCATTTCCTTGGAGTGTTTCCCATCTGTTTTGCCAGTGGCTTGCCTCTGAACCCTTCGGCTTGCCTGGTTTGAGAACATTTTGCTTGGATTGAAGGAGTCGTATAAATAGCTGTGTGCTTATTCCCATATAACTCTGGGAATATCTCTTATGGTAATGGATACATGATACAGTACTTCTCAGGGTGGAGGAATGGGCTACATCAACCTATAGTGTCATTTTCGCCTGAAAAATATATCTCTGGTACTAAAAACTTACCCAGGAGAGAATAATAGATGACGCAGAGCTTCTAGATTTTGATGTGGGTTAGAACTGAAAAATGAGATGTCTTTAAACTCCTTTCCCTTTTCTTCTCTGATAAGTGATATAATGTGGTTTGGACACTCAGAGATTCCTGAGATTCCAGGTTCTGGTTGATGATTTACTGCAAAATTGCTTATAAATTGAAGTAGAAAATGTTTTGCAGACCTGGCAGCTTTCTGGCTTCACACCCATTTGTCACCCAGCATTTCCCTTTGTGTATAGAACAAGAATTAATTAGGCTGCACTGCAGGAAAAGTTTATGGCTATAATTTATATAGGATGAGTTTCTTTTTAAAGAGACAGCATTGTTTCGTTACACCTATATGCATATAAGTGTGTGTATATATAAAGTAGGTTTTTTCCCCTTAAAGCAGTGTCTGTGAGCCTTTGGAGTGAACACTCATTTTTCTGCTTAACGCTAGATGTTGGTGGAATAGATGCTTTTATGGTGATGGCTTTCTGATGAAACCGTTGGGGTTTTTGTTTCTCATTTTTAAAATCATTGTATACTAGGGAGTGGGTCTCAGTTTTAGGTTTGTGTTTTTAGACATTGGTCAGATTTGTCTGGTTTCCAAAGCTTTGTGTTCTTTTGGTTTCTTGGAAGACTTTTTTTTTAGGGTCTTGCTCATTCAATTAATGTTTTCATAATCAATGCAAGTCAGAACTTGCAATTTGTTCCTGATTTGCACATTAAAGAGCTCCATTAATTAAGAATCCTGGTGTTTGGCATGTTCCCGCAGGATCTGTGCATTATTTACATGGTAAAAGTGCAGGATGCAAGTTTTCCTCGTTGTAGTGGCAATTGCAGTTAATCCTGCCTTTTCTTTCTTGCCTTTAAAAAAAAAAAAACACCATTTTATTTTGGCTTTCCAATAACAATTCACAACTCATTGAAACTCCTTGGGGATACATTGTACCAAAACTGGAACAAGTGATCCAAATGAGGGGCCACAGGAAGAGCAGAAAGTAAATCCTTTGTTTAAAGGGGTAAAAAAAAACCACTGGAAGAGGTAGATTCTCTGTTTGGTTTTTGCTGGATGTTTCACTTGGCTAAAGGTGGAAGTGTAGTTCTGTTTACTCTGAATTTGCAGATTACGACACCCCCCCCCCCCC
>SJYQ01095238.1:388817-404492 GCA_006410935.1 Redunca redunca
AAAAATATTAAAACATCATTTTTCTTCAGTTATTCATTCAACAACCTGGAGTCTGCCATTTGCCAGCACCCAGTTTGCCAAGGCTGAGCAGTTCAGTCTCTGCCTCAGGACATTCACAGCGAGGTGTGGGGATAGGTAAACTGCTGTTAAAGCATCATTTAAATGTTATTACATGAAAGCAATCTCTCAATGTGTTTCATTTTTGGGTTGATAAATAATGTTTACCCTCACTAATATTAAAAGGGACTTAAATAACATAATCTTTTACTTTCTTGTTTTTTTTTAGTGGTTGAATTTGGCTGTGCTGGGTCTTAGTTGCAGCCTGCAGGATCTTTAGTTGCGGCATGCAAACTCTTAGTTGCAGCACGTGGGGAGCTAGTTCCCTGGCCAGGGATTGAACCTTGACCCCTCGCATTGCAACCACAAAGTCTTAGCCACTAGACTACCAGGGAAGTCCCTGACTTTTATATAAAAATAAAAGTCACCAGCCTTTTATTTCCTGGGCTTCAGTTTATTCAAGTGGCAATAATGACAGTTTTCATGGGACTGCATTGTAACATGCCTAACAAAAATTGCTAATTAGTTTCATGTAAGTTCTGAAATCTGTTACAATATAGTTGATATGTTCAAATGAGGGAGAAGTTAAGTTCGATTACCTTCCCTCCATTGACAGAAGGGCAGTTTACTGAGGACAGTATTGAAAACAGCAAACAGGGAGTCCACATTTTGTCAGCATCCGGATTTGGCAATGGCAGTGTAGTTAGATGTTCTTTCATCTGATTTGGGCATCATTTCTCTGGAACTGAAATATTTGTAGAGGGCTTTTCACAGCCAAAGTGGTGTGTTAGCTGCTAGGGTGACGGTATGCACCCTGTGTCTCAAGGACCTATAGCATACACAGCACAATAAGTGTTGTAGCAGTGATGTGAAGGATACCGGGAGAGAAAGGATTAACTGCACCGGAATCCCTGTCTCCAGACCCATTCTGTACAGACTTTGGGCACTTGGCTCAGGACATTTCACTACCTAAAAGGCTGTTTATTTAAAGGCTTTTTTAATATGAAAGGATCAAACTATTTTACATGAAACCGAAGGTTACTTGCATTGTGGTCCTAATTTTATTTTTAATATGTTTCTTTACTTCAGAGTTTACTTTAAACTTTAACTGTATTTTAAATCACAAGTGTAATACGTGATATCAAAATATTCAAACAGTTCAAAAGTGTATCAGATAAAAAGGAAAATATCCGCAGCTTCCCTGGGTGACTCCTATTAGACAGTTTATAAACAGTTCCTTGTAAATAAAACTTGGATTTTAAGTACCTCATGCTCTGAGCATTTCCCCTTTTCCGTTTAAAGGGGAAAAATAAATTTCCCTTTTCAGAGAAGTCCTCTGGAACAGTGGAGGTTGTCTAGGAACGGTGAAATGGAAGGTAGCTAGTAGATTTCGGGAAGTCCATTGATCAGTCAGATTGCTGTGTCCTGTAGGGCTTTTTAAGGATTTATTGACACACTTCATCAAGGTATTTGAGAGAGCATTCAGGGAAACCTACGAAATTCTGCAATTCTTTTCCCTCCCTTATAAATTCATGCCTGGTCAGAAATTACAGCTTGAGTGGGATGTCCCTCCACAGAACTCAAACGCACACTATCTATCATGTTACTTAGGACGGCAGTAATGTAAAATGGGAAGAATTTTTTCCTTTTGGTTTCTTTCTGTGAAGGGGCTCACCCAGCATATTTTATCCTCTGTCTCTCCATCTCTCTCTTATTTCAACTTCCACTTACTCCCCAATTCCCCACATCATTCTCTTAAGAGAAAAAATAAATAAATTTTGTCCACCGAGTCCTCTTTCTTATTTGATTTAAAAGCTCTTGCGTTGAATGTTTCTCACAAAAACACTTTGCATTCAGAATTAGCCCATCAAATCGTTTCCGCCACAGACCCCTGCACAGGCTGTGTGCCTTCCGCTGTGGGCCCCCCCCCACCGAGGTCAGAAAACCCAAGGCTGCCTTTGGTTTAGTTGTCATGATTTTAGAATATAAGTCCCCATGCCCTGCTTTGAAAAGTTATCCTGGTGGTGATTTTGTACCATAAAAAAAAAAAAAAGAAAAAAAATCCTACTTTTGGTTCACACAACCAACCAACACAGTGGGACAGAACTCCTGCTATTCCAGTCAAAATGACAGTCCTCCTAAGAGCATATTCATTTCTCTAAACCAGGGGGTATGTATGTGCCCGTTCCTAGGAGCGACAGGAGACATGGGTTCAATCCCTGGGTCAGGAAGATCCCCTGGAGGAGGCAATGGCAATGCACTCCAGTATCCTTGCCTGGAGAATCCCATGGACAGAGGAGCCCGGCAGGCTACAGTCCATGAGGTTGCAGAGTCGGACCCGACTTAGCAACTAAACAAAAACAACAACGACACATCTATATGTGTGTACACCTACATGAATGTATAAAAATTCTACTTGGGCTCACGTTGGAAATGATATCGACTCATCCACATGGTGGGTGTTAAGGAATCTGTAACCTGCAGTGCTCTGTCTTAGTGGTAACGCCATCCTGCTTTTGGAATATAGAACAAGACCGAACAGTAATACTGACAGAATTCGGAATTATGATACAGTGGAGCCTTCACGTAATTCTTTGTTGAAGAAGTTAGGGCCTAAATGTTAAGGCTTATTGTTATTCCGAGTTGATAATCTCTGCCTTGCTTTAATAATTTTTCCTCATGCCTGGGTAGCCCGCGAGTTGCACAATAATCACTCACACAGCTTTGTAATCAATGCCCAAAGTAATAGGATTCCTCTGGCCACCGGCAATTAATAAATTTGTGTCTTTTTTAAAACACTAGCAAGTCGGGCCTGAAATACGACTGACTGGCTCTCCTCATTTGCATATTTATTGCAGTGGAAAAATTCTTACCAGATGATTGATGCCGGGCCTGCCTCTTGAATTCCAAGCAGCACGTTATTATGAAATGAAAAATGCCGGCCATACAGTTGATTAAAGTTGAAGACAGTGGAATCGGTGTTTTTTAAGATTGTGGGAGAATTAAAGGCATATTTTAATAGATGTTGACAAGAAGTGAACTAACAAAAGCAAAGCAAAGGATTTGCTTGAAAAGATTTAATCAAACGTCTTTCTGGGGGGATTAATTGCTGGGGATGACTAGTGCAAGTGGCAGGCTTGTGTGGATTTGAATGAAAAGTATTGTTCTCAGGCCAATACAGCATGTGTCATTTTGACCTATAGTTTAGCTGTAGTTCTAGAGTTACTTTGGAAGAAGGGGGCAAAAACTGTTCTTGCAATCTGTACCTTCTAGCTTAATGTATATATCCGGGAATAAGAGGAATGTAGACATTTACATATACTCGCACATAAATAATTGTATGTTTGCATATTTGCTTTAAAAACAATGGTGTGGCTATTTAAAAACTGATAAGGCGAGCTTTATTTTACTTTATACATTTGCTGTCCCCGTTGCCCTCATCTCCTCCCCAGAAGTTTTACTTACTGGTTTATAATCTAATTAACGAACTGTGTGCCCATGTCCAAACTTATTCTCTGCCTCCAGTTTTGTTTATGTCAAAGAGCCTAGATGAATCAAGGAAAAAAATAAAGCTGTTAGGTGAAAATGGTTTTTAGATTGGTGACATTTTAAATATAGAATGCTTGCATATGGGCAGCATGTAAATGAATACTTACTGTGGGAATGTATGAATACTAGTTCTGTCTTAGCACTGTAGATCAGAGCAAGCAGAGCCCGAGGTTTTCGCTGTGTGAAAGATGCCGATTTTGTGATAGTAATATACTTTCTACTTTATAGCATTTAAACATTTGCAGCATACCTTAACATAGACAAGCATTTGTTATTTTTCGCCTTAGTTCTGCAAGATAACCAGGCAAAGGATTATCTGCATGGTGTAGATGAGATCACTGAGACTCGAAGAGATTAAATGGGGGGTCCACTCAGTGGAAAACGACTAGTTAGGGATAGTTTCTGTTAACATCCAGGGCTCCTAGCCCTCAGTAAAATACTCTTTCCATTTATTCTTTACTTGGGAAAGTATTTCTAAGGCTGGTGCCCGGGTGCTTAGTTTGAGTCTTGGTAATAAGGTCAGTCATGTGTCCTTCTTAATCTCCTCTTAAGGAAAAGGCCTCTGGAAATGGACCGGGTAGGACAAAATAAACATATATGTCCTTGGCAGTCTCTGTTTGTTTTGTGGCCACGTGCCAGGAGGGAGAGAGAAGAAAGTGTATGTGCATCTCTGCTACTTTTCTTAGCTTAGAACTCTGGCAGAGAAACGAGAGGTGAATTAGCAAGTGTTGATTCCATTCCCTTGATCATTCATAGGGTTGAACAAATGGAATTCAACTTTGTATGAGTGATAGAGTTCTTTGGTTTGGTTCGTTTTTGTCTGGGGCTGGGAGGAACTCACTGTGGGTTCTGAGCCTTCAGGAGAGCATCTTTCCTCACCCTGGTCAACTGTGGCTTCGAGGGGGCCTGCCGCGTCCAGCAGAGGATTGCTCATTGTTTCTTCAGGTTTTACATAAAACTTCACTGGAAGGAAATGTGACCGTAATACTGCAAAGAAACAAGAATTGGGTTCTGGCTTCTAAATCTCTTTACAGGAGGTTGTCCATGTATTGACCACTGATGACTTGACTTTGATAAACTTTTTTTTTTTGGGTGGTGGTGGTGGTTAGAAGCATAGAATTGCAGATTTCATCTCTGGTAGGTCTCCTGACACTTTGATGCATGGTGGTGCTATCCCTGAATGGAGCTTAAATACTTCAGGGCTACTTTCTGACTGGGTGAAGGGGTGTATAAAATGACGACGTATGAGAGAGTATTAACAGAAAGGCACACTTTGATTTACTGATATTGGCTCTCTGCCTTCTCGTTGGATTGATATGCTGTCTAATATATCTGCAATGGATTTTTTAAAACTGACTTGAACAAAATAAAAGGGCTTGTATAGCTACTTGAAAGTGGCCCTTAAAAGTAGTAGTCTCTGTGTTGGATGTTTTCACAATTCTTGGTTATGTTACATGTGAGAGTCAAATTATGACTTGCTTGTTGGGGGCAAGCAGCCATAACCGTTATGGACTGCTTTGTAGCTGCTTCTCTGCATGGTTCTTGATATCCTGTTTTAGATCATGGACACGTGGTACCTGGAGGAAGTAAGGGACAGGTCCTTGTTTTTCCTGTTCTTATAATTATTTTTTATTGTGGCAAAAAGATACATAGCATGAAAATTACCATTCTAAGTGTACAGTGCAATAGTGTTAGGTATATTTACACTGTTGTACATCCAGTCGCCAGAACTTTTTGATTTTGTGAAATTAAAACCCTGTACCCAGTAAACAACAATTCTCCATTTCCCTCTCCCCCAACCCTTGACGTGCACCATTCTCCTCTCTGTTTTTATGAATTAGACTACTCTAGATACCTCATATAAGTGGGATGATACAGTATTTGTCCTCCTGTGACTGACTTATTTCACTTTGCACAGTGTCCTCAAGGCTCATCCATGTTGTGGCATGTTTCAGAATTCCCCTCCTTTTTAAGGCTGAATAACATTCCATTGTTCTTTCCGACTAGGCCCTCTGTGTAGAGATAGACTGGGGAGGTAGAGTTATTATTACTTCAGCCTTAGGAATTAGTTAAGTATTTCTAAAAATTGTGGTAAAATAAATATGGCATAAAATTGACTGTTTTTAACCATTTTAAAGAATACAGCTCAGTCGCCAGTACATTCGCCTTGTCCTGCCACCATCATCACTACTGTCCATTCCGGAAACTTTTTTATCATCCGAAGCTGAAACTTTGTACCCATTAAACAGTGAGTCCCCATCCCCGCCTCTCCCCAGCCACTCTTCTGGTTTTTGTCTGTGAATTTGACTGTAGTTTTACAGTCCTCCTATAAGCGTAATCACACAATATATGTTCGTTTGCAACTGGCTTATTTTGCATAGCCTAATATTTTCAAGATTTAGTCTTGGGAATTTTGAGGACCACTTTGCAGATGCAAAATTGATTTGTGGTTTCACTTTGGAGAACATGGGCTGTCTTAACAAATAGCTGTTTCTAGAAAAGGAGGAAAAACAATGGTTCATACTTGCATAGAATTGGGACGAGATGAGATTTCTGTTTTCATGGGCTTCCTTACAAGTGTTAGTGTCTGTTCTGTTTTCTTAAGTTTCTTGCTATAACATACTTTCAGAACCTTAGCTGTTACGGGCTCTCTGTTTATAATTCTCAGCTGTTTTCATAGGTGCTCACTGACGGTAACATAGTGTTTGTAGTTGCCATTTTTATTCTTTGCTTTCCTCACTATTGTAATTATTTTCCATACACACACACACACACACACACACACACACACTTTTGCATTATTCCAGTTACACGCTTACCTCATGCACGTGTGCTACGTTGGGTTAGTCCTGTCCGACTCTTTGAGGCCCCATGGACTGTAGCTGCCAGGCTCCGCTGTCCACGGGATCCTCTGGGCAAGAATAGTCAAGTGGGTTGCCATTTCCTCCTCCAGGGAAAGCTTCCTGATTCAGGGATAGAACCAGTATCTCCTTTGTCTCCTGCATTGAAGGCATATCCTTTACTGGCTGAGCTGTCTGGGAAGTTACACACTTAGCACATTTAGACTTTAAAGTAATTCTTGTCTTTGAAATTGTTATGGCTAGGACTTCTCTGGTGATCCACTGGTTAAGACTCTGCCCTTCCAATGCAGAGGGCGCAGGTTTGATGCCTGCTCAGGGAACTCAGATCATACATGCTGTGTGATGTGACCTAAAAAAGAAAAAATTGTTATGTCTTTATTCTTTTTTTTCTTCTTGCCTACTTCTCATCTATTTATACTTAATCCATTTCCCTAAAACTATCAGAGGAATAATTCTGTATTATTTTTTCTTCTTGAGAATAATTTTTTATCATTATATTTGGTGGAAAGTTTTGTTAAGATTCAGAGCAATGGGTTGAGAATCTTGGGTTGGAACAAAAGTAATTTTGGATTTCTTCAGAGATTGCAGGTCCTCCCAAGTGATATGGATATGTACTGATTGTAAAAGGATTAGAATGTGGAATTTATAAATGATAAATGATCAAGGATCTTATGCTACTTATAAACAGGGAAGTCTTATATGCAGATTATTGGAGGAATGCAAGGTAGCTGTTAGGTCACTGAGTTCCTTCTGACCAATCCAGGGGGGCTTTCTTAGGTAAGCTGTTAGCCTTACAGTGAAATGGGATGCTACAGCATGATCTGTTTGGAGAACTGGTCTGAGTCAGGTGTTGGTGTCCCAGTGATAAAGTAGGTTGGGATGCAAAATAATGAGGAAGTTACTCAGGCTGGACAAAGTAGAAGCAGAAGAGTTAGAGTCAAATTTATAAAAATGAGATAAACTGAAGTTTGTGTGAGCTGGTTAGTCTGGAATGTGAAACAGAAATGAATGTGCTGCTGCTGCTGCTTAGTCGCTTCAGTCGTATCTGACTCTGGACGACCCTGCGAACTGCAGCCCGCCAGGCTCCTCTGTCCACGGGATTCTGCGGGCAAGAATACTAGAGTGGGTTGCCACGCCCTCCTCCAGGGGAGCTTCCTGACCCAGGGATCGAACCCGGGTCTCCTGCATTGCAGGCAGATTCTTTACTGATGATCCACAAAATGAATGAATGAAATGAAGCCCAAGAAATGAATGTAAGGTCTGCTAAGTGAGAGTCGGGATTCTTGAAAGAAGATTACATTTCCTTAAGGGAAAGAGGGAAGGACTGTTAGAAGCATAGCCAGAGACAAATAGACAGCTCTTTGTGATAATACGTATGGAAAACACAGGATTTAGCCACTGATCGAATATACTGAATACCGGCACCAAAATGTCAGTGATCGCCTATGAAGATTACACAGAGACGAGAGAAGCAGAGAAAGGAAAAGTATTGGATTGGAAGAAAAGACTTTTGTTTCTGACATGTGTGTTTGAGGGAGTGATGGAGCATCCAAGTGGAGATTTTCTTAGTTGCTGGAAATGTGAGAGTTTGATTATAAAGAGATGTCTGGGTGCTATCAAAACATAACTAGTAATTATCAGCGTCTAGTTAGCCCCTTTAGTAGGATTAGTAGGATTATGCTGATAAGGAAGGTAAGAGTTCCTTTCTCAGAGAGCCAGTTTTTATTCTGAAAGTTCTTGGTTGTAGACGTTACACTTGATCCCACCAGCTTTATTATGAACACATCCTGTTGGCTGTGAGGAGAACTGGGTGAGAACATGCACCTGATGAGCAGATTTCCAACAGATGATTCAGTACACTGGACATCCCAGAGCCTGGGGTTCCGCATCCCTGCATCCAGCCAACTTTGAACCAACGATATTTGGAAAGAAGAAAAAATGTCAGTTCCAAAAATTTGCAGCACTCTGACAACCATTTCCACAGTATTTGTATCATATTCACGACAATTTAAGTAGCATTTACATTATACTAGTTGTTATAAGTAATCTAGAGATGATTTGAAGTATGTGTGAGGATATGGGTAGGTTGTAGGGGTTATATGCAAATTAGGCCCTTTGATATAAGTAAGGGACTTGAGCATCTGTGGGTTTTTGCTACCCAGGGGGAGAGGCCCTGGAACCAATCTCGTGAGGATACAGAGCGATGACTGTATTGCGAACAGGAAGTCATTAACTTGGGTGTGTGTTCGTGAACAGGAACTTTCCGTAAGGGTAAACGCTGAGAGATTGAATGAATGAGGTGGTAGCTCACACCAGAGGCAGAGAAGATCTCTCAGGGAAGGGAGGTGATGGTGACAGGAATCCTAGGACTAAGTTGTGCTTCTGGGGGGAAAAGAGAAGGTATTGGTTAAGGAACCAGTTGATAAAGGGATAATCCAAGAGGCAACCTGTAGAAAGATAACTGAGAGGGCAACACCAGAGGAAGAAAATGATTGCTTATGATGACAGACAAGGAAGGATTTTGTCAAACTTAGTTAATTTAAGAACTCAATTTATTGCAGATGTTTTAAGTTTCTTACACATTTCCTTGCTTGTTCTCCACAAGGACTCTAGGAGGTAGGCACTGTTATTATTTCCTTTCAGGAATTCTGTATTTCAGAGAATTCTTAGGCCCAGCCAGTCCTGTACACCCACCCCCGCCCCAGCCAGTACTACTCAGGGCAGGCGTCAGAGGCACCACCTGCTTTGGAGCACTGTCGGTAATTAACTGCTCCTTTTCTCTGCTTTATTTCCCAGGTCACAAGGCACTTAAAGCACTGTTGAGGTCATTGGTGGATCTCCAGGAAGAGTTGCTTTTCCAGTACCCAGACACTAGGTATCTCGTAGATGGGACAAAACCCAAAGCAGAAAGGTAAGGAGGAATGGAATTATGGAATCGCTGTCTTTTCATCTGAATATTTTCCCACTGTTTATAAAGTCAGGTCCTTCCAGAAGATATCAGACTTCTTAATGTTAGTAAACTATTCAATAGAAAGAGCCTTTCACATTTAATTGGTAGCCAGGATGGCATGTAAATTGGGAATTCTCTTTTGGATTTTTATGTGTAGTTGTGCCTAATTGTGTTTGTGCATGCGTGCATGCTCAGTCACTAGGTGTGTCCAACTTTTGTGTGACCCCGTGGACTGTAGCCCGCTGGGCTTCTCTGACCGTGGGATTCTCCAGGCAAGAATACTGGAGTGGGTTGCCATTTCCTTCTCTAGGGGATCTTCCCAACCCAGGGATCCAACCTGTGTCTCCTGCATTGCAGGTGGATTCTTCACCACTGAGCCACCTGGGAGGCCCAGTTACCTTTGTAAGCTTCTGCAGAAAACTTGCCTTTGGGGGTAGGGGGCTGCACCTCTCAGCTTGTGGGATCTTAGTTCCTAAGATCAAACCCAGAGCTCTGGCAGTGAGAGCACTGAGGCCTAACCACTGGACCACCAGGGAGTTCCCCAAACTTGCCTTCTTTTTTAGATCTAGTGAAATTATTGGTGAAAGCACATTTTTAGTATGAATGCTTAATTGATGTTTACGAAGCCCTTTGTTGCTCGTACATGGAATTGCCAGTTGCAACCATCGACTTTTTAGTAAGGGAAGAAGCAGTTATTTTGACGGATGGAAGCATTTTGGAAAATAGCAGAATAAACCTTTTTTTCCCTTCCTGAAATGATCACATTTGATGAAGGCTCACCCCCACTCATTGACCTCTCCCTCTGGCTGAGCCTGCTGCAAGTGGTACCTGCCTGTTGTTTCCGTTGCACTTCTCTTCCGCTCCACTCCTTTCTACTGAGTTAGTTTGAAGGACAAAGGAGAGGAGCTCACATGTAGGAAGCGCTTCCTGTGTGTTGGGATTGGCAGTCAACAGAGTGCAGCTGGTTCTAACTGGAGGCTCTGGTATGTTCTCAGGTGGTTGGGGGCATTGCAGTCTAGCTTGGGTTCTGTGGCCTGTCGCTTTGAGTTTTTTTCTTCACGTTCTGCTCCTCTTCATTTGGTTCAACTAATACTATTCAGCTTTCCTAAACAGTTGGTTACAGAGAGACATATTTCCCTTATTGATTTGGAGATTAAGGTCATAAAAGTATGATTATGTGTTTAATTTTTAAAGACCCTCCTATAACAGTATAACAGTATATAACAGTATAGGCCTGGTTCATGTGCATTTCTGATAATGTTTTTAACAACCTCATTTACTTTTATGGTTTTCTTACCTTTTAAAAATATTTTTGAAACCACCTATTTTTATATTTATTTGAAAAAGTACAGAAGATCTTGTTTGACTGCATGAATGCTCTCTTACAACAAAAAAAGCCATACCCTTTTTTAAAAAAAAAATTTATTTATTTGTTTGGCTGCATGGGATCTTTAGTTGCCACACGTGGTATCAAGTTCCCTGACCAGGTGTCAAACCCGGGCCCCGTGCTTAGGGAGCGCAGTCTCAGCCACTGGGCCACCAGGGAATACTCCTGACTGCACGTGGGCCTAGGTTTTACCCAGGTAACGTTTATTTACACTGGACTCTTACTGGGTTTTCCAGTGAAGAGGAGATTTCCAGTGACAATGAAGAGCTCGTAGAGGAGGAGGAGAAGAAGAAGCCGCAGAGGAGGGGCCCAGCAAAGAGGAAGCTGGAGACGGAGGAGTACCCCAGCTTCATGGCGAAGCGCTTCGCCGACTTCACCATCTACAGGAACCGCACGCTCCAGAAGTGGCACGATAAGACCAAGCTGGCTTCTGGAAAACTGGGGAAGGCAAGCGTGAGTGCCTGTGTGTGTATGTGTGAGTGTGTGAGGCAGGTCGTGGCAACCTGAAGCGGCTGTGAGAAATTGGAGCTACAGCTCCCTTATATGGATGATGCCTTGATGTGGTAGTCATCCGTCATTTCTGTGGAAAAATTTACTGAACTCCTACCACTGAGGTTTATACCATTCAGGCGTGGGTTTTCAACTTTATTAGTGAAGAGTGTTTTAAGTCTAGAAATGGTGGCCTTGTAAGTGTTGGAAAAACAAAATACCTTAAATGGATTTTACCACAATTAATATTAAAGGAGCAGAAGTTAATCTCTGGGTATAGGAAAGTAATGTGACCTGCTTAAGACTAATTTTTAATTTTTTTCTGAGAACAATCACAGCCATTCACACACTCAGCCTTTAACCGAAAGTCCCTCCTGGAAAGAGGATTGTCTGTTTCTCTGCTGACACAGAAAGATAGAGAAACCAACGTCGCTGGCTTCTGCAGAGACTTTGTGCGTTATCTGACACTGGTTGATATTGTTGCAGGGTTTTGGTGCCTTTGAACGCTCAATCTTGACTCAGATCGATCATATTCTGATGGACAAAGAAAGATTACTTCGAAGGACACAGACCAAGCGTTCTGTCTACCGAGTTCTTGGCAAACCTGAGCCAGCAGTCCAGCCTGTCCCGGAGAGTCTGCCAGGGCAGCCGGTAAGGACTCTGATGCATGGTGATTACGGGAGCAGTTCCTAAAGGAGGCTAATTAAGTGGATGATCTGCTCACCTCCTTGTAGGTATTCCTTGGGGTATAAGAAATAAACAAAAGAAAGGGGAGGGGGGAAAGCCCTGCTTTGCTTGAGAAACTGAGATAATGTGGGAAGGGAAAGTTTTTAAAAACTGAAGCCACTGGGGCACAGTTCTTGAAGTGCTAGCCTACTGTGTTACCCCTTTGCCTGGCAAAGAAATAAAGCCACTCCTTCTCCTAAACAAAAAATAATAATGAATAAAGCTATTATTAACTTGTGTTTAGCCTTCTTTTAATTTTGAGTTTGATATGAGTCTGCTCGTGGAAGCATTTGTAATTCAGTTTTTAAAATTCAGTTTTAAAGCTGCTTCTTTAGAAGCACTGATATTGAGTTGAGTGTGTACTTTAGGCTTTCCTTTGCATGCTTATATGCTCCAGGAAAGGATCCAGAATTGGAATAGGCAGATTCTTCTGTCTGAAGGAAACTCTTTTATTTATAGTAGAAATATATACTTAATATGTATTTCTTAAGTTCAGAAGAATTTTAAATGCAAAGTAAAATTCCCCTAGTCTGAAAATTCCACTCCTTAGATTTAACTAATGTTCGTAGTTGTAACAAGCTTTTAGGTATTTTCTACACAGACACAGACAGACACACACACACCGTTACACATATATAACACATACGCATTCATAAAAATACGGTTTTTAGAACTTTCCTGTTGGCCCAGTGGTTAAGACCCTGTGCTCCCAGTGCAGTGGGCATGGGTTCGATCCCTGGTTGGGGAACTAAGGTCCCACATAGCCTGCACGGCATGGCCAAAGAAACAAAAAAAAAAGTCTATTTTTTTTAACTAAATGGGACAGATATATATATATGTGTATACATATATAAATTATATATAAAATCTTAAGCTTTCTAAATTATTCTAGATATTTTTCCAGGCTGTTACATAGAGATTCTTCATTTTTTCTAATGGCTGGAGTATTCCATTGTATGGATGTGTACTATAATTTATTTGAACAGTGGATATTTATGTTTTCTCTAGTTTTAGAAACAGTGCTATAAGAAACATTCCTGAGCATTTATATATTTTTGTTTTTATGTGAACATGTGGATACACTTCTAGAAGTGGAAATATTAAAGAGAATATGCATTTTAAATTCTGATAGATGTTGTAAAATTGCCTCAAAAAGGCTGCTGTATTTTCCATTACTGAAGATTGCCTGTTTTAGAAGTGAAAAATGATGTTTTTTCACCTCAATTTGCATGTATTAGAATGATATTAAATATATTTTTCGTATAACCATTGAGTATTTGTGTTTTTTTTCTGTCAAGTGCCTATTAGTGTTTTGCCCATTTTTCAACAGCATTATTTTTGTTCTTTAATTGTAAGAGCTCTTTATATCTTAAGGAAGATAGTGCTTTTACTGTTCTACACGTTCCTTATAGTCACTGCATTACTTTGGTAACCTCATTGGGATTCACTCTTTCCTTCTTGTTGATGTAGGAGATCCTTCCTGAGGCCCCTGCCAATGCCCACTTGAAGGACTTGGATGAAGAAATCTTTGATGATGATGACTTTTATCACCAGGTATGATTTTTCCTCTCTTTTCTTTTGTTAGAAATCAGGCGTTAGCATTTTAAGACACCGGATAGAATTCTCTGACCTAAAGGGTAGCTATCTTACTTCAGAAGGATACAGTCAGACAGGGTTTTTGAACATGTACTCAGAATTGACTTGCTGTGTAGTTCTAGATGTGTTACTTTGCTTTTATAGTTTTCCTTCTGAAATGAAAACAGCTACAGCTTCTTTGTTAGTTGTTACAGAGTATAAGTTACTGTAGAGCAGTTGCAGTGTCTTTGCATCAGATGATATATTCTCTCTCAGCCACTTTTAATGATGTTCCTGGAGATTTATTTTTTGCTTGGTTTCTTGTCCTGTTACTAGTGGGTAAGGACATGGAGTTGAAAGGCCAGGATCCCAGAATTCTTGAATTGCACTTCTGCTTCTGTCATACTACATCTCTTCTCTTAAAACGTTCTTGAGTGTGTGCATGTTCAAATCAGTTAAGTACGTATTGAGGTTGTCTGCTACTGTTGAATAATAATATTGTAGTGCTTTGAAGACAGAAGGAATTGCTAGAGGTTGAAATCTAGTCCAGTTCTCAGTGTCTCCTCACAGTCATTCCCCCTATTCTTGCCCTGCCCCTGTCATCTGCTGATCTTTCTGATGATGGTTGTACTATCTAGGTAGACTAAATATCTGGGCTATTCTAAAGAACTAAAATAATTTCCTCTAATTCTGGGTCTCTTTTATCAGTCATACATCTTAATGAAACGTGCTGTAGGCTGTCCCCTCTCTAGCTCTGGAGAGTCAGGGATGCTGTTAAGTTTTCGTTGAGTCATTATTTGTCACAATGATCTTTGTTAACTTTTATGGAAGACTTTTCAAATGCTTGTTGGAGGTGTAGCCGTAATGACAGTCCTGTGTAGTATATGGAAGTATGAAGGAAGGAACATAGGAAAACTATACTGCGAAGAAAGTAGAAAAAGTGATTATATTGAGGAAACCTCTGGTTTTGCCCTAAAAAAGAGAGAGATTTTTTTAAATTAATCTTGCTGTTCACTCTGATGTTCCATAAAATTATTGCTGTGTGTCTTAAAAGTAATGATGAGTAGGTGGAGGCAAGAGGATTGGTGTGTGGCCCCAGGTGTTCCCAGTTAGAGGTCTTGATTCTTTTCTCCTTTTTTTCTATTATTATGTCCATTTGTCAGAAGAGTGGTGAACTCTGTTTTGCTCTAGAATGTCTAAGAGAGTACCTGACATGGGATACTAATGCTGTGTGAGTATGTGAGATCATGGGAGACAATCCAAAATGTTCCAGTCTTCATTAGTTGAAGTGTACATTGTTCGATAGAAAGTGCATCATAAATTAAATAGGCCTAATGAAATAAACTGAAATTACTGGGGAAGCTGCTTCCACTGGCAGTCCTCAGTCTGAAAGATTTTTGTTTTTTTGGCCTGGAGGTCTGCTTAAAAAGAAATAGCATTACTTGATTGGCCCTTCATCCCAATTAATAATTTTAACTTCGATAAATTCTGATTTTAGTTATGACTAGTCACATCTTCGCTTTTCCCCTTGCTGGTTAATTGGGGTGCTGGGGTTAATCTAAATTAAAACTTAAACTAATAGAGGTCAGCGAGGCAGCTGAAACACCTGAGTGAAACAAATGGGGCTGCCAGGCACAACTTTATCTTGGCTGTTTCCCAAGAGGGAAGTGGCAGCAAATTGGAGTTGTTTCAGCCTTCTGTAAAGGTGAATGATGGGTGACACTTGTTAATGTACAGCATCTCCGGAAGCATTCCAGATTGCTTTGCTGCCGCACCAACTGCTGCCATCCTCGCACAGTCAGTAGGAACTGGACCAGTTGCCAACATCTGGCAGCACAGCAAGGAATGGGTGCAAGGCTTGAAACCCCGCAGATTCTAAATATGGTGCTTAGAAGTGTGCAGGCTTTAATCACTTACCACTCTTTGGCAGCAGGCTACGACAGCTTATCCCAGCCTCGTACATCACAGTCGACATCTGCTGAGCCGCCAGGCAGCTGCACATTCATTTTCTTTTCTTGCCTTTTCTCTTTGCCTCCTATTCCTCTTCTTCTTCGCACTACCCCCCACTTCCCCTCCCCCCA